>OU893349.1:16715578-17315578 GCA_918026875.4 Diatraea saccharalis
GCAGCTGCCAACACTCCTGCCGCTCCACCTTCAGGCTCACCAGCAGTTGCCGTCTGTTGGCGTCCCTGTCGCACTCGCTACTCATGTTAATATTCTTTTCGTTCACATCTGTGAATGTTGATAATTTTAGACTTTTATGCTTTTCGACTTATCTGTTTGTGTTTTCGAGGGAACTTCGGTCAATATCCGGAATCTAAGTAAGCTAGCCAGTTTCTGTCTGTTATTTGTTGATTTCATCAAAATAAACAAACTTTTGCAAAAACGAATTAGTACAAATATATACTAGTTTGTTAATACTATAACTATACGATGTTCTGCGTACATTTGTTGACTATTGTTTTTGATAGAGCTCTAGAGTCGTAACTGATGCAGTTCCCACATGATATCAATTATAGTATACCCTTAAATTCCATTACCTGTATGTTTATAACTCAATACCTGGTGATAACGTAAAGCTTCCTGTCCACGGCAGTCCCATATAATGTATATCTAAAGTGAGACGATGTGGTTTCGTCAGCTGTAAAGTGTAGTTGTGCATTCTCTCGCCAGCCTCCACGCGCACTCGCCAATCCAATGCGGAACATGACAACTCCAGGGCGTATGGTAGGCGATTATATATCGCAAGTGGCGGAAGGACGCGGATCATATAGTTGGGGATCGCTCTGGTCACTTTGTGAGATTGGCACCCTGGAAAAACGGAAGGATAAATTAACTTGGTGGAGAAAGAATAGTTGGAGCTCCCTAATACCAAAATTAGAAATCACTCGCTTTTTCAATTTAATAAATTAGCTTTAAAGTCGAAGTAACCTTCAGTAGTTAGTTGTCATGTAACATTTTTAATATTTCCACGAAGGGCTATTATTAAACGCGCCTTTTTGATATTGATAAAATGTTATGGGACAAATAAAAAAAGAACATATTTGTAGCTTGTATTCATTCTAGCCCTTGGCTTGTCTTGTTCATACCTTCAACTGTCAGTATCCTCATAGCAAATATTCTGTGGTCCTCTCCGTCCTTGGCGGGGCAGATCATATCGCGAGGAGTTCCCAAGTCTTTAGCCAGCTCCATCCACCAGATTCCTTGTGTAGCGGTCTGGTAAGATCTATAGAGAAAACAAATATTTAAAATTTTCACTTACAATACTTATTAAATTGGACTTACTATTGATATTTGTATAGTTATTTCTACATAGTATGTCGAGAAACTTTGTTTATAACTAACTCAATTCAATACCGCATTGATAGACAACTGCCATTATAAGTTTCTTTTGACGGGACGTCAAACAATATGTAATAGATTTTACTTTTACTACTTATTAAATTTGAATTTAAAAATGAAGTGCTCTGAAATTAAGAGGTAAATTCATTATAATGATAACCAAAAGTAATTTATCTCGAGCTTCTCCATTTGCCGGAAAGCAGGTCGAGTAGTAAGTTCTTAGCATTTATATATCCGCATTAGTCCGCTCTGCCTATGTCATTCTGTCCATAGGACTAGTCTGTGCTCCAAATTCTCTACTCAGTTCCCCCGTACTAACGAAAATCAAATCAAAATTTAAACTCACTCAAAGTTTGATGGCAACAGGAACAATTTGCAGTGGTACGCAATATATAGTGGCACGTTGTAAGTGTCCTGAGGTGCGATCACTGTCAGTCTCATCTTGTCATCGAAGGGATTTGTCAGGGAACCGATCAGATCGACCCCGATAGCTTGCAGATCAGTCTTCTTGTAGAATAATTCTAGAGTATACGAGGTCTCGTTCCGAATCTATTAAAATATATTACGTTTAATACGTAGGTAATCTTTATTCCAAAATGTACGTCGAATTACAATTTCAATTTAAAAATAATAAAATTAGAAAATTAGAAAAATGTTCTCTAATTGGAGCTGACCTGCAATGGAGATCTGACGACTATCTTCTTATTGTTATATTTGGATGTCCTCTCCACAACTATGTAGTAACGAGTGTTATTCTTGCTGGGATGGAGCACATGCAATTTTGATACGTTTCGTTGTGGACAAAGTATCTGTTGAAATAGAAATACTTTCGTGAATAATCGATAGGATAAAACTATTTTTATTAAAAAATTTATTGATTTGGTGATAATATAATTTTATATAAACGCTGTTTCTTGCACCCCTTTAGTTTACGATATCTATGCTTGCACCCATTATTATTGTCAACTAAAACACGTTCTGGATGTGGTCAAACCATTTGAATGATTCAAAAGGGTTTCTAATTTAATTAAATACTGAAATCTACATAAATAGAAAAATTTATATAATATTTATCTATATTTTTTTTTGTGTGAGATCCCTTGCGGGACATATAGTTCGTCTATTCAAAATTTCTCCTAACTTCCTTTAGATATTATGTAGCTACCTAGGAAACATGTCCAAACGTATACAATTTTCTTGATATCATATGTCTATCTTTGAAATAGTATATCATAAAATTAGTACCGTTAGATGTTGTAAGTCATGCAGTCTCACGGACAAAGTGAGCTCGGTGAGTCTGCGTAGCAGCCGAGCGGGTTCTGGCGTAGAGTGCGCTGGTGACATCTCACCCGCTGGGAAACCACCCTCGAAGACACTGTATCACACGTATTGATCATTCATCAATCAGCATAATGATGAACAAATGGGCTACTAAACATGGTGATGAATGGCATACTAAGAAGAGATGAGTTCTAAACAAGAGAATCTTCAAGAGAGTAAGACTGAAAGTGTCGTGTCGTTTGCATCTGTAAAAAAGGTAGTTTTGTGATAATTGGGCGGCATGGATATGAGAACTCTGAAGAAAATTTAGACTAAGTGCAGATAACAGCGATCTACTCTAAATTTACTCTTAGCAATTTCAAAATCGATATTTTTCATTATCAATACTATACAATACAATACTTGGACTATGATGTAAGCCTAACAGTTTTATTTTTATTGTGTTTAAGATCGCTCACCAATCCCAATCTTCACTGACGTCTGTTATATCAGATTTAGTTTCTTTTATAACGTCTTCCAAGAGATCAGCCGCGGATGTGTCGCAACCTAAAGTCAGACTTCATTATAATTTACTATTAAAATTTTAAGGATCTGTAAATAAAAATATCCAATAGTTTAGGGTTACCTGGTGTACTAGGTCTGCTAGTATCTACGTCATAATCGGCAACGGCCAGCACTCTATCGTTGCCCGCCAAATCGGTTTCAGCAGAAGTTCGAAGATGTACAGTAGAACCAGGACCTTAAAAATAATTAGCAGTTTCTATTGATTTGACTTCCAGCATTGTTGTTGCCTTTAGTAGAATCATTTTATTGGCAGAGATTTTTGTCTTCAATTATTTTAGATATAATTTTCCGAGCATTAACTAAGTATCCAATGATATCATTTCTATGTCCTTTTGCACAAATAATATTAGTTAGTATTTTTTATAGTGTTATTGAGAAAGGCAGTAAGTATTCTCGGAGTTTTGGAGTTGCTATCTGATCCATTAAGATTTTTTTTTTCAAATTTAATCATTTTATAGAGTGAATATATATGTGTATTCCATGTGGATTGAATGCCGTCTCTCAGATTCAGGCTTACGTGTAGGTATGTGTATTAGCTAGCTTGGTTACTACAGATTCAAACCAGAAGAACATCTGTAGAAAGTAAACTGTCTTTGTTCCTATTTTATCACTTACCGATATCATTGATCAATGTTAGGCCTTTTTCGGCGGTGACTATGGCTTCTATCAGTGCTTCTATAGTTCTGTCAGTGCAAGCAGTCGACAGCGCTAGCAGCGCTCGAGCTCCAGCTGGTGTTATCGTAATGTTGAGCGCGTGTCTCGCTTCCAGGATCATATAGGTACATAGACGTTCTTGAAAACTTTCTGTCTCCAAACCTGAATCTACGCTGTCTTCACGAACTGGTTCCTATATAAATAAAAATCTAAGAAACAAAATTGTAGTAATATGTCTAGCCCTACAATAATTCTAAATATTTTTTTTGCACATTTTGAGAATATGGTAAAAATGTAGCAGCAAAAGAAAAAATTGTTTTGGAACCTCTGGTCTAGAAGAAGTAAAAAAAAACAACGAATAGAGTTTAACACGCCATCTGAAATTGCAGAAGTCATATCAATATTTTGTGATCGTTTTCGTCAGGTAATTAGGCAATAAACATTTCCATTTAAAAACTAACTGTTAATGTATCTGGAAGAATACTCGCTAGGAACTCATATTTAATGCACTCAATTTTAAACCAACTAACCTGTAAAGTAACTGTTTTATGCTCGACCTCCTTCTTGCTCTTGTGAGCGCCGTCTGTGAAGGACACCGCTTTATCGTTTTCCTCATTGTCACTAACTTCTGCCTCAGTTTGCTCTGGTGCAGATGAGTTTTCGTCGTTGCTTGCTTCATCACCACTTGAATCGCTAGTACAAATAAACAAATCGTAAACAATACACGTGTCTTGTTGACTTATCATTTAATTTTAATATTAATTGTGCGTCAATATTATAGTAGGGTAGCCGAAGCGGGGATTTCGGGATTTACTAAAGCGCGGCAGATTAATATACAGGGGAATACCTTGTACCCAGTTAAGTACCTGGACCAAGTATGAGCCCTATAAAAATGGCCGCCCGGCAAGGACAAAGGATCAGATTAGTAAAAAAAATTGATCTTCTGGAAATCTCGAGCGCGTCAGATTAAGGTAAGATGAGCTACATGCTAAAATGTGTACATACCTCTAATCTGACAATTTGAGAGTGACGTAAAGAAGGGCGAAGGCTACAAAGTTGTAAAAAAAAACGTCACTTTGACATTCTCGAGCGTAGCTAATTTTTATTTATTTTGAAGGGAATCATTCAAGGATTACGAAAACTATATAATCTGACGATTGTCACAAGCCGAAGTAATAAAAATTCATCGATAAGATTTTACATAAAAAAAACATACACTTTTTTTATTTGCATGCTAACTCCGGTGCTATTCTATTTAATTAAGCTCAATGATTTGAAAAAATTAAAAAAAATATATTTTAGTGTCAGTTTAAGTAAATCCCTTCAGATAATCGTCAGATTATGAGATATCACGTCTTGGGCATAAAGATGAACCATATATATCTTAATCTGACGCGCTTGAGTATTTTAAAATGGCGATTTTTTTTGCATATTCTAATAATGGTCACGCGTTTGCGTCATATCCAAATCGTCAGATTATTTATTATATGAGAGCTTTTTTTTAGGTACACTTGACATCCCCTCAAAAAATCTGACGCGCTCGATTAATTTTTTTTTTCTTTTTCAACCCTTACGTATAACCACCCCCATCATGGAAACGATCAGATTAACATACGACAGTTTTTAAAAATGCGTAGGACATGGATGATATTAATATCTGACGCACTCGAGTATGTCCATACAACAGTTTTTTTTTACATTTTCAAAAATCTATAGCCGCTTCCCCCACCGATGAAAAGGTGTATATTATATGACATTTTTTTTTGTTATCATCTAAGCTTCGCAACCCAATAGGTCTCTATGACGCTCGAGTAAATCCCGATTTAGCATCGTGGGCTCCCCTACTATTATCAACATTCCACTTTATATACATCTAAAAATACAAAGATTTATTTAGCGTTCTATATGAATATCTTACTCATTAAATATATGGCCAAAAGCCGTCGCTAACTTATCCATTAGACCGTTCTCATTCTCCGAGTCAGATTCATCAATATCCAGTGCTCCAAGTAGAGGCATATTCCCAGCACCGAAGTCTACGCTGTAATGTTTGTTCTCTCTACCATTTGGATTCCTTATGAACGTCATCTCATTATCAGTATCACACTCATCTGCGGAGGTTTCGGATTCAAATTCGTTTTTCTTTTTGGCCTTTTTCGAATGGTCAGAGTATGACAAGTCTTCAGTATCCGGTTGCGATGAAGTATCAAGTCGGGATGACATCGGATAAGCTTTCGCCTAGAAGAAGAATTACATGCAATATCAGGAATGTGTCAAGGGCCCCTTCTTTTATTTAATCGAATCTTATAAATACCTGGAAGATAGTAGCAGTTAACTCCCACGGGCGTTGGGTATTCTCATTGATTACTACTGGCTCAATCAGTGGTTCCCAAACATCAAGCCGCTCATTATAGCAACTGGCGGCTGCCGTTAGAGATGCGTTACCATGTAACTGCCGCGACCAATCGTGTAACGTTAGCTCGCTTGATAGCTACATAGGGGACAACATTAGAGATATTATATATTATATCCACTAGGTCAGAGATTATGTGGAATTAAATCTATAAAATGTGTAGTTAAACAGTATAATTTTTCAAAATTTCCACCTTCAAGTCCAATTAATAAACGATAGAAATCAAAATATTTTTAATTGAATTCGTTCCTTTTTTATTAATTTGGTAAGTAACTTTTGTTTGAAGATCTTAATTTCAGATACTTTCATATTAAGAATGTATGCGTTTACAGCTGTAAAGGTAAAGACTAGAATATGCAAAAAAAACAAAAGTGTGCAATAAAGGAATTCATAAGTTAGGCTTCTAACAAAATAAAGTCATCAATTAATCGTTTTGTTTTCTCACCTTCATCATTAACACTGGCACTCTCTCGGTATGCTCTATTTCCAATAATATCTTGATGCTTGGTATCGTGACTAAAAGCGTTTCGGAGGGCTTCACACTAGGATAAGGAGGCTGTACGTAGCTATCTTCCGTGTTTAACATTACGTATGGATGAGTGAGCTTCTTAGGAGACCATAGATCTTCATCTTGTTTTTCCATTTTGAGAAGATAAGTCGCAAAATTAAATAGTTCCTTTTCATCTGGCATTGTCAGTTCTGTTGTTATTTCTTCGACAATATCTGAAAGAATAATCACCAAAGTATTATAAGACTGAAATATTTTCTTATAAATTTAAGTAAATTTTATTTGTTTATCAATATACTTTCATCTAATCGTTAAATAGCTTAATTGAATATTGGAATTACATTGTTCTCCTTGAACTTATATTTACCCAAGACAGTGTGTACTGTAGTGGCCGCTATGTGCACTTCCACTTCTGATACTGTTAGTTTCACCTTTACTCCTTCTTCTACATTCTTGAAGCTCTTGGAGAACTCCACATCGCACGGCTTCAGCACCGGCTGCGGAGGCAGATTCTTCAACTTCGATTGCAATTTTGACATTACCTGCGAAAGTCAAATAATCATATATATGAAAAAATTAAATCCTATAAGAACTTCCTGTCACATTTAAATTAAAGCACCGTTTTAATTTAAATGTGAACGCAAATAGTTGATCCTGAATTTTATATTAAAAACCGTTAGATTAAAATATCGGCGTATTACGATAAATACCTGCGTATATTTATGTTTTTTTGATTTTTTACTCATGATAACAATCGTTACTAATGCTGAAGCATTGATTTAGTTTTTATACACAACATCATGGAAGAATAAATACATTAAGTAGATTTTGAAAACAGTTACTGAATACACATGTCATAAAGTCAAATTTCTTATCATTTCCTAAGTAAGTCACATTCCGACTTCTATCGGAGTTTACCTTACTTTTAGTTCTAATCAGTAAAAAATGAAATCCATAAAACGTTTTGCTCTGCAACTATAATACTTCACCTGTAGTCCAGCCAAGGAGACCACCAGATTCTCAGAGCTGCAGTGGCTGGAGTAGTCTATCATCAGTTCACCGCGCAGCAGTAGAGCGTGACCTTCGTTTTTATCCGTGAAAAACATCACTTCAGGCTGGCGAAACTGAATCGATATGGATAAGCCAGGGGTCTCTTCGGCTATTGACGTCGCTAAAGAAAAATCAAGTCACACATTTGATTATATATAGACTTTTTATAATATATAGATTATAACTATACGTACGAATGACCAGCCATGAGATTTGAAGTCCACAGTTCTCGGGCAATAGTTAAGGGCAAAACTACAATACAATGGCTGGCAACATTGCAAGAAAAACCAGTAAGATTGTGGAATATTGCAGTAATATCCCGGCCAATATAGCCAAACATTTTTGATATGGCCGATATTGTAATTTAATTTTCTGGGATGGCTAGGCAAAAAGTTGCTGATAAGGAAGCCTTTATTTGACATAAAACATTGCCCGTTTAAAAGCCCTTTAACAAAAACAGAGAAAGGAAGTATCTATAACTCAACTTTAACTAACTGTAACTAAACAAGGGTATATTACCTGCCGAATAGTATCCGCTGGATTCGCTGCAGGAGGGCGGTCTCGCAGTATGTCGGCTGGAGGGCGGCTCGCTCACATACCCGTGGTTCACTACACCACCCTCCATCGCTTTATCTCCTACCGATATAACAATTATCAAAGTTAAGAAAAATAAAGGCATTACTTAGATTTTGATTTACATGATTTCAAAAGTGTTTTATTAGTTAGGAAAGAGCACCCAAAGGATGCACGAACGGACACTAAATAATCTGCGGAAAACTATATCTGTTCTTAGCTTCCTCATATAAACTACGCTCGTTTCGTTTGAAGTAAGAAAACAGAAGAAGGATAATTGGTTTCCAAATGGCAAACATGGCTCGGCATCCAGAAGTTGGCGCGGGTGCGGTCCACGCGCACGTCCAGCTGCAGTATATATATATGCAGACATATGCAAACAGTAGACCTGGCACGGCGTCCAGCAGCGTGCGCGCCAGCTGCAGCAGGAAGGCGGGCGCCAGGTTGGCGCGGGTGCGGTCCACGCGCACGTCCAGCTGCAGTATATATATATGCAGACATATGCAAACAGTAGACCTGGCACGGCGTCCAGCAGCGTGCGCGCCAGCTGCAGCAGGAAGGCGGGCGCCAGGTTGGCGCGGGTGCGGTCCACGCGCACGTCCAGCTGCAGTATATATATATGCAGACATATGCAAACAGTAGACCTGGCACGGCGTCCAGCAGCGTGCGCGCCAGCTGCAGCAGGAAGGCGGGCGCCAGGTTGGCGCGGGTGCGGTCCACGCGCACGTCCAGCTGCAGTATATATATATGCAGACATATGCAAACAGTAGACCTGGCACGGCGTCCAGCAGCGTGCGCGCCAGCTGCAGCAGGAAGGCGGGCGCCAGGTTGGCGCGGGTGCGGTCCACGCGCACGTCCAGCTGCAGTATATATATATGCAGACATATGCAAACAGTAGACCTGGCACGGCGTCCAGCAGCGTGCGCGCCAGCTGCAGCAGGAAGGCGGGCGCCAGGTTGGCGCGGGTGCGGTCCACGCGCACGTCCAGCTGCAGTATATATATATGCAGACATATGCAAACAGTAGACCTGGCACGGCGTCCAGCAGCGTGCGCGCCAGCTGCAGCAGGAAGGCGGGCGCCAGGTTGGCGCGGGTGCGGTCCACGCGCACGTCCAGCTGCAGTATATATATATGCAGACATATGCAAACAGTAGACCTGGCACGGCGTCCAGCAGCGTGCGCGCCAGCTGCAGCAGGAAGGCGGGCGCCAGGTTGGCGCGGGTGCGGTCCACGCGCACGTCCAGCTGCAGTATATATATATGCAGACATATGCAAACAGTAGACCTGGCACGGCGTCCAGCAGCGTGCGCGCCAGCTGCAGCAGGAAGGCGGGCGCCAGGTTGGCGCGGGTGCGGTCCACGCGCACGTCCAGCTGCAGTATATATATATGCAGACATATGCAAACAGTAGACCTGGCACGGCGTCCAGCAGCGTGCGCGCCAGCTGCAGCAGGAAGGCGGGCGCCAGGTTGGCGCGGGTGCGGTCCACGCGCACGTCCAGCTGCAGTATATATATATGCAGACATATGCAAACAGTAGACCTGGCACGGCGTCCAGCAGCGTGCGCGCCAGCTGCAGCAGGAAGGCGGGCGCCAGGTTGGCGCGGGTGCGGTCCACGCGCACGTCCAGCTGCAGTATATATATATGCAGACATATGCAAACAGTAGACCTGGCACGGCGTCCAGCAGCGTGCGCGCCAGCTGCAGCAGGAAGGCGGGCGCCAGGTTGGCGCGGGTGCGGTCCACGCGCACGTCCAGCTGCGCGGCGCGCGCCGGCGCCACGCGCACGCTGCAGTCGATCAGCGGCGGCCGGCGCACGCTGATGCCGCACGAGGCACGAGTCGCGCCGCCCTGGCACTGGAAGATCCTGCCCGAGATAATGGTCTCTGTTAGACAACCGACTTTGTAGGTACCTAAATCGTAAACTTCAAAAAGAACAGTAAGAACTCTAGCGACGACTTTTTCCCCACTTCTATATTGACAGAAAAATCATGTTGATGGCCTCAAATCCACGAATATATTAAATTAGTTTGCAACCACGACAATATGAGTCCCTTGAGCTCGATCAATGTATTGCTCAAAAGAAATTATGGAATTTATATGTGAAACGGATGTAAGAAATCAAAGTATACAACAGCAAGATTGCCTTATAAATATCGGTATCCTACAAAATTCATCAAAGTACGTAACCGGTAAAATTATATTCTTTTTATATGAAAAACTTATTTTTGAATAGACGAAAATACGAATAATTAATTAAGTAGTCGATGGAATACAGACTTACTTCCTTATAACGATGGTAGGGTCCGGTCTTATATCTTCTATGAGCAAGCTCTGCAGACTAGCTCGCAGTTCAGTGCTACCGTCAGAATAGTAATCCAATTGTATCGTGGCTTCACCGGCAGTTAGTTTAGCCAAACCATGGTTCAAGTCGCGTACCGGTGAACTAAGAACTTCGTCCATGTCCGTAAACAATTTCAGCTCCACTCCTTCAAGTGTGAACCTGGATATGAGTATAAGAATTTTCCTCATGGAATATAATATCATTATCTTGTTATTATGTTTATTTCATCGACTTCTATCAATCCAAAATACATATAAATACATACAGAAACATTTATACATTTGACCTTTTCAGATATATCTTCAATTTACTTGAGAAACGTTTCTCTATAGTTAGTTTATATGATGAAAGTATAACCATATCATTAAATAACTAAGTAGGTCATAATTCAAATAACAATGTATATGAATGAACGACAGGCATTCTTCGTTTTACATCCTTTCATTTCACGGCAGTCAACATTTTGACACTATTCCTTATTTTAACGGTTTAAGATTAGTTTGAATTATTGAAATGAAAACGCTCACAACGCGTTGTAGGCAATCACAGAAAGACCACGAAAATATAACTGTAAAATAGTGGCAGTGAAGGAACGCCATAACGATCTCAACTTGAAAAGGAGCTTTGAAGCGAATCATAAATGCTACCGAGAAATTTATGAAAACAGAAAGAAAGAAGAAAAACAATTGCGTGTAGAGCACTTCTTTACGAAAAAAAAACCACGCAAATGTCCTGTTTCTGTATGTTAGAATGTTGTTTTCTTCATGATAAAAGTGATTGGTTTTTCTTTACCGTGTTTTTTCATTTTTAAGAACCTACGTACAACTTTCCCTACAAATGTATCTCATTTTTAAGTCGTTTCGTTGTACGTCACTGTTCTCTGCTACCTAAGATGACGTAAAACCGAGGACTGCTTGAATAGTAATTTAAATATCTAAACGCACCTTAAAACTGCTTCTTTCCTAATGGCTTCACCTTGAGCTAAAAACGCTTGCAACTTCTTAACTGATACATCCGTCGGAGCTGTTTCTACCGGGGAACTTGGAACTATGCTTCCTGAAATAAAAAACATAGTCGATTTCGAATAGAAAGTCGATAACGGTCGTGATATATATTTAATAAACCTACTTGTATACTAACCAATATAGTTTGCTTCACTGAGATTGTCACTCCATACAGCTAAAATTGTAGCTAAATCTTTCTGACCGATATTGAGAAGAACACTATCCAGAAGAACATCTGCTTCTAATGCTAAAAGCTCGCGGTTAGAAGTACAACCGGCCAGTTGTGTATATCCGACAGCTCGTTTCAAATCACAGCGAGCCGAAATAGGTTCTATGATTGGCTCCTTAAAAAAATATTTGTATTAAAACACCAATATATTTATTTAAAAGTACAACTCTCAATTTGTATAACATTTTTATCTACAAATACGAAAGAGATATGAACATGTTAGATACTGATTTTATACTTTATCATTCGAACTGAAGTTGTAGCTAAGGGATTTACTTCTATTAAAAATTACTAATTCAAGATTGATAACTCTAAAGGACAGAGGCAGAGAAGACTTTATACTATTTGTGGCGACTGATACGTAGCGATATATAGCATATTGCACTAACATCGCCACAACAATCGGTAGCAAGACGAATTGCAAGAAGTTTAATCACTCAACAACGAGATGGCACTGCACCACTTCATTTAGTCATTTAGAACAAAGGAAACCTACATCTCCCACAATAAGTAACATAACCAATTCACCTAGCTCGGAGGGAGACAATTACCCTTTAGTCTACCTTGCCAGTCGTCTCCGTCATCGAGTTGGAACACACCTTCAACATTACGGTTTCTACATAGTTATTGATAGTAGATAGTAGATCTTTTATCAATTTGTACTATTGGTCTTAAGAGCACAAAAGTTTCTGAACAAGTCGTTTGTTACAATTAATGTGATATTGATAACTAACTTGAACTTCAAGCGTGCCTGCAAGGGTCATCACCGCGCGAGACAATGTTACGTTCACGAGTTTCACCAATATATTGTCGATGACGGGAGCCTGCCCCGGGCTGCTCACATCCTGGCCGGTATTCACTTGTTTAAAAAAGTTCTCAATCGTCAAATCACCTAAAGCAAAAATTATATTTTAATACAACATATATTTAATTAGGTTACGATCTATTAAGTAATATAACTAACTAACCCATGTTCAGTACTAAAAGATTGGGAGATGACGGCTTTTGGGGCAACAGCAAAACTGGAGCATGTATCTGTAAAACATTAAACTTACAAAAATTGTTAAGTATTTTAAAACTACCCACAAAATTCTGTGATACACACAAAAACTTGGGCGTAAGTTGAACAAACCTTTAGATGTAACAGAATATTAGACATAAAACCAATTTTGTTAAACAGTTTCCTATTTTATTTGAGGCAGCCATCGAGACGTACTGGCTAGCGCATTTGGTCTTCCAGCAATCCTCGACCGAATTACGCGATATCGTTACCATCGCTCCTATTTTTGTCATTAGGACAGGTCTAACAAACATCATTATCATAAGCCCACTGCAGGGATACAAGCCTTCCGTATGGATGGTTAATGAGGATGGGCCATAACCCGCCACGCTGGCAAAATGCGGATTGAAATGTATCAACGACTGCAAATGTAGCCGAAACCAACGGCTTAACGTGCCCTCAGAAACACGAAGTAGTTTGAGATAATAATTTTTTGGTCACCCCTCCCGTGACTGACTCTTGCGAAAATTGCTTAGCAACAACGATAGCCATTATTTAGGTAAGTATATATTAAACAGAGCGTAAGTAGATCGTCACCTCAATGACCAAGTTAATTCTCGCGGAATAAGTCCTCAGTCCCTCAGCGTGTTTGTGTGCAGTACGTTCAGCGGCCGCTGCAGCCTCCCCTGCCGCCGAACTCGGTATCAGAGGCTCCAGGAATTGCTGTTGCGACAAACAATCATTGTAACTATTGCATTATTAATTTACCCCACAGATGTTGTCCTGTCTTAATTTTGAATATTGAATACGAATTGGTATAACTAAATTAAATAATATTTAAAAAAAAAGTGTTTATTATTCAAATGCTCTATGATATACTGAATTCTTATTTTTTTTTCTTGCGCGTACCTACATAAATAGTTTTGTTGGTATTGGTTGTTGGTATACTGGAACAGGGGACATATAACTGGCCATGTGAAAAAACATGTTTTCTATGTCAAAAGTCATAAGATGACATAAAAAAGTTCATATTGCGCAAAACACTAAGGTTAGATTAGAAATAATTTTATATGGTGGTTAAATATTCTTAAATGTTAAAATTTTCGACGCAATATTCTTATTTTTTTCTTTCATAAGAACCTTCTGACAATAGCAAACGCAACAACAAAAATAATTAGCGGAATCGATTCAGTCGTTCACGTATGATGACGTGACCAAGAAAAAAAGGGATTCATTTTTATATATAGGTAGATTATATTTACTTATGTCCAATAACAAGAAAATTTTATTTTAAAAGTCGACTGATAGTATTAATAAATAATATCCACGTAGAACATAATAACCACCTGTAGGTGATGCAGTATACAATAAAAGAGGACGACGTGTAGCCTCCCCACGTATATCCGCAGTTCCCCATGCGCCTTCAGTTGCTTCTCGTCCCCATAGTACCTGGGGGCTGCCCGTACATACTTCATCTCCAGCACTTTGTCCTCATCCGGCCACACCAACTAAACAATTTCATATATGATTGCAATCACTGATTCACCATCGGCCAAAAGAGTTAATAATCATCTGCAGCTGAAGATGTCATATAAGTACATGGCGTCTTTGTTGACCACCACATAATGATAAGAAATCTTAGCACTTCTACATACTGAAGTCACAGAAGTCTTGTACATTTTTGTCACCAACTCTGTCTATTAAAACAATTAGGTACAGTCAGCACTTCAGGTTATACAAATAAATTTCTCCACTTAATAAACTCTAATATATCGAGGTTAGAGTTTAAAATTAACTGGAGTGATATAATGTGGCACCCTGAAGTGCAGCCGCATGTGCCATTTTTTAAACGACTTAATTTATTATAAAAGCTGCGGGTTATTTCGAGTTTGTACACAAAGAATGTCTGCTATTATTGTTCATATTTGTATAGATCACAAATAAAGTACCTTGGGGTATAAAGTGGCATCAGACATATCGTCGATGTGGAGGGAGCTGAGATAAAGGCGGAAAATGCAACGATCGTTGGCTCTAAACACACAATCACTCTCCAACCCTGATAGGCGCATCTCTAGTAGAGCGCAGTCCAAGTGGCATAGCTTGAGTGATATTGAAGATGCCCTGGAAATAGGAGTAAAGCGGATTAATAATGGTGTACTGTATAAGGGGTTCTAATCTTACGTAATTTTGTATAAGTTAGTAATAACCAATACCTGACTGAATAACTAAACTTAGTAGCTCCAGATGGCACAGGTGGATCTGATTCTGGCTTCATCAAATAGTTCCACAAGGAGGCAGTCTTGGGCACCACTATCTTCTTTACATTTAGAGCGTGGCGATTTTGTATTCTGTTAAAATTATTTAACAATGTAGGATAACATAATTGTTAATATGTTTTAGTGTACGTGTGTGTGTATCCTAAGAAATCCTCTTCTTTTTATTACTCACTAGTCCGTTAAACCCAGATCTCAAAAGCAAGAATTCCTGAATGTTGACTAATATTGTGGTAATACTTACTTGTCAACCATGTATTGCAGATATTTGATGAGTGTATTAAGCGCAAGCGCATGCAGCAATAGTGACACTGGTCCAGTGTCCAACACGAGTGATTGCTCCACGCTGTGAAAGTGCGACCGAAACTCTGGACAATCGGCGCGAACCTATAAATAATAAATACCGACAAACAAATCAATTAGAATTATAGTTTAAACAGTTTTACTTATAGAGAAACAAGGTAAAAAACATGGCAAACAAAATGAAATCTGGATATATTAGGATTACGAATTGTGATCATAACGCTTTCAAGTCCATTGAGGAATAAAAAGGCATGAACAATGTTTTCAATTTCTTCAGTGTACAAGCAGTGCCGGTTTTAGCACTATTGGCGCCCTGGGCGAAATTTCTTCGGCGCCCTCTAACTGCAATTCAATTACAATCAGTTACTACTACATACTACAAATCAATTACTAGTCTTTTTTTCGCCGACCCTGCCTACTTACTTGTAATTTTCCCTTTTAGGTAGATTGTTAAGTTGGCAGCATTAGAATGGAACGTAGTGTTCAATCGGTTTAATTTCTCGGGAATCCCCGACTTTCCGATCATACGGAAACAATGTGTTTTTCTATAATCGGGGATTCCCTAGATCTATCTCTTTTAATTTTTGACGAAGAAGAACACAATCAACATTTATCTTCTTGCTTGACATATGTGGACGCTCTTAAAAAAATTATTCGATAATGATTTTTTTAAGAGCGTCCAATGTGTGTTTTTCTATAATCGGGAATTCCCTAGATCTATCTCTTTTAATTTTTGACGAAGAAAAACACAATCAACTATTATCTTCTTGCTCGATATAAGTGGACGCTCTTAAAAAAATTATTCGATTATTTTAAAACAAACAAACACAGTAATCAAACGTTTAACGCTACGTTACGATGTTCTTGTTCCAACTATATAGTGACATTAGTTTTATTTAAAACGTAGACATATAAATAGCGTATAAGTAGCTGATTCATTTTTGACGGATCACATCATTAGGTAAGTACAGATTCAATTTTACCCTAACAGGGTGTCACATAATTGTTATCTATAACTTTGTGTAATTATTGTAACTTTGTGACAGTAAGTTTGCAGTGGGCCACTACTTATTATATTATCAATTATTTTGCTATTTCAAATAAGTGGACAAGTAGCTGGATCCGCTATATTCGGGACAACAGTATCAAAATCATCTAGTACAGGTATTTGTTGTACATCAATAAAAGATTTATCCTGAGCAGCATCTGTAATCATAGCACAACTTGCTCCCTTACTTCGGGATTTTTCATCCACAATCTTTTGAGTAGCTATTCCATCTGACTTGCCAGACAGAGGCTCCACTGCCGATGCATTCGTTTGTATTGCAGCATTTTAGCTTCAGCTTAACGTTTAAACATGCTCAAACGAAAATTTTCTTAAATGACCGAGCGATAATGCCCACCAATGTACGTCATATTACCTCATAAAATACATATCTTCATATTGGTAATCGGTGTGTTGTTCTGTTTTACCATAATATAATATATTTTTTTGTTAAGTTTCCTTTCAATTCATGCATTCTGAAAGTGAGGCAATTTGAAAATAAAAAAAAAACTCAAGGTTCATGTTCTTTTTTCGCCGACCCAGTAGGCCTTGTTCAATGAGCAAGGAAACTATAAGAGGGCGTCTGTGGGAAATGAGGAAGTATAAGAAAAAAAAAACATTAGTTCCCGAAATCAAACTAGATGTCGCTACGGTATGTTCTTGATTTCTCCATGACAACCCTTCCAGTTTTCTTTCATGTTTAAAAGTAAATTAGTTTTCAAAACTCAATTAACAACTCATATTCTATTTGTACTTTTTCGTATTTATATTGATATCTAAGTTTCGAACTTTTCAAATTTCAGTTTTTTAATATGTTAGTTAAAATGAACGGAAATGACTGTCTTTGTTCCATTCGTTTCCTGCAAAAATCAACTTTTGCTAGAGTCGCCATCTAGGTGGAGGTATTTTTGTAGTGCTTTCGTTTTTTTTTAAAATGCTTCCTCATTATACAGAATCAGAAAGAAGCGCCGGACAAAAAGGGGCGCCGCCGCTACTGTGTACAAGTATTTATAAACAAAATATTTGAGAATTATATTTTTATTGATCAAAAGATAAAATAGCATTGAAAAATATTAAACCAAACAGAACCCCAAAAATTATAATTATGTATACAATTTTTTTAACATCTCTCGTAATTTAATTCCAGTAAGATAAATTTAAACAAATTATTCTTTAATTATTGTCTTCAAACATTATACAGAGGTTAATATGTTTCCTCACCTTGCGGTACAATAAATTAAACAGCTCGCCAGAACTGGTGAACAGCTCCAGATACTGTCCAGTACTGCTGTGATGCTGTTTATCAGTGAGGAGTGCTTGACCAATGGACAGTTGGATTGCGGGCCCGTACTGCATCAGCGCTATGTCCAAGCAGACCTTGCTGACGTTCAACATTATGTACGGACGGTCCACCTGGTCCGTCGACCGGGACAGGTTTATGACTACCTCTCCTGATTGAAACAAAAATGTATGATACAGTTTGTCATGGCCTATCCAATTTGACAATATGTATGGTTTGACTTTATATTCTAAAGATATATTTTTCGTACAGTTCTGTTGTTCGAACTTCTTCTCAGTACAAACTACTATAGTATTTTTGTCACTAGTGCTATTTCATACTGTTCCATCAGGTATATTACACTTGTCCCTTTCTCCACTCGAGTCACTTATTTCATCTTTAGTACAGTCCACATTGGACTTTAGAAATATATTTACTTCCAAAAGAACACGTATAGCTACATACCGATAATAAACCTCAGCAACATATTGATATTGTTACTCGGTGATACATTGTCGTCGAACCCGGGAAGGTCTACTGATCTTGCGTAAACTTCCATGTCTTCGTCACTGTGCTCCGATGATACGAAAGCTTGCGTCGACTCTTGGAAACCTAAACGCGCACCGGCCTTGTCAAATGTAGATTCAGCGGCCCTATGGATAAAATATTAAGTGAAAATAATACTTTACTGAGCTTAATTTGTTAAAAAAAGGTTCTTTTATATTGACATACTATTCATTAATGAAACCACCTTCCAATGAGTGTAAAAATTATAAAAGTTAAACAAAAATTTCGCCAATCTCAACTCAGTGAAGTCGCTTCTAAATAATACGTAAATAATGTTATTGTATAAGAACATTCTAATTCTTTATTAATGTAGATTAATTACATATTTCATGTGTAATTTAAACTCTTTAATATTAAGATATTCACTTCGATACTCACCTATGCCGACTCAAGTAAGCATTGACAATCTTCTGCCTTAGATTGACTAACTCTTTATACCCAGGGTCGGCGTTCACCGTATCCAATTGGAATAGTTCCATCAGTTCAGGGTCTTCAATGTCTTCCACGTAATCTCCCGAATCCATGAATGACACTGGCACTGTGTTAGGCACTGGCACTGGTAAATTGTCGCAGAAGTCTAATAGAAGGCTGATGATTCGATCCGACAGATTTAGCTTCAAGCTCGACAAGGATATGTTCAGTTTATATCTAAAAAAGAAAATAATTAATTCAGTCAGAAGCCGAGACAATTTTGATTTCAGCTTGTTACGATCCTGACACATCTCTTTTACTTCCTTAACCTTTATCAATTGCTTCAAAAATCTATAATTTTCTTTGCGCGATGATGTAATAAAACCGGCCTAATGTGAGTCGGACTCGCGCACTATGGGTTCCGTACCGACAACGAGCAAAAAAAAACAAGTTTATTGTATAAGAGCCCCGTTTAATATAAATTTTATTATATTTGATAGTATTTGTTGTTATAATGGCAACAGAAATACATCATCTTTAAAATTTCAACTGTCTAACTTTCAAGGTTAATGAAATATAGTCTGGTGACAGACAATAGGGTTCCCGTTTTTTATTATTATTATTAATACTCTTTATAGGCACAAAAAACAAAGTTAACATTACAATAGTATGTAAATCACAAGCAAGGGTGGGCTTATCTCTTTAAGAGATCTCTTCCAGCCAACCAGGCGGTGTGGGAGATCAAGCAGTAACGGGAGACTGACAAGTGCATAATTGTAAAATTTGATGTGAATGAATATTAACATTAATACATATAGGCATGACATAAAAAAAAAATACCTTCTGGGTACGGAATAACACACCTAAAAATAACACTTTACACAATAATCGTTTTTTTTTACCAATTACGACTTGAGGCACAAAATAAGTTTATTACTCAGATTTTATACATTTTGCTAATTTGTTATCAGCAAATACATTTAAAAATACTGTCTGATTCCTAGCACATCAAAAGATATTTAGTTTATCACACGTTCCGACATTTAGTTTAAAGTTTAAACTTCAACGCTAGCCATTTCAGCTGCTTTTGCTTTATATTATATGTACATAAAGATCTGCATTACGCACCTCGGCAATAGTTTATAATCCTTTTTGATACTGTTAGAGAAGACCACTTGTGCCTTAATCTTCGGTATAAGATGTAACTCTGAATCTGCGTGCTTGCGCTGTTCACGCCACGGCTCGTCCCATTCACAAAACAGAACCTGGCACATTATAATTGTTTCATCAATCTAAATTTCCAATGCTTAGTGCAGTTTTACTTTTTCCTCCACCTCAATATAAGAGTTTATTCCTGGTAAATTTAATTCACCTAGTTGAGGTGAATGACCTAGTTTAGGTGAATGAAATTTTATGTTTGTATACAAAGTACTATTATTTCTACTTTAAATCTCATAAACATTACTTTTTTGGTCTGTTTTATCCTCTGAATTTTATTGTTGTGCTCATTATAGAACTTCATTTCCTTTTATTGAATTACTTAATTTTGCAACTAACCTGGAAGTTACATTCCGCATGTAATCTGTCATACAAGCGCTCTTCGAGTTCCATGCAAGTGGCATCTTCAAGAGCTAAGTTCGACGGCTGCAAATCTGATTTTATTATAATTCGACTGATGTCCAGAACCACCACGCGTCCAGATCTGAGGGAATGTTAATTATATATAATTTTTTAAGGTTTTTAAATTCTGCTAGTCTCAAAAGTTAAGATTACAATGTCAATATAGCATTGTGAAGGCAAAATTGATCAAATACGGGCGTAAACAGTAAACAAAAATAAATACATATTAATATTTTTCTCTTATCTCGTAGAGTTTAATATACTATTACCAATAATTACACTTTTATGATTAGTATATTTATAATACTGCTTAAATTAATTATTAAAAAATAATTATTTTATAATCGTTGTCACGTGACCGCAAACAGCGCATGACGTCACGCCCCTCTTACTCGTATCAGAACGCTCTTTTTACGCTTATTTTCACGCTCATTGAAAGACTTCGCCCTTCAAGCGTAACACGTACATAGAGCGATATTTGTTTTGGGGCGTGACGTTATAGCGACGCCATGACAGAAGTTGGCGTTTACGCGGGATGTTTTCAAAATTTAATACAAAACATGTCTACACCCCTAGGTCATCACTGAATGCGAGTAAGAGTCCTCACTTGTGCACGCATCCGTGTTCGGGTAGTACCAGACAGGGTCCCTTGAGGTCCACGTTGACGTGGAACAGCTTGCGGCGGGTGACCGCGTACGCGGCGACCGCGCGCCCCACGCGGCCCGCGCGCGCCGCCCCCGCCGCCACCTCCTCGGCCATCTCCTCCGGCGACATCGACCGGGTTTGGAAGAAATTTATCAGCTCCGTGAACGCATGCTGACAACCGTTACAAACATGTTATTCTTAATGAAAAATTATTAAAAAATTGTTCTTAGTACTCGATTGGATACCTGAGAGTACCAACGACAAAGTGGATTTTTAAGCGGTTTTTGCAAAAATGATAAATTATAATAACGAACATGTTAGTTAACAAACATTGTAAATGGACTTTTGAAATCAAGTCAAACCTTTATTTGTTTAGACATGTGGTAATAACAGTTATTAACTTCAGTTGTGACCCATAACATGTCTGTGCATACAGTTTCTTCCAAAGGGTGGAAATCAATTTTCGGTGCACGTGCGTGATAGGCATCAAGGCATCTCATATATTTCGTTTATAACGTCACCGATTTTTCTAATAAATTTAAATGTATAAGTGAATTTCCTATGTGAAGTTCTCATATAAACATAATTTCATACTATATATTCTAAAACTATACAACATATAAACCTAATTTCATACTGTAGATTCTAAAATTATAAAAATTCACAGACTATTTAGTTTATTATTGTTATTACAAATTAGTGTAGTGACAGTGTAGTAGTTGCACTATACTGTTACTACACTAGGCTGCTGTTCATTACTAGCTTAAACTGACCTAATAGATAGGCTTACGGAAGACAAACACCAGGTGTTTAAGAATCGAACACAAGTTTGTAGCTGTCAATGTAAAAAAATAGCAATATTATAGAGCACAGTAGATTTTTAAATATGTGAGCGGGTTGCAATGAGGACTCTTCTCCTTATCACTTCTATGGAACGTTTGCGCAGAAATAGAATATTTCTTTCCTTGTCGTAGCGTGATTTTAAATATTTATTTCTCAGTAAATTATGATAGATAACATTTCATTAGCTCTTGTTACTTTTATTTCATTGAATTCAATAACATTAACAAGTCAGTCAATAGACTCACGAATATTTACAATAAAATAACTAATATTGTTCCCTACCTCAATGTACACTAGTTCCACTGGCTCCATCAGTATGCAGAGTCCGTAGTCAGCATCCACAATGCTACATGGATTTTTTTCGTAGTCCACTGCTAAGATGTTGGCACTGGTTGGTGTTTGGGTTCGTTCAGCGCTCAGTAGCGGGACGAGTTCACCGTCTGATGTGGCACCTTCTACTACAATGCTTTCAGCTCTGGCTGACAACTGAGGATAGTGGTTATTAGTTTTATTTGATACGTAGCTGAACAACATAGTTATTAAATTATTCATTAAAAATCTTCAAAACATTTACTATGGAAAAGAACACTAGGATTCGTAGACATTATTCTCTGATGATTTTTCTATACTGAACATGATTTGGGTAAGTAAAGCTCCTAAAACGTTAATAATTATTAATTAAAAATGGGATCTACCTTATATGCCTTTGCTGATGGTCTAGTTTCCAATGATGCTAAGAATTGCGTTAAAGTAACAACCAGTACTTCTTTACTGCGATTCATCAGTGTCAAAGAACAATTTGCCAGTGTTAGATTTAGTTTGTGTTCTGTAATGAAAATAATACCAGTCAAGATAAATAGGTTTACGTTATTTCTTTGGTTAAACTAAGAATAATGTTCATAATTACAGATTACTCGTATTCAAATACAAAAGCAATTACACATTACATATATAATTTTCTATTCTAGGGCAAAAATAATACCGCCTAAGAAGGTCTTCCCTAAGTCCTGCGTTCTTCGGACCATTGGGAACAGTAGTTTTATATCACTTTTACGGTACTTAGTTATTAAAGCCGTCATAAATACAGATAATGGAAGGCCTAGCACTCTTACTTTCAGAAGCAAGTGGTTTCTATGAAAGCACTACTTTATTGTATTAGGTACTAATGGAGTTCACCAGAGGTCATTAAAGTAGTTTAACTCACCAATATACTGCTTCGACTTGTCAGGCCTCTTCTCTCCCTCCACGAATCCAATTAGTTCACAAACCTTCTTCTTCTCTGGGCTAGAAAGATGACTCCATAGACTTTTACATCGCTCACTTTTAACGCACAGTTCCACGTGGGTCTTCTCTTCGGTATCACTCTCAGAATCTGAGCTGGTGGGCTTCCACCAATCAAATTCACTTTCTACCACTTCAATTCTCTCTGGTTCTTGAGCTAAAAGCTAAACATAGGCAAATTTTAATTTCAAATGTAAGGAGAGGAGCTTTAGTTGCAATTTAAGTTAATCTTAGATATAAAAGCCCCACCTCAAACTTGGCCTGTTCCCTGGCAATAACAACTGATATAATCGGCAAGTTATCTTCACATTTCTGCAAGTCCATCTTCAACTCTGTATCGTTGGGGCTCCGAAGGGTGCTCTTGTAAATCTTCTTGTAGACATTGTAGTTTTCCCTATGTTTCTTTACCGCAGCCCACGTGTAAGGCCGCACTCTCTGCTCTACCACAACATTGTATGCGTAATGCCACCATTTCTTAATGTCCTTAGAAAGGGCAACACCTGGGCGGAGATGCCGATACTTTCTGGAAATATATATCAAGCAAATGATTTGTTTGGGTCTGATATTGTGAACAAAAAAAAATTTGGCAAAGTTCAAGTAGCTAAGGAACTATGTACATTTCAAAAAGCAAAAAATTGTTTTGCTATTGCTTAATCGATTAAATTATGAGTTTTATGTGGCTGTTTCACCTTTGGTGAAATCGCTAAAATAATTCCCTATACTTGAGACATTACCTATTCAGTTTGATCCTAGCAAACGAAGATAAGAGGTTGTCTATCGACAGGTACTGCCTTCTTGAAAGCTGCAGTGCGCTGTCTTGCAATACAGCATCTAATAGTAGACGAGGCACCCGAGCCTCACCAGACCGGTTGATGATGACCTTAATTTTGGAAGTCACTGGCTTCAGCACTGAAATAGAAGGTGCCTAAAATTATCGTATATAAGTAATAAGTATGCATTGGTACATTTCTGATCCATCAACGGTAAGTGTGCGTGTTTAGAATAAGTAAAATGCAGATCGATTTGATCGCGTGTTAACTCATATGTTTAAGGATCCAAATTTTATTTGTAACACATCATACTAAGCTATGGTATAAAATTATACTGGTTAGAGTTACATAGGACTTTTGATTACCACCCGGATATCCTTTTAATTTGCCTCTCGCAGTTCGTATGTATTAAACAAAGTGATCCAATAAGTGACAAATATCGACTCACAGAACTCAAAATCTTCATGGTGCATCGAAAACTTGTCGAGTCCCGTCAACATGTAGTGCTTCCAATTGTAATACTGAATGGGTGTTATGTGAGCTGTCTCGTTGTCATCCAAAGCTGTAGCTGTAGGATTCCAGTAAAAAGACAAGGATTCTATGCGCATCATCTGGTAAACTGTCAATGCGTTAGGCGGAGTTACAGATGGCTTCCATTTACTAAAAAAATTATAGCCAATTAGGTTAAACACCAATTTTTGCATTGACTTTAAGTATTTAAATAAAATAAGACTCATGTAACTTACCTATTAGTGGTCTCAATCGAAAGACTCTGAAGGCAAAGACCGCAAGCCAACGGCCCGTCTTTCGAACTAATAGAATCCTCATATCGAATATGAATATTTCTGACGTAAATCTGAAGATTATCAACAATAGCCGTGAATAGATTCTCGAAGAAATTCTGTGGTCCTTTCAATATTTCACTTTCAGCTTCCAAGTCTTGCAAAATCTTCCTTTTGGCAGCTCTCATAAGTCTTTTCTCTCTCTCTGGATCGAAGTAGCTGTTGGAAATGGCTGGACCCACGAGTACTAAGACGTCTTCGATGTTGACTACAACTGGTTGCGTGTACAAGCCGGACCATGGTATTTGAAGATTGATGCGACCTATGGTGCCGATCTTTACATCGATTGGGAGATCTAATTCATACTGCAATAATATGAAAAAAAAATACATATCTATAATTACCTATCTGACCAAGATAAAACCCGGTAGACTACGAAAGAATCGAAATCTATAGCTAATGATGCTAACTGCATAACAAAATCAAATGCATTCAGAGCGTTTGTGGTTCATATATTTTTTACAAATGTCGTAGTTACAAATATTATTTATTGGTTTAATAACTTAAAACAGATGCAGATATCGACAGCAAATGGTAAAGATAATGTGAGTTGACAGTTAACTCACCAAGGCTTCAGGTTTGAGCTTGAGGTCTGTGAGATTGACATTACCGGAGAAAATGCCCACGTTAAGATTCTCCGTGTCCAAGTCCTGGACATATTTGCCTAGCAGCCGGTTTAGGATACCGGCGACTGCACCCTCGAACATTATTGCGACGGAGTATGGTGTGGTGTAACTATAAACAGTCAGTAAAAAATTTAAGAGTCCTACAGGATATCCTGTGCCCTCACTCGAATCACCTTGCTCTTTACGGCCCGGATTATTTTTCAGTCGCACTTTAAAAGTACTAACGATAGATAAGGACCTGCTACCTACGCTAAATTCAGTCGACCTAAATAGAGGTCTTACGTAGGATGACGCTTTCGGGATCTCAATTCTACTTATGTTAATTTAATAATGGGATCTTAATGTTGCTTTAATTAATTTCATTTTGGCACTATACATTTCGTATTTTGTGATCCAGTAGCAAGGGTTGTGTAAAAAGATATCCCTGTTATTATAAAGTTTGGAATTGAAATCAAAATTTACTACATTTTACTTTGTTCAAAATTACAAACCCATAATATCACATAATGGAAAGAAAATCCAATCCAACGAACATACAGTCGTGTTGCAAACCTTAACGCAATCACAATACGTTGTGACACTGCTAAGGCAACGAATCACTCAAAAAGATAAATGCAAAATTTAATCAAAATATATTTAGGATTTTCTGCACAATTTAAACAACTAGGTACACAAGACAATTTACAAACTTAACTCGCTTACAAACAATATTTTTCGATATTCTACACTCGACTGTTGGATATTTATTAAATTGTTATCAGATCGGTCAGATGATTAGGGGCTGATAAGAAAATAAGCGATTCGATACATCGTAGCGTAGTGGAAACACGGATAATTGTTTGTAACGGAGAATGACTATAAAAACCAACAATACATACAACATTTATCGCATTTTTTATAAAATATAAATGTGTGAAGAAAGCAAGTTTCGAGATAAACCTCCAACCTAGGTGAGCGTAGAGGATAAGCGCCGCGCCCCGCGATCGTAGTCGTTAAGCAACTTTCGCAAGGGTCGGTCACGGGATGGGTGACCAAAAAATGTTTATCTCGAGCTACTACGTGCTTCGGAAGGCACGTTAAGCCGTTGGTCCCGGCTGCATTTGCAGTCGTTAATACCCTCCAATCCGCATTGGGCCAGCGTGGAGGGTCATGGCCTCATCCTCCATAATCATCCATAAGGAAAGCCTGAGCTTCTGCAGTGGGGACGTAAAAGGGCTGGTGATGATAATGATGATAAGTAGGTAATAAAAAAACTGCCAAAATCTTCAAATCACATAGTCAAAGTAGATACCTATCCAAACCTACTCATAAAAAATATTTTTAACTAATTCAATAACATTGTCATATTTCAAACTTTTAGTGCTCTGAAAATAGTACCCTATAATATATAGCACGAAGCGACTTTAGAATTTCGATTTGTCTTGTTTTAAGGATGAGCTTTCCTGTTTGGTATTAGGTATAATTATAAAGTAAGTAGACAAACGATATCTAAAAATAAAATTACGTTTATCTATTTATTTATAAGTAATATACCTACATTTAAATTAAACTCTAAAGCGTGTTCGTATGCTGTGAGCATGAAAAATATAATTAGTTTCAATCTATGGTCAAGTTGAGATGCCGTCATAGACGGATACGAAGTTTGAATTTAGATTACCTGTGTTAGAGGACGATTTAGAATAAAAGAAATATACAAATAAATATGTATGTCCAAATGAAATAGTTGTGCCAAACTCAGACCAAATAAATTGGTCTGAGGTGCCAAAGTTAAATTCACAAATGTTTATCTACAAAAAAAAAATACGGAAATAAGTGGGTTCACATATTTTCTATACTGAAAATTGTGACTAAGTGAGGTTGATGGATTTTTACATCATTCATTTTAGATTTAAATCATAATTTCAAAAATCTTTGGCACACACAATATGCTTGTTTGACACACTATCACGTGTATCATTAAACGCTTCGTAGTTTCGTTTGGTTTTCTGTAACTTTTTTGTAAAAAGTCTAAGCTGCCAGTTATCATGGGAATACGATATATGTTGTTTGAAAAACGAAACAAAGGAGTTACAACTATAGAGATGTTGTCTAAGTTATTTTCGTCGGGAAGATTATTGTAGAATATTAGACACGTATTTTTTTGCGGATTAAATTATGTCCATTTTCTACATAGTTATGACATAACGAGCCCCCAGTCTTCAACTTTATGCCTATTATAAAAGCCATTTTTTTTTATATTGAAGCAAAAAAAAATATGTATCTAATATTATTATCCAAACCAAAGAATACGCATCTAATAACTGGAATAATTATGGTTCAAAGACACGTACTAATTCTGTTACTCTTAACATTTTTGATCTTGAATTCGATTTTATAGTACTTATATTTTATCAACCACCAAATGGAATAAAATATTAGGACAATAAACTTTTCTGTCTTTTTATCTGTTTTTTTCCGAATCTTTCCCCCAAAATTTCCCCATTAGATTGATTCCCAAACCGTAACATATTTTGCTACGTTCACTACAATGAGCGTTTATGCCAAATTTTAGATGATCTAAAGTCGAAAATCTATTTTTCTATTTCTAAACTTACGTTCTAAAATTTTGAAACATATAACAATCCCAATTAGGTAACGAAAGTTTAGTGCACCAGCCATTTTGATACTTTTTGAAAAGTCTTGTTTATTCTTTTAAATTTCAAATACTGTTGAATAAAGCAGTACAAGTTGTTTTGGTATATAAAAAAATATATACATTGTATCTTGAATCCTGCTTGAGATACGAGCAATTTATTAGAACCGTCGGGTCTAATGTGGACAAATTACTCAATTAGGTAAACGTCGAACGATTCCCATCAATTCTACTTTCGTTTTAACAAACCTAAGAAATATTTCTTATACGTAACATTACAAAAGTGAAGGGTAAAAACATTTGGAATAATTGATAGGCTTGTGTTATCTGCGAGCTAAAAATAGAACAATATCAAGGGCACTTAGTCCTCAAACTGAAGGACAATCAGTTAACTTACCTGTATTTATAAGAAATAATACCACTCCCTAAATATCGCCCATGGAAAATTTATTTTATAATTTTAACACATCAAAATGTTATCAAGAATACACAAAACATGAGTAATTAAGGAGCAAATGAGCTATTAAAATTAACCGTAATAAAATAGCTAAGGTTCTATTTGTTTTGTCGTTCTATAAATTTTCTTAAACTTTAAATTAAAAAAAGAGGCGTGTTACCTAATATCCACATGTTTTTCCAGCCAGTGCACTAGGGTTTTCCAAACTTTTTGGTAATGACGTCAAACGTGCCAGGGATGGTACTGGGAGCTGACAGATGTCAAAGGACGTGGAGAGCGCATGCTCGCAGTTGTAGCATGCGCCGTCCAAACATCGATGGAATTGTTTTGCGGGAAAACCGTGGGTGGAAAACCGACGTTCGATATTATGAAGATATGAGGCGAAGCTAAGGAAATGGTATTGGAATCCGTTTTCCTTTAGTGCAAATATATTTGATTCAAATATGTAAGCGGGTTCCGTTACGAAGAGAACTGTTAGTATTTACAATACGTAGGTCTAAAAAGAGGAACGCTATAGGTAGACACAGAGTTATTTTAAAAAATAATAATAAAAATAAATTGTAAGTGTGCCCAAACATCTTAATTTTAAATTGGTTAACAACTTTTAACCCATGTTTTTATAGACCTCCGTGATTAAGTGGCTCGCTCGCCGATTTAATTGTCGCGTTAACTATGTTCTCTGGTTCGATTCCCAAGCGGGTCGATTAAGAAATGAACATTACTCAATATCCAGATCACTAAGGAATTAATTAACCATTTTTTTTATTTCTTCTAGTATTATACAAAGACATAGTAAGATATAACCAGCTGCTGGGCCGCGTAAATTATACCATAAGTATATGAAGTGACTTCCCGTAGGTAAAAGAAATTTCAATATCGCATCAGTATTTACAAAGATTACCCGCAACAAACAAACAGACTAACACCCGCTTTCTGAATTAAAAATTTAAAGTTAAGCACGTTTCAAACCGTACTTACAGAGCGCTTAGTGTAAGTTTTTATGAAGTTTACGTTCACTGTCGATCGTGAGCGCGTTAAGATTTTAGTATGGAATCCGGTACAGTGCCCCTAGCGGTAACTATCAAGAACTACAAATCTCCATACAAATTCTTAACGCGCTCACTAGTGAACGCGTTAGCGTAAAACTTACACTTACCGCTCAGCATTTTAAACGATTGAACAGATTTTGAAAAACAAGCTTTTATTTGTAATAATAATTTATTGTTATTTCAAGTATACAAATTATGTTGTTCTTGGTAGAGAAATACAAGCATTACAGGATCCACTCGGTATTGCAGACGCGAAGCACTCGCTGGGGCAGAATGGGCAGGCGGCCGCGTACTGGCGCGGGTACGTGCAGGCTTCAGTCGCGGCCCACTGGGAGGGTTGTGCGCTCTACAAATAAAAACTCACGTTACACAATACGAAGCCACATGGTGGCACAGTGATTAGCGCGCTTTACGAAGTTAAACAACTTTCGCAAGGGATGGGTGGCCGAAAATTTGTTGCCTCGAGCTCCTGCGTGCATAGGAAGACATGTTTAGCAGTTGCATTTGCTGTCGTGTCGCAAAGCAATTAGCAATGGGTGCGCGTTGTGGGTTATGGCCCCTTCTCTCTGTTTCAATCCATCCATTGGGAAGACCAGAGTCTATACATACAATAATACATGAAACCGCAAGGCAATCGTTAATAGAATAATACTATAGGAGAGCTGTTGACGTCGCTGCATCCAATGGACATTGGTTCCAATTCTGTTCTATCACACTTTAAACTAAACTAAAACAAGCCTTATTTTAATTTGAGTTAAAAATAAGTACTTGTGAAAGTTGAAAACTATGTTGTCGATTCGCGAGTCTATGGCGGCAAACCTTTTGCTGCGACAAACCGCCAAGAAATTCAGCAGGGGCTTGGTTTGTTCCCTTTGTTTTATTTTATTCGGTCGGAGAAATCAAATTGAAAAAGAACTTCGTTATGAAATGAAATGAAATAACTCAAAATTGATCTCGATTAAAATTAGATTTTTTTAATTTAAAGTGTGCCCAAGTAACATTAGGCGCTAACATAAGAGTTCGAACAGATCTACAAAAGAGCTACACAGATAAGGTGGTGTTCAATAAGGGCTATCACACACATGGAGTTATAGAGAGCTATAACTCTACTGTACCCCTGGATTGGGCACAAATTCTTATGACCTTAATTTCCACTATGGCGGTATAGTAGAGTAACAGAATGCATTTAAGAGATATAGTGTAGTTATTGTGGAGGTACATAAGCGCTCACTGAGTCCTAAAGTATTGTAAAAGAAGTATTTAAGTGTCTAGTGATTCTTTTAGCGGTATAATAGAGCTACAGGGTACCTTAGACCTTTCAGTGCAACAAAGGAAGCAAATGTATGAATATTAATATTCCGTAAGGGTTATAGTAGATCTAAGATGCATCTTACTAACACTTTAAGCGGTTATAGGATGGCAATAAAGTAAATTGTAGAACCTTGAGTACAGATCGACAATAGGAAATTTTAACATTTAAAGACATAGTTTTTAACTTTTTTTCCTACTCTGCTTAACATGACGTTTTGCCTTAATGTTAAATTGTTACTACACCTGATTCTCACACTAATGGTCTTTACGAAAAAATGGCAGAGTTAAGTAGTGAAATTTTAACTCGTTAATGGAAGACAGAAGCGCAATTTTCATTGCGAAAGTAACTTTACTGAGAATATGGCTATATATTGTAAGCAAATAATTGCCCTCAATGGGTTGTGTATTTACGTAAAAAAATATGTTTCACTTCAAGTAAATCGAAACATTTTTTTAATAAATATGTTTTATAACTTTGCCTATTTACTTAAAAATATCGTAAACCTGCTATATAACTTAATAAACAACGAAATAACTTAATTGTCATAAGTTTTTCAACTTTTAAAGCACTTCTTGTCGAGCTAGGTTGCGACGTCATTTTATCGATTTACATAAGCGAACACATGACTAAATAGAATAATTAAAGTGGTAATAAACCAAAAATGCAACTTAAGGTAATATAGAGACTACAGTTGACACTATGGGATCTATTAATAGGGGGGAAATACTTCTAATATTCATCCCTAAGTTATACACAGGAGTTATGTATCCCATTAGGAGTTTGGTTTTAAAAAAGAGTTAAGAAACACTCTTGTAGAGCTAGTAGCGTTAAATGCTCCCTTTGCGCAACTATCAGCGCTACAAATGAGTTTATAATAGCTGGCCTAGAACCTGAGGAGTGAACAGTTAATGATAATTTCTTATATAGATCTTATAGTGGTAAGATTGGCTCAAAGCTATAACACACAGAAGCTTTGGTCTGTACTTTAGCGATAATAATCGCTGCTGTACGCCTTTAGCTTCTATATATTACTATTATAGACTTGCATTTTATTACTAACTCTCTTTTGTCACCACAACCTATAATTACAGCTACTAATCAACCTTTATAACACTTCAGGGTCTTAAGTAAGTTCTATTTGCAACGGTAATGTTAGTTGGGTGGTACAGACAACAGCGTGTCAAGTTATAGCTGTATAATTTTTTCACTTCATCATCAACCTTAATGTTTTCAGGGTAGAGTTTAAAATTAACAAGAGGTATTTGAAATATTGTAGTAACCTGACGTGTGTACAATAAAATGGTACCGATATCTTAAAAAATTCAGATACTCAACTCGAACGTATCAAATAAATCTAATTTATGATGTTTTGAATTTTACAGATTTACAGAATTAAGTCTTCGGCACATTAGGGTAAATGATCCCTAAGGTACTAAAATAAAAAGGTGTCGCTGATGAATCTCGGGCAACTACCCAAACACGCCTTCGAATTCAATCAGGTGTCCAAAAAGCGGCGACCGCTCAATCTTGAATTGGTAATAATGTTTGGTCGCTAAGTGAGTGAGTTTCGAGATGACATAGAATTAGATTATCTGAGACACGTATAATTAATCAATAAATTTTATTTTGTATTTTAATACAAAAAAAAGTAGCATGAATAGAATTTCTTCACTAAATGTCGTGAATTCGGAAACAAGAGTGAATTCGAAATCGGGTTCGGATTTTTACAGAATCGTCCTACTGTACTTACCCTAATAGATGCAGTTAAAACACACCACATTATGTCGTATGCGGGACAATTGAGATAAAGCCCTTGCGCGGGCAGATCACGCTCCAAACAGGTGGCCTTGAACTGACGCGCGACCTCCGCCCAGGCCGGGTGGTCCACACCGTACTGGTCGAAGTGCTGGACCAACTTCTTCTTGTCCACCGTCCCGTCTACCAGCCACCCAGCTTCCCGAAACACGCAAGTGTACGTGTCACACTATATAAAGAAATAACGCTTTTTTTGAAGGATAAATCAATGTGTTACACGCACATACTCGATAACGTCTTGGAGCTATTATTGCTGAGATAAGCAATCTTATAGACCAGCAGACCCTCGAAAGGCGTTAAGAAAATTTATGATATTTGGTTGTTTCAAACGAGTACCCAACGAAAAAATTAATATGCTTCAGAAGTCACACCAAGTTTTTTATCTGCAATCAATAGCACGCACCAATACGATGTGAACGCAAAAAAAATAAAAAGTAAACAAACAATTTTTTTTTAAAGTAGTCGACCAGACGTGGTTGGTTACAGGCTCGTATTAAGCACAACATGCGCCCGGATGCAAGTAGTGCTCTGGCGCCCCCCAGCCCACTTTTTACACATATTTATATGAGACCATCATCGGCGCGGCGCCGCCCCCCAGCACGCTCCGCCTGGGTGCATTGCACTCCCTACACTATAGGTTGAGCCGCCCGTGGTTGGTTATTTTACCTACTTTGTACTCCTTTAAAAAATGCTAATTAATATATTGAAGTATGCTGGCACTTACTCGATTACTTTTTCCCACACATTTACTAGTAATTTCGTTGTCTACTAAGGCAGGCGTCTTCAGACAGTCATGAATCTGAAATAAATATTGGCATTACATATTAATCTCTTATTTTCTTATATTCTAATCACATAAATATTAGGTGTATCAATTACGAGATTCGATTCCACCCATAGGGAAGATCCATGTCTCAGTAGTATTGAAAAAAGGCTGAAAATAATGATAATCGATCTATGAAAACGAGCCGCACCGAAATCCGTGCATGCGTATAGATCGGTGTAAATAAGCCATATCTAATCTTGCTAAGTTATGTAGATAATTTTGTTTGTCTCAGTACATCCCTACTTCTAACTTAGAAGACAGCACACTGTCATATTTACTCTCATTATACCAAACGTTGAGCCTTTTCATGAAACCCCTAATGAGGCCGTCACTACTAGCATTGCCATTTTAAATACTATAAAATGGGGTTTAATACCTCTTGGTAAGTTAACTAGCTATTATGCGAGGGTAAAAAAGACTAGAATAATAGATTGAAGAATCTTGATCGTATCTAGTAGAGATATCTTTCTGGAGCTGTGGCCTTCTCTCTAGGTGGATAAAATCAGTTTCCCGAAACGCCATAGGGATAACAATCATAAAGGATTAAGAAACACTGTCTTATTTAACAAAAATATGGCAATCGATCCACTTTAATAAACGATATTGATCTTCAATTTCAATAACCAAGGTGTTCATTTTTAAACTGACCTGATCAGGCAGCTCCCCACAGTACACCATTGGTGGGGCAGGAGGAGTAACTGGTATGTCGGCTCCGCATATCTACAAATAACAACAATATTATTAATTTCCTAGAATATCGTACGTACTAGTTCAGAATGGCCAGCACGTCTAAACTGGGCGACAGCCTAGGGCGCTCGGCTTTGGGGGCGGCATGACAGATTATTTTTACTCTTATTATTTGAACCTTAAAAATCCTATAAAAATTTACTTTTGTTTCTCGAACATGAGTTTATGTCCTCGATATTCAAAACTTACCAGCAGTACCAAAGGAGTTTCTTTGGGCATTGTCAAAGTTACACTCTTTAATCGGTGTACCGACGTTAGTTTTTTATTTTGTTGTGATTTTTTATGGCCATCGTTCCATTGTTTTGCGTAGGACGCTACGTACATTCTGATGTGTTCAATCAAAAATGTTCAGCATAACTACCTTCGTTGGCGTATAAATACTATAAAGTTGTATAACAGCTACGTAAATACAGTTACTATGTACATCAATAATACTCGTAACACACTGCATTGTATTTTAGCTACTCAGCTGATCGAAAGTCATCCTAGTTACCGAGCTAGCTAATTCGTACATCAAATTTCATCCAAAACCGTATACCTAGTATTTTTTATGTGAAAAAGTAACACGCATATGTATATCCTCTAAAATCTAAAGCTTTCGCATTTTTAATATAAGTAGGATGAAAGAAAATTAATACGAATGGTATAGAAACTGAACAAGTCACTGGTTGAGTGTAATAGGAATGTAAACAACAGAACGTAGTCAGATACGAGGGGTACTTATCATTCACAGATCACAAATTTCTTAAATATTTATCCACAAATTTAACTTACCGTTAAACAGCAAAGGATTAAAACAAAATTCTTCAACATTTCGCTACCGATCGGTGCTCTTGTTTTCTTAACCGAAGAATACTTACTGAGTAAACACGTAATATCGTAATAGCTACAAAGGTCGTGCGTCCGCGCAGGTCATTTCGATTACTTCATCACATTATTATTACTCTTGATACTTATCTACCCACTTGAAATGTGTCTTCGTCCGTGAAGTGCGTATACATATAATTATTTTTCTTCACTGAACTTTTACCAAAAGACTATACATATGAATGTTTTTAAACACCACTAGCGCCTAAGTACCTACCTGTTACTTATTAAAGGTCATATACCTACTTACTATCCGGAACGATATGCAGCAACTAACCATATACATATATTATAATTAATTTTTATCGACTTTAAAATCGAAGAAGAGATTATATGTTCGACGGCGATGTTTGTTTTTTTATGTATATTCGCTAATTGTTGACGGATATTCAAAAATATATTTTTGTTTTCTTTTTACAACAAAACAAGATATGTTTCATACATAAGATATCACCTAAATACCTATTTTGATGATATATTTATATAGGCAAAAAAACAAAAGACGTAATTTGTATTCATTCATAGATTACCTACTTTGACAATTGCTTCAGTGATTAGATTTAATGCAGAACTATTTTTTAAAACTAATTCCATTATGTCATCATAATCCGAAAAGAACCTGTAAAGGGCAAACGTAATATCATCATCATCAGCCCTTTTACGTCCCCACTGCAGGGGCTCAGGCCTTCCTTATGGATGATTAAGGAGGATGGGCCATGACCCTCCACGCTGGCCCAATTAATATAATTAATTCTATTTAAGAGATTTCCATGTTAAACGGGTATGTATGTCGCAGTTGACTGGTTAAAACAGGCGTTCAATTGGGCGACTAGCGGCTTAATTGAATGGTGTCATTCAATTCAATACTTAGTTTTCTAGTTGAATCATTATGACATTGATCCCTTCAACGTTAGATTTAAAAGCCGCAAAAACGTTCATTTGCACGGCGCGGCCGAGAGTCGTGGGTTCGATCCCCACCTAAGACAAACATTTTTGTGATTAACAATTATGTATGTTCTGTGTCTGGGTGTTTTCTATTTATATTATGTATAAATTTGTATTCCTCCGTGGTTTCTGGTATCCGGAGCAACGCCAAGGAAAAAAGTGCCTAAGCTACATACCTTGGAATAGGATCAATGTGTGTGATGTTATCCGATATTTATTTATTTAGTTTCGTTATCTATCTGTTAAACAAATAACCTCGAAATTTTCTAACCTATCACGACACCAACAGGACCAAAACAACTTCGTTGTTTATCATGTTTCCAAATAGTAATAAACATACTTACTAAAACAATCTCAGTCAAATACACTGATTACTCTCTTTTTCGATAGATGGCACTGTAGCCATCGGAATGGCGGTATATTTTGTCTTTGTATAATTATATTAATCATCATCCATCACCAGCTCTTTTACGTCCCCACTGCAGGGGCTCAGGCCTTCCTTATGGATGGTTAAGGATGACGAGCCATTACCCTCCACGCTGGCCCAATGCGGATTGGAGGGTATTAACGACTGCAAATACAGCCGGAACCAACGGCTTAACGTGCCTTCCGAAGCACGGAGTAGCTCGAGATAATAATTTTTTGGTCACCCATCCCGTGACCGACCCTAGCGAAAGTTGCTTAACGACTACGATCGCGGGCCGCGGCGCTTATCCACTACGCCACCAAGCTACTCGGTGGCGTAATTATATTAATATTAAGAATTTATTAAGAAAGTATAATCTTCCCCACTTGCGTTATGGATGTGCACGTTAGTTTCCGTACTCATTAATTTTTACTTGCGAACATGCAGTTTGTTATTATCTTTATAATCAGATTACGATACGACATTCTTAAAGAGTTTTCAGTTGATTAGTTGGTCGACTTTTATTCAGTCGTATTGTAGAACGATGTGCGTTCAGCTACTCAGCTGATCGAAAGTCATCCTGTTAATTGAATGGCGCCATTGGCTGCGACACGTACAAATTTTTCGGTTACAGTCTAGATCTCAACTATTTATTGCATATACATTCCTTTGATTGTTACGTGTGTACCTATATTATTAAATAAACATTACCGCTTTTGATCCCACACTCATAGATAGCCATTTTTACCCGACTGCGCGACGCAAAGGAGGGTAATGTGTTTATCAGTCTATGTATGTATGTTTGTTTCTATGTGGCGTTTTAGAGACCAAATGCGTAGGCCGATTTTCATGATTCTTACATCAATCGATTCGTCTTAACCTTGCGAGTGTCACTAAAGACATGACAGTAATAAAAATTCACCACAGCGACAACCAGACGTCATATTGTCAAGATGGACTATGTCAAGTGGGATGTCGTTGATTAGGTATTTTAAAATCATCTTTAGGTTCCTTTTATCATTTTTCATTTTAAATAATAGTTAAGGATATCAAAACAATCATTCTCGCTAATTTTCTTACTTATTGATTAAGTTTTTATTTAAAGCATAAACGATATACAAACAAAAAAAAACTGAAAAAGAATGAAGAACAAATATTTTTGGTAAAAAAAAAAACTTTTATTCATCGCCAAGTTGCCAAATAAAAAAAGTTTACCACCAAGCTCGATAGATGGCGTTGTTCATTCATGCACGTTTCACTTTGTTGGATTTAAGCTCTTATACTTTACAACTGAATTTAGCTCACCAAGAGAGAGTAGTTAACTGACTTTAGTATGTACATAAATTTGGAAATATTTAATTTGGATACCTATTGTTTTTTGTTATCATCATACATTTCTATCACCAAAACTATTACGATTGTAGGTTGGGTACATCAGTAGTTAATAAGTAATTGTAACAAAAAAACGTTAAATTAAAATAAATAATTTACCAAAAAGACTCACAGTCGGTGCCCATTCTAATTTTACCAATCAAATCTTCCCAAGGGGCACCCGACAATGAGTCGTTAGAATTTATGATTTGTATTATGTGTGTATTGATTATAAAACTATTTCAATTGTGTAGTTATTTAGTATTACTTAACAGAATTCTAAACTACTGGGCTTGTTTCTTTCTTTTTAGTTTTTATTGAAGTAAATTATTTCATGTATTTTTGAAAATTCGATTTTACGCAGTTGGGTTTTTGTTTTTCTTTTTGATGGAATATTAAAGTAAAGGTGCTGTCTAGTAAATTTAGAGTGGTTCAGATGAGCTATTTTTGTTTCTCCAAAAAATAAAATTGTGCCATTTCAAAATGCTTAAGACTCCTTAAAAAGTATCATTTCACCATTAAAAGGTAACGGGAGTTAGAGATACCTACTGCCTCTGATGCTCAGATAAGCTTCTCATATATTATGTTTCTTCTCTAACAACAGAGTAGACCGTTTAGCTGTCCCTCAAAATGCGGACGTAATAATGGAATGAAATCTCAGATTCCCAATTTGCAATTTTCTTTGTCTATGGAAAGAGCTGAAATAAATAATGCAACATGATAACAATCAAAAAATATATAATTGGTCTTTTATTCTATGTATCACATATGTTTTATCTTATCAATAATGTTTCTCTTAACAGTTGAAAAAGTCTTTCTTTAAAACAGGTAATGCTTCCTCATCTCTCATGTTTGAAGGCAATTTATTATCAAAATATGGGTACTTTGGATGCCACCAATCATACACAACAATGTTTATAACACTATCTAAAATCACAGTACATTCTGGCAGTATATCTCTGGAAACATTATGGGAACCTGTATTAAAGCCGAGGTGAAGTCTATGATGTCTAAACCCTTGGGATAATACAACACTAACTGATGATAGAGTCATACCCATCAATGGAGGCACCTCATAGAAGTTTTGGCATGTTACCTGAAATTAATAGACTTGTTAAATAAACATACACAGAGTAATAATTATTAGACTTGTTATAAAGTATGATGATAACAAAATTATTTACATATTAACTATGTGATTCAACCAGAGCTTTAGGAACAATTGCAAGTGTAATATGTAGTTGAAAATAAATATCAAAAATGAAACAGTTTGCCAAATAGTGAGAAGTTGTCAGGGATGGATTATACAAACTTCCAAATGGCCAATAATTCAACCAGCACCAGCTCAATCTTTTAGCTATAATGTATTAAGCTTATTTGCTAACTATCTAATACAAACTTACAGATTTCTTGTAGCTATGGTTATAAGTATGTATTTTTGGTAGCAAACACTATAAGAGTGTAAAATAGAGTTCTTTCATGACTAAGCTCATATATTTTAAATATTTACCTGCAAAACTTGTGAATTCTCCTCTGGATTAGCATCAACTCTTCCAAGTTCCTCAATTAAACTAGCTGTATTTTGGAGCCTTTGCATGGGATGTAACTTCTTGAATTTAAAATAGATCAACCAATGATGGAGACCCTTAGTGAACCAAACATTAACACAGCACCGTTTCACCAATTCGTGAGGCTTACTGTCATGTGCAGACTGGTTAACTACTTTCTTTGTAAATACTTCATATGAGTGATAAAGGGCTCTAATAACTCTTTGCCGAAGCCCATAAACTTTGTAACTGTTCTCTAGACGTAATCTTTCTGGCAAATTTGGGTTGTTTTTACAATATTTTTGGTATAGCAATCTCCAGAATGACTCACGTTTGGTCATCGCATATGTACTTTTGTTTATACCAGCAAACCTTCCAACATCTTCTGGTTTTATGAACTTTGATATTAAGTACCATACAATCTCAGGATATATGACACCTGCATTTTCATTATTATCGCCTTCAGACTTAGAGTGATTTCTTTTTTTTCTATAAACAATACTCTTGATACCATTCTCGTCATACTCCTCCACCAAGTCACACTCCTCATCCTGAATTTGATCCCAAGATAGTTCAACAGGAGGGGCAGCATCAACAGACTTCTTCAACTTTCCAACTGGTTTAGGTGCATTAGCACAATCATTTATGGTAAAATCTGTAATAACCACATTAAAGGTATTTAGATAAATAATAGCAAAACTGTACCAACCTCCCCCCCTCTCTCTTAAAACTTCATAGTTTTATAGATCAATAATGACTGTATTTGACCAACTGGGCCCTACTGGGGCTGGATTTATTTAAGAATTTTTTAAAACATACGTCTTACATTTACCTTGGTTAGAGATTTTTTTCTGTCCTTTTTTCTTCGGCATTTATTGTTTTGGATAGGTACCGATTGAAATTTATGTAAAAATGAGTCTTGGAATATTTAGAGACATTTGGTAAAGCACTTTTTTAATGTTTAAATCTAAGTTTCAAAATCATTAAGTACTCATTCTTATAAGAACTGAAGATGATGGTTGATGAATTAAATGGACTACATAAATTTCTTGGGCATTCTTTTTCCCACTTTCTGGTTTCTCTTCTTGAACCTTGATATAACCTCGAACGAAATGATTTCAAGAATATTTGATTTGACCACTTGAGATGAGAAAAGTCCACAAACTAAAACTATATCACTACTACATACATATGGCTAGTAAAGTCCCTATTTCAGAACTTCATGCTTGCAACAATAAATAAGGACCGTTTACACGAGGCTAGTAGCCCAGTGTTCGAAATAGCCCATATATACCCGTGCCAGACATGTGCTACGCTACTCATGTGCTACGAAATACGCAAATTTATAGTCATATAGTCAGCGATATGGTTTTTTTGAATGTTTTCAATACACAAGATGTATCGATATGTTTCCACAAAATAAGGAATTAATATGTAGTAATTAGTCTGGTCGCAAATATTCTACATTCAAGAAACTTTTAATCTTCCAGACCTCCATAGAGAAGGTAATAGGGTATTTGACACTTTTTTAAAAACTAATTTTAAATCGTTGTTTGCCAAATTATAAACACACTGTCATAATATTTTATTTAATTCAGATTGGAATCATTTCTATTTTTGGTGAAAATAATTGTTAAAATTTAAATAGCCAAAAGCGCGCGAAATACGCTGCTCTATGTAATGGCGCTGATCGTGACGTCACAGGCCAGTAAATATGTCAAATCGATAAGTAACAACTGTCTTTAGAGTAAATTGAAATAATAATTTAGAAGAGAAATTGAAGTCGTAGTGCGTATTTTTTACGTTTTTTACTTTCCTCGGCTTTGGTTTTCTTTAAAAAATGAGCTACAAGTGGTGCGTAGTGCCACAATGTACTAATACTTCTATAAATAACAAACAAACTTCGAGTCTAGAAGAAAATAGATTCACAATCACAATAGTATAGTAGCTATATAGAGTAGAGATGGGTGATAAAATAAGGTAAGGATTCGCTAAAAGTATTGAAACTTTTTTATTTCATATCGATATATTTGAAGGTTTTCTTTTTGGGTTTTTTCTTTGTCATAAACATTTTACGACTCATTTATATTTGTTGACAGGGCTCGCACTTTACAGCCTGTCAACCTACAGATGGATGGGACATTAGTACGGACTGTCAACTCGCTAGTGTAAGGTTACTACACGTGATTTTTGGCTTTCGTTTTATAATTTACTTACTCTATCCTTTCTACGTAGTATTACTGTAAAGTGTAAACGTTGATTAGAAACATCTGTAGTGATAGTTATTTTTTGTTGGTGCTGGTGAGTAACTTATAAATTAACTTTGCATCCTTTCTTGATTGCAGAGAGTAATCAATGGAAAGGATCCCTCCTGACCCTCCGGATCCTCCGGACAGGGCACCCACGCCTGTACCTGCGGAATTGTCTCCCTCAATATTTACTCAAAGCCAGTTAGGCACTAAAAGACGGAACATGACTAACGAACAGACAGATGTTCCAATCAAAAGAACTATACTGGAACTCGGTCAGTCACAGAATATTTCGTCTTCCCCAAATTTATATACAGACCCATCTTTATCAGACTCACAAACAAAACAATATTTAATGTCAGATAAAGGTCCTTTTATTGTTCATGTCTCCAAACTAGAAACAGATCCTTCATCTCATCCTCGATTCATCCGATCAAATTTGGACAGTTCCTTATCAAAAATAAAATCAAAAACATTACCAATGATGGTGTAAAAAGAATAGGTCGGAATAGAAATGCTATTGAATTTAAGACCGGCTTAGATGCAAATAAATTTATTGATAATGGTTGTCTCACAATTCAGCAATTATACCAAATTACAATATTACCCGCATGGGTATTGTTAAAGGCATCCCTACAGATTTGTCTATGGAAGAATTAGTTGAGTCTCTCATTGTCAAAGTCAAGTTCCGCCCCCAAAACTATACATTTTAACAATATATATTTTTTTTTTTTTTTTTAAAAATGCCTGACCCACATTTCGGGCCGGGCCCTACGCTTGTCCCCACTTTTTAGCAGGCCTTTTTTACTCTATTTTTCTCTTTCGTTCCAGTTCTATCACATATTCTTCCTTCCATTCCGCATACTTATTCTTTCTTTTATTCATTCTCATTCGTTCCTTCGGCTGGGAGTGCCGTTCCTATGCTTTCCTATTCTATTTTTTAACACAATATATATTATATTAACAATATATATTATATTAACTATACATTTTCCACACCTCAATGCCAGTCGAACCGTATCAACTTCCAACTATTCAGTGCCTTAACTGCTGCAGGTTTGGACATATCAGTACTCAATGTCGATCTAAAGCAAGATGTTTCCGATGTGCTCAACCTCACCTCAAGTTGTGAGATACTTGAAAAAGATTCGACATGTTTATATTGCTCTTCTAGACGCTTTGCTAACAATAAATTATTTCCTGAACAATCACGCCAAAATGCTATTAAACTCGCTATGTCCCAAAACAATGTCTCATACCAGGAGGCAGCTGCAAACTTTCCTCCTGTCAGGAGGTTATATTCAGACATTGCACAGACCCCTATAACCCCCCAACCAAATACTCATGTTTATCAAGAATCTCCTCAAAAATCTCAGATTTCCTACAGGAAAACTGTCTCCCAGCAACCAAGACCCAAACAAAATTTGAGTAAAGACTATGACAAACAAACCCATCAAAACATCATTAATAAGCTTAGCAGTTGGCGTGTTACGGCTGATGATAATGATGAACTTATTTCGATGATGACCAGAAAATATCAAATGATCATCAGGTTAGGCCAAGTGATCAAACTAATTAGAAGGTATTGTAAACTATGCTGAAAATTTGCAAGTTTTTTCAATATAATTACATGCTACGTATCCTACCGGAAATCTCTGTGCACGCCCCTGCTTATAGTATGACCCAAGTACCCTACGTCGTTTTGTTACAACGTACACTTCTTGAGGTTTATTTTCATTATTTCTTTCTAAAGTCTGTTTATTACTTTTTCTAATGTTTTGAGGTATCTTCATTTGTTTTTCCAGTTACATCTATATCATCAAAGTCAATGCTGTATAAGGGATGTCATCGAATAGGATCCCAGATAGCAATTTAAACTTGTTTCTGAGTTGAAACAAGTTTGATACATCAAAAAAAGAAAACTTGCTTCAAGTTTGCCACAATCTAACAATATAAACTGATACCACGATGCATTAAGTGAACAGCGCCATCTAGTTTGCAGACTTAGAACTATTCGGGCGCCCATGAAGATGATGGATGTGTTACATATAAGTATCTTTGTCATAACAATATTGTCGCAAACTAGAAACTTCATATCTAACATAACCATATTGCAGCGATATTGTCACAAACTGGCCTTGTATAATTGATGCAGCAATTTAGAATCAAAGAGAAATCAAACTTCCCCAAGTTAACATACCAAGCCAGCAAGTCTTTGTCTTAAATGGTCAAATAAGGGTACTGGGTGTGTGTGTGTGTGTTACCAGAACTGGGTTGATTGTTGTGCGGTAATATCCAAAAATTCGATTTTTTCCAATAAGTTAGCTATAATTGAAAAAATTGAACATAACGCTTACTTATGTTTGGATAATTTTTTTAAATTATTCCTTCTGTTAGTCTATGCAGTTCTATTATTACATTTTCTCTTATGCTGAATTTGATTGGCCTTATTTGGCTCATTATTTTGTACTTAATCTACTCTGTTATAGAATAGATTTTTTGTTTTTGCTGGTAATTTGTTTCAAGTTTATCAAATTTATCGTATACAAAAAGCTTATTTTCTCATATTTGACATCATCGTTTTCGATGATTTTGTTTTTGTTGAATTTGAACATTATTATTAAACCAGTCGTCGATGAGGAAGTATTTAAAAAAATAAAGGAACTACAAAAAATTATTTCATTAGATGGCAGCACAAATTGTAGGATCTGAATTTCAATTCATGACGTCAAACCAAAGAGAATAGAATTGCCAGTGTTATTATAGATCTGATAACTCGGATTAATATCAAGTTAAAATTCAATGAGGAAGTCAAAGTCAAAGTCAAAGTCAAAATAATCTTTATTCAAATAGACTTCTTAAAAGTACTTTTGAATCGTCCAACATTTTTTCCCTACCACTCGTTCAGGACGTCTTTTGGCTGATAAGAAGAACGAGCAAGAAACTCACCAGCTCTAATATGAGTAATGACATTTACAAAAACCATGTCATTACCAGATCAATACATTATAAACAGAGATAAAAAAAACTATGGTCTTATAATAATAACATAATCATTTAATAATAATGGAAACAAGATAATGAGTTTAGAAGTAATCACCTATCCAGTTGCTGGATCATCTCAAGTCCAAGCGTTCTTATCTGTTACATAATCGGATACCTTATAATAAGCTTTTTTAATAAGTATTTTTTTAATAGTAGATTTAAACTGCATGATATCTAATTGTTGTTTTTTGCTTGGGACCTTATTGTAGAAGCGCACACAAAGACCCTTGAAAGAGTTATTAACTTTTTGCAGTCTAGTGACAGGCACCGTTAATTTATTTTTATTTCTTGTATTAAAATTGTGTACATCACTTTTAATAGAAAACAAACTAATATTTTTACGAACGTACATTAAGTTCTCGTATATGTATTGAGAAGCAACAGTCATAATGTCTATTTCCTTAAATTTCTCCCTTAAAGAGTCCCTAATCCTAAGATTATAAATTGATCGAATTGCTCTTTTCTGAAGCACAAAAATTGTTTGTATGTCGGCAGCATTTCCCCACAATAGGATACCGTATGACATAACACTATGAAAGTAACTGAAGTATACTAATCTGGCAGTATCTATGTCAGTTAACCTACGTATCTTCATTACGGCATATGCTGCAGAGCTAAGTCTACTCGACAATCTATCAATATGTGGGCCCCACTGTAGTTTAGAATCTAATGTTATTCCTAAAAATACTGTGGTATCCACAAGGCCCATGTTCTTATCTTTTACATTAACATTTATATCTACTTTTTTAACATTAGGTAGTACAAATTTTAAGCATTTTGTTTTTCCTTCATTAAGGAGAAGATTATTTACATTAAACCAATGTACTACTTTAGCGATAGAATTGTTCACATCGTCATTTAGAGGTAACCCTCTTTTAATTTTAAACAAGAGTGAAGTGTCATCCGCAAACAAAACTATTTCGTGATCATCCCTTACGAAATAAGGCAAGTCATTTATGTAAATCAAAAACAAGAAAGGACCAAGTATTGAGCCCTGCGGAACGCCCATCTTAATTTTCGATCCAGGGGATCTTTTGCCATTGATATCAACCCTCTGTACTCTGTCAGTCAAGTATGAGACAATAAAATCCAATGAGTTATCTCTAAATCCATAAAAATGCAGTTTCCTAATCAATGTTTCATGAAAAACACAATCAAATGCCTTAGATAGGTCACAGAAAACACCTAACGCATCATGTGAATCCTCCCAGGCATTAAAAATTTCTTGTATTAACACGACACCGGCTTCGGTTGTCGAGCGACCCCTTGTAAAACCAAATTGTTGTCGATTCATAAGCTTATTCTTGTAAAAGTAGGTTTGTATTTGATCCAGCATGATTTTTTCAAAAATCTTACTAAACGTAGGTAGCACGGATATAGGTCTAAAGTTAGTAGGGTCAGATGTGCTACCCGATTTATGTAAAGGAATAATTTTACTATATTTCATGAGCTCAGGAAAAATACCACAATCAGTACATTCATTAAATATATAAGCTAAGATTGGAGCTATTGTCTCAATTACCGATTTAGAAACTTCAATGGAATTACCCCATAAATCAGCAGTTTTCGTTTTCTTTAGCTGATTAAAAGATTTTATTATATCTTTAAAATCAATGTGTTGAAACTTAAATTGGCTATTAGAATTATTTAAACTTGCCTTTAAAATAGATTCAGCAACAGTGGAAGAGGAATTCAAAGATTGTGTAATTAAGACTGGAGTTAATGGATTAAGACTGGACTTAAGTATTTAAAAAAAAACGAAAGCACTAAAAAAGCACCTCCACTAGATGGCGATAGCACCTCCACTAGAAGCAAAAGTTAATTTTTGCAGGAAACGAATGGACCAAAGACAGTCATTTCCGTACCTTTTAACTAACATATGTACCAAAATACTGAAATTTGAAAAGTTCGGAACTAAGATATCAATACAAATATGAAAAAGTACAAATAGAATATGAGTGGTTCACTGAGTTTTGAAAACTAATTTACTTTTAAACATGAAAGAAAACTGGAAGGGTTGTCATAGAAAAATCAAGAATGTACCGTAGCGACAGCTAGTATGATTTCGGGAATTAATGTATTTTTTTAAATACTTTGGCTCATTGGCCCATCACTAATGTTGACATATAAACTAAACATCGTTCCTTTACACGTTACAATAAATAACTTAAATTTAATATTCAAATAAATTAAAATTAATTTGAAAGCTCGATATTATAAGAAACATGAAACGGTGTCGGTATATTTATTAATTTTCGACACTCAATTTACTTTTATTTCGTCAGAAACAAAATTTTAATGAATATCATAGACAAGATCCACACATCGCTAGTGACATCTAGTTTGATTTTAAGAACTAATTTTTTATTTTTCAAATACTTCCACATTGACTTAATTAAAAACATATAGTCTAACGGTCAGTGACGCCTTTAAGCTTTAATGAATGACAAATTTGTATGGGTAATATAGCTTTAAACTAATGAAGTATTTTAAGAAAAAAAGAAAGCACCTCACTAGATGGCGACTCTACTTAAAATACATTTCTGCATGATACTAATGGACCAAAAAAAGTAATTTCCGTTCCTATTAACTAACATATTAAAAAACTGAAATTTGCAAAGGTCGAAACTTATATATTAATACAAATACGAAAAAATACAAATAGAACATGAATTGTTTATTGAGTTTTGAAAATTAATTAACTTTTATACGTGAAAGATAACCGGAAGCGTTATCATGGAGAAATCAAGAAATTACTGTAGCGACATTAAGATTTCGGAAACACGTTTTTTTAAAATACTTCCTCTTTAATAAAGTATGTTTTTCTATTCTTTTTCACTAACCTGACACTACATAACATAAATGCAATTAAAACTAAATCTATAGCAAAAAGGTTCAACATTGTAACACATACATATAATGCCCCGGGCATTGTGAGTAATGCAATAATTTATCACTTGGTCCATAACACAAAACCGAAACAAAAGGTCTATTGTGTAATATTATATTATTATACTAACGATCACTGCCAACCAATCCATATTGATAAACGTAAAACAGTTTTTTGAATGTTATCCGATTCCCTATATAGGTATATCGTACATATTAAGATTTTTACGGAATTAATGTCTATGGCTTTGTAGAATTTATGCCATATAAGCCATAACGCTCTTTATTTTTTAATCTGCCATTAAATGACGTTCAATTCAAGATGGCAGACATGCCGCTTGAGCCATGATAGTATGGAATTGTAGTAGGAGTACAAGTTTTAGGTGTGTCTTTCTAAAAATCGAACTAGAATGTCTCCCGAATTGTTGACTAAATTCTTATTCGAAAGTTTCGACCATGTGAAACTACATATTTGTGTGTTATGTGTTAGATTTAGGTAACACTTGTGCCGGAACATATGTAATAAACGGTGATCAAATTTGTGTTGATTGGTGTATCGTGTACGTTTGTATTCTGGTTTGATGGTAAATTAAAATGTGGAATATGATGTGCGACGTGATGCCCACGATATCTGAGGACAGTATCAGCCAGAGGAGTTCACAGTTATCTGGTGAAGATGCCAACTTTGAACAGCTCATGGTATCAATGCTTGATGAACGAGATAAGTTGGTGGAGAGTTTGCGAGAGACGCAGGAGCGTCTTGGCGACTCTGAACTACGCCTCAAGGAGGTGGAAAAAGAACGAGACTCCTTGCAGAGACAGATTGCTGCTAACTTACCACAGGTCAGTGACACATACCTTGGTAATTTTACTGTATTAGTTTTATCATTTCGTTATCTGCATACCCCAAAAGCAACTATAATGACATTTGTCTGCCTAAAAGTAATCCAAGTTTAATAATTTTTATATCATGAAAACCATTGACTACATTTAGATCCCTAAAATCAAAGTATATAATCACTACTACCAATTTTATTAGATGATCCTGTTATCTTTGGCCTATTTTCTTCCCCAGAACTCCTGTTACCCTTAGCTGAAGTGTGATATCAAAAACAATTATAATAAATGCTTAAATCAAACATTAGTACATTTTCGAAGACATAAATTTTTTAATTGACAGAAAAATAAATTAAATATCTATTAATGTGACTGTTTGCAATAATTTTATTTGATGTTATGAAATAATTATAAAAAGCTCAACTTCTACAAATTCTATGGCATAAGAATTTGTATTCATGTGAATTTATAAGAAGTGTTTTTATTAACATAATCATATTTTCTATACACATGTGGTGCTATTAATAAACAAGGTTTAGTGTCAGAGTAAATTTAAGCAAATTTTGCATTTTTACTACTAGCCCAAATTCATATTATACAGGGAATAAGCAAACCTTCTAGGAGTAAATATCACTCTCGTAGAACCTCGTACTAGGTTAACCCTAGCTAAGTCTCTGTTTAATAATATGAATTTTGACTAATACTTAGTGCAGTCTCAGCGTAAATTTACTTCAACGGAAACCTTGTTTATTAATACAGTGATGAGGTAATACAGAGCCTACATATAATGATTAGACTTAAGTACCTGTTAAAAGTTCAATGATAAGAGTAGTATAACCTTGTACTGATTAGAAATATGTTAAAATTATGCAAATGGGACACATTTTTATTGTTATCACCCACCAATAATTAACTGTAGATTTGAAAACAAAATAATTACTTATTTATAAAAATAATGAACATTTATTTATTGAAAAAAAATCTTATTCTGTTATAATATAATTACTGGTGTAAGATCTCAATTAATTTTGTTAGAAGCCAGTGGAGGTCGGATTGTGAAATATATGTTAAATAAATTAATGTAATATTGACTTATACTGCCTAATTGCCATCAAAGGCAATCAAATAATCACAGTATCACAAACTTCCATTAAAATTGTCATTAGTTTAAAGCAAAATTACTGATACAAAGACATTCATTAGAGCTTAAAGGCATCATTAACCTTAATGGTTGATTGTGCAACTAACTGTATAAGAGAAATTAGTAGTGATCTCAAAATGTATTGTGTATGAGTGAGCCAATAGATAGTTTTTTTTTGTAATGATATGGACAAGCTTACTGCTACACAGTTTATTCATTTATGTAGTTAAACTATATTAAAATTATTAAATAAAGTTATATTAAATTTAGATAATCTTGATATTATTATGGAACATACATAATTTAATGAGTATATATTTATAATTTCTATTTTATTCTTGCTCTCCTAGTACAGTCAACATCACATCAGGTTGGACAAAAATTTAAATATCTTCAATTGATTTTAAACTTTAATCTATTGGAAGTAGAGTTTAATATTGCAACAATAAGACATTATGTTGTAACCAGAGGGGCTACTCTGTTACTCTAACAATGAAAATTTAAAAATTTCAAATTGTTATTACAATTTTTTAAAAATCATATATGTCAATATTATCTGTGCATCAGAAGCAGTGTCAGGGTCTCCTACCTCTGTTTCATTATTAATTATCGAAAAATGTGTTCCTTAAGGGTCATATTAGGGTTTCGAAGATAGTTGTAATTTTCATTTTCGGAGAAACATAGTAGGCCTTTTGATTTGTGATTGTGTGTACGTGAATAATAACTAGAAAATAACTCACAGAATATTAACCTAATTACTACTAACATGTTCAGTAATCTTTGCCTAACCCTAGTGTGAAGCTATAGATAGATGTTAAACCGAATAATTTTGCATATCTTATGGGTGAAGTAAATTCAGTCATATAGTACTGAATTAACTTTACCTACTAGTTAACCAACCTAACCATAAGAAATGCAAATTATTCAATGGAATTAATCTGTGAGTGCCGTATGAGATGTATTAAAGGATTTTTATTTTTGAAAAATAGTAAAGTTAGTTGAGCCATGAATGACTGAAGGCATAACATATGTTATTTAGTTGAACATCTATATTCACTGTAAGTTATGTAAGGAAATTGAGCCTGGTTTGGATAAGGAGGGTTTGTGCCTTGAGGTTGCCCAGGCTCAAAAATGGTTAACTAATCTGTAGGAGGGCCAGCACTTTACTGTCGGTGTCTCCTTGATGGTATGCGCTGCGGGTGTTCATGGCTTTGTTAAATTTCTTCCTCACCTTGCTTCTTATTCTCTGTAGCTCGAGACCCGACCAAAGGTGTTTACCCAGACACTTCGATTACTGAAGTTTGAGAGGGCAGGCTACCTTAAAGCATCCTAGGATAGTCAGAAATCATATTATATTATGCTCTAGTTGTACCGTGGTTTCGATTCTACCGTTGTCGTAGCTCATGCACAGTTTCTCTGACAACAAACGGTTGTGGAGTTTTTTATTTTTCTTGGGCTACCTTTTAGGAACGGGTTAATGATCGGTACCTCTAAGTCGAATCGAATCCACCGATAATCAGAGCATGACGCCTCTTTCGATACATGCTAGCTCGATTCGCTGCCGCCCTTTCCGGTGTCGAGAGAGTCAGATCAATTATAGAGCTACTGATCTTGCTCACAAAGGTGAGTTTGTTTCCTCTGTTCATTATCGATAAGATAGTGGTCAGAAGGAATTCAACAAGTTGGTTGCTGATGTTGCTTTTCTCCATTCCCTACAGGGATAATGGGCGTTTGAATCCGTTGCAATGTACAGTCCACGTTCTCCTGCGCGCAGAAGCGGACCAGTGAGGCCGACTCTTCCAGTGGGACTCGCTCCTTGTCGTGCATGTACGCAGACGCTAGGATCATATCGCAGTTATGGTTATCATGTTTCATTGTCACTTTTGTGGTGTGCCTGAGATCTCTGGAACTTCTAAGAAGTTCTTTAAAGGATGTGTTCTAATATCTTTGTATATACAGGTTCTTACGACAAAGAAGTGGCTCCCAAACAGGAAAGCTCTTGTATATCGCCACCCCTGATCCACTGTTCCTAGATACCTCCTTTAGCATACCATAAAGTATACATTATCATTATTAGTAGTTTTTGCGTGAAGTAAACAACTTCTAAAACTGCAAATTTTAATCTTTATAATATAATTAAAATTGGTTAAGAAATGTTGCTGTTCTATAATTATTAGCCTTAGCCACAAAAGCAAACTATAAAGCAATTGATATTATCATTTGTGTTAGTAGTTCATATTTTATTAAATGTTGTCTGTGACTGGGTCAAGGAATGCAGTTGTTCAACCATTGGAAATGCGGCTGGGCTGCAACTGAATTTTCCATGAACTGAATTATTATTCATTGAATGATAATTCTTTTTATTTTTACAGTCAATAAATGTGAAATATAAGTTTATATACTTCAAAAAGTAATACTCAGTTCGGTTAATATAGAAATAAAAATATTGATCAAGTAGCAAAGTTACAATAACAAATAACAGTTGAAATAAATTACCAAAACTTCATATAGATCGTCATCGACTTCATAGAAAGCTGAGCGGTAGTCAGGACTGACTTGAGGTTAAATCGACGTCTTTCGCTTCCTCAATGTTGATTACCATTTCCATACATGCTCGCTAGTTTTTATTATTTTTGACATCGCCTCTCTTGAAAAGTGATTTGGCCTACCGAGGCTTCTACATCCTTCCGCTTTAGCGTGTATATCAGCTTTGTTCCTGCATTCTTTGTCTTCATGATCGAAGCATCCGAGTACGTTTGTGTTAATTTAAAAGCTTTTTGTTCGTTCAAAAGTATGTTTGTTCGAGTGGAATCTTTGAACTCAATTTTGAAATAGATATCTTCAACAAAATTGTGTCTAATGAAGTCATAAATTGGTAGTTAAAATTTATCAAGAAAATTTATTTTCTTCTTTTTAGAGCGTTTAAATAAAAACTTTTTTTTTTAAGTTTTTTTGTTATACCCGTGAAATAGGCGGAACTGCGAAAAGCGCACCCGAGATATTATGATAGAAACAAAAGAAGACTGTGCCTAAGTATTTGAGGCTATCTGTACCTATCGGAGATATATTATGATTTATTACCTATTTAATAATTAATTTATGAATCATTAAAGATAATGTTATTATTCAATATACAAATTGCACAAAATCATTGATTTATTATACAAATAAACGATCTATTTTATCTAACGACAATGTTTATAACTATTTTCAAGTTCAACTAGCTTTTATCATGTGTCAATATTTCTGATTTTTTCTAATGCCATCATAAATTAAAAGATTTTGACTGTGTAACCTTAAAAATTGTATAGCGATCCAATCGTAAGCTTATGTATGCCACATTCCCTTTATTTAAGCATCACTAACTACTTATATTATGGCAGCTTATAAAATTCTTAGCCACAATGTGGCTGATAAATTTAAGGAACTTCTTTATGGGGGGCTGATAAATTCAAGAAACACTTATCAATTCAATCGGTTCATTGTTAACGAAGATATTGTGAAACTCTCAAAAAAAACATTCGAATCCATAACATCCTCCTTTTCAACAGAATACTTGTGACGACATTGTACATTTGTGCCCAGCACTGATGGGCCCGTACCCAGTGCGCTAATATGTTCACAATTATGCTTGTAAACGCAATGTTCAGATAACAATGGTACGTAATTTTTTCTCGGGCGGAGAAGTGCTCGCTCATTCTCATTACCTCTCGGTATCAGCGACGCTCACCGCGAATAATTGCCCCCGCGGTGACTGCGGCGTTTCTGTCTTTTGATTTATTACTGCATCATGCTGTGTACCGTGGTTTACCGTTCCGCTGGCATCGAAAACGTTGTAAAGTCAATCTTTCAAAAGTTATTACTATAAATAGATATGTTGGAAAAAAAATTGGCCTACATAAACGATTAGTTGACGAGCATTTGCTTCGTATAGATGTAAAGTTCTCGTTTAGTGTACACGTAGTGGAAAATGGAACTTAGACAGACCTCCCACAAGATGTACCGACGATCTGGGCTAAAATTGCCGGGAAGCGTTGGAAAAAGACTGACTGCGCGAAACCGAACATCGGAGATTTTTAGAACGTGTGGACGTCTCCCGCTTGATGTGATGATGATAATATGGTGAGCTTCGACATATTTTTATCTTAGTTATCTCACCCATAGGGATGATGACTAATTTATGTTCGTCTGCCCTTCAGGTAGATTTTTGAAAAATATGAAACAAATATTTTTTGTTATTTGCGTAATCAATAAAGTATGGCGGTATATTGAGTTGAAATAACCTATCGAATCTTAATTAATAAGATCCACACGCAAATGATAGAACTTGTATTTTAAGTAATTTTTTTAACATCTAAATTTGACAAAAAGGGCGTCGTCTATTAATCCACACAAGCACTTTCTTAGTAACAGAGTGGTAGAACTTGGAGCAGATTACCGACAGATGTAGTTTCAGCACAGACTACAAACCAATTTAAAAATAGATTAGACAATCATCATCAGTTGCTGCAACTGTCTGCCTGTCTTTGATAATAATAATAATAATAATACATAGTATAGTATGTTTTTTGTCCAATTCATATCAAGAATAAAGTTGAGATTACGAAACAGGAAATGAAAACCGTTTCCCGGTTCTCACTTCCTCGTCTATATTTTTGTATGTTATTACATGTTATGATATCAAACACACGGCGGCCGTCGTCGGTCAGATGGTCGATATCAAGACAAGTGACGTGACAACTTTTAACAATGTAAATAAATGGAACTTATTTTATAAAACTTCATTCATATTCGTAGAATTAACATACAGAAGATTAGAAGATAGTTTATGTGTAAAAGTAAACGGAGTATCTGTTTTTTTGTTGATATGGAAATAATGCTGGACCAGGAAAGGAAGAAAATGCTCAACGCAAAAATGGAAGGATGTAGAAACCGGTGGAAGAAAAGGCACACCTTCCACGATCACATTATTCGCGTGGTATTGGATAGTGATATAAGTAGCCATAAAATGTAGACACGCTTATAGACATAAGCACCTTGTGTTGACGTCTCTGCCTACCCTCAGAGGGATATGCCGTGAAGATGCTAGATACCTAGATGGAGTAAAGAAAAGTAACCAAATATGAAATACCTAATATAGTAGGTACCTAAAATATAATACTGAAATTCCTTTCCAAATTATTTTGAAGATAAGCTATGGGACTCCGTTGTCCTTTAGCGAACTTCCTGGACCTTTTGAAGTTTTCAAATTCTCTCCAATTAGAAATAATTGAAGAAGGAGTTCCAATACTGCATATTCGGTTACTTTATATATTTGAAACTATTTTTCCATATTATCTAAGTTGTTCCATTCATCTCGGTCCGTAGACGTGCCCGACTTATTTTAACCTTTACTATCCTATGTTTAGATCTCGTGTAAAAGTTTTACGACGCGTTTTCTACTCTGTTACTAAACAGTTTATCACGAAAATCGCTCTTAAGTTGATAGCTCGAAGAGCTGTTAGTTTTTAATGTTATCGTATTATATTTATTGTCGACTGTACACTGCAGCGCTGCTTGGTAATAATGCATCGTTTAACAAAGCTTAATGAGCTCTTTAGCGTTAGATTATTATTAGTGAGTTTACAAAAGCAGAATATTAAATTTTCCTTAAATATAATATTGCTTTTCTTCAATTTTGATGACTTACTATATTAATCACATCTTGCTTATAATGTTACTGACGAAATATTTTTTGAAGTCGACTGTGTTGATTGAGGCGAAAAAGGTTTCATGAAGTTTCGTTGTAGAGCAGCAGATCACGAGATATATATTGGTGAATATTTACCGATGTTACGTACCGGCCAGTTTTAAAATCCCGCACTGTCAGGAGAAGAAGTCACACATGACAGATTGCACGTTTATCTCCCTCCGGTCATGGTCTTATTTCCCTTGAGGTATTACACTATTCGAGCTGTGACCGTCACGATTGATACACTGTGGTTATTGCGTTTAAGGATATTAGTATTTATTATAATAATCATGGACATGAAATTTAGAGATCATAATTGTCTACACTAATATTATAAAGAGGAAAGATTTCTTTGTTTTTTCTTTGCATTGGATAGGCTCCGAAACTATGGTCCAATTTAATAAATCTTTCGCGTATGGGAAGCTACATCTGGTGGTGACATACGATCAGTTGCACAAACGTCCATTAAGGTTTAATAACGCCTGTAAGCTCTAATGAATGTCAAAACTTTAACAAAATTCACATTTACGACCCACAGAAATAAAATTTTCACAAGAAATTTTCTTACCAACTGTAAAACCACATCGAAATCTATTGCGTGATGTAGGAGTTGAGTCAAACAAACACAGCGAATGGAGATTTAAACTTATAGTATGCAGTGAATAGACATTTTGCATCGGTGCAATAATAGGGATGATGACTAATTTTTGTTTGTTTGTCCGTCAGGTAGAGTGTTAAAAAATATTAAACACGTATTTTTTTATTTTTTTCGTAATCATAAAATTACGGCGTTACATTGAGTTGAAATTTCGCATGACGTCACGTTAGAGTACGTTTTCTACTCAACTGTGACGTAGCGAGCCCCCACTCCTCAACTTTAATGCTTGTTATCTAAGCTATTTCTTGTTAATTTGAAGTAAAAAAAAATACGTATCTAATATTTTTCTATTATCTGACTGACGGACTAAATAGAATTGCATTTTTTTACCCAGTCATCATCCCTATTGTATGATATCGTCGTGGTGACATCACACTTTAAGGATCTAGTTACAGAGTAAAGCTGGTTCGTATGTCTTCACACAAAGACTTCTAGATTTTTTTCGCTTTTCAAAACTCTCATCTTTAGATTTTTATTTGGCTCTCTGACTTATGTCTTAGACGTTAGCAATAGAATATAAACTACAAATAATAAAAAATGTGTTACTCCTCTCAATTTTACTTCGAGCCGTCTTGTCCAAGTGATGAATAAACTAAACTTCATACTAGAGGCTCCGTGCCGGCCGCGACGTCTCCGGAGTAACCTTCGCTAGTCACCCTTTGACATCATTAGCACCAATTTTGTTATACATTGTAGGAACGAGAGGCTCTTTTAAATGCATATACAACATATATATATAAATGTCTTGTGGGTTTATATTCAACTGGCTTCTTATCATTTATGCTGCGTTTGCCTTTAATGTATATTATAAAACGTTGTTTTTTAATTAGTTTTGAAGGTTTTGATCTTGGAGCGAGAATGATCCAACAATGAAGACGACTTAATGAAACGAAATGCCTGATATTCATAAGAAAAGGAAATGAAATATTAATAATTAAATATTAGCGGTCTGTACTTGCAATCCCAACAGAGTTTACGATCCCAATTTTACCAAATTCAGTCGCTAACTCATAGCGATCTTATTTTAATATTTATTGCAAGTCTCTACAGTTAAGTATATAATATTGTTATTAGTTAGGCATGTGCCAAGTGCAACTGTTAAATTAACTAGGTTTGTTAGTTTCCAAGCGATCGAGTTTGTCATCTCGGTCAGTGAACTCTGTGATCACTAGTAAACGATTGCTATCAATGTCAAGACTACATGCCCTGGCTTGGTTGCGTACATCATCCTCATATCTTCTAAAAGCACTGTTATCTTTTACTTTATCTTGTTTAGAAGAAGTCGTGGTTTATGTGTAGAATGCCTGCAATACAGGGACAGACAAAAAGTTGATGAACGATTAAGTTCAAAAAAATTGAATTAGTGTTATCTAATGAAACAACTTTTAAGCGGGTTCATTGCGTTTGTATTTAGTTTTATTAGCGATGTCCAGGCCGTACTGGATTTAAATAGTTGTTTCATTTATGGATAGTGCGTGTGAAAATATAAGAAATCAATTGTATCCACTATCTTTGTTGTGTTTTTCAAAATGCTTCAAATTATTTTGACTAATTGCTGTGAAACTACTATTTTCTGGAATCAGAACCGAATTGTACCTACCGTTGTATATGATAAATTGATATGCGAATCTTCACCGAGAAGCGATTTTATATTTATCAATATAATTTAGTTTATATTATTGTCGCAGCAAAAACTATAAAAACGTGCTCACTTATTTACATGTAACATAACTTTTATTATTGTTCTAAATTGTGCAGTAGATAATGTTTAAAATCAAACGTCATTATAATTCACCGTGTAAGCTGAAGGCCTGGCGCTGGGCGTCTCTCTACTTGCCGCCGCCGACCTAAATTGAAACTCTTAGAAAAATGTCCTCAATACAGATGATGCCATGCCCGAGATGATGTCTTCGCGTACCCGACGGATGAATTCCAAGCTAACGCTCTGGAATTTTGAATAATTTTCATTCCAGAAAATCCTTATTATTATTAAATGTTACCCGACTTTAGATGTTTTTACTTGACGGCTTTCAACGACAAAGAGCATGTTATTAATTTCAAATTCTTAATTAACCGCTCGAACGTGCGTGGTAATGGGAACTTATTAGTACTTCTAAATGGATGTAATCGCGTTTAGAAATTACTTGTCGGGATGCCATCATCTGTTTTAGATAAGCAAGATATTTTCAAACTGAAGATAACATTAAAAAAGTAGATAAGTATGTATATGATTATTATATTAACATAGATTATAATCTCAACGCTATAAAATTTACTGATTTTAACCAAAGAATGTTTAGTTAGGTTAATTAATGGCAATTAATAAGCATTTGTCGTCCAAAATTAAGCGCGTTGTCTACAGGCGGGAGAGTTTGTACTGAGAAGAGCCGGCTAGACGAAACTCAACAGTCGAATTCCAAACGTTTCTCTCAGTTTATATGCTAATAGAAACTCAAGTTAAAATAACAGTTCATTTAAAAGATATGTATATCGTCCTTAGCAATCCATTGGACGTTACTTTATGACTTTTGATATGAGCACACCATAGCGAAGGTGTAAGTAAAATTCTTTGCACTCCGAAATATTTTAAAATAATGAATTACAAATAATCTGCGTATAAAGATGGTGTTAAAGCAGTAACTGTTTTTCTACCATTTATTTATTAATTCTGCTATCATTTATATATTAGATATTCATAATAAACCTTTTTCTCAAAATCATTATACCCAATTGACAATATCTGAAACAGTATGAGATATCGATACATCAAACTCTGCAGATTGTTTAATTTTGTGAATGCATTGACATCTTTTCTTGTTTACAAATGAATGATTCATTGACATCTGTAACGGGGTGCGTCACTTGACTGCGTTTTAGATGGACAGCATCAAAGAAATAACCAGCACAAAAGGCATAATACACTGGAACGGTCGGTGACCGTGGGAAACTGTCCAGTACGCGCCCGCGCACCGATTGCCTATTCCATCACAGCAGCAGTGTCAGGTTGCGCCCCGCGGAGTGAATGTACTTGTTGCTGCAACTGTATTTGTTGTCACGGTTCAATTGAGATGTCGTGACAGTTGACTTAAATTTTGACAGTAGTTACTAATTATGTATTAGGTTATCTGTGATAGGTATACTATCATGACTCTGTTGTCATTATTGACACACAGTCCTACACTTTGAATAGGATCATAATGGATTTGGGCCGTTAGTTGGATATCAATGATTGCAGTTATACCTGGGCCATTTGTGTAACGTGCCTTCGGAAGCACGAAGAAGCTCGAGATGTGACCGGTTCGATGCTTAGCTTGAGAACTTGATTAAATAAAGCGTAAACAAAAAACCCTTTTCTTCGGGTCTGTTGAGTAATTTAACTTTATCATGTTTGATTTGATATAGTATACATTTTTCTTGAGTTCAAACTCGTGAGCATAACGGAAACAGGTCGAGGATTATAACACTTTCTTGCAACAAATTGCTACTGATTGAAATTAAGTATGTATAATGTTTCTAACTCGATGAATTTTCACCAACTGACATTCATAAAAAAGCATATTGGAATACTCAAAATTTCAAATTACGAAATGTGAATAATAAAAATAAATAATGTTGGAGATCAAAGACAAAAAGTTGGAATGCGGATACCTAGAACGAAATAAACGGTGGTACGACGCACCGGTCAGAGGTAATTAATGTTTGAATACCCGCGTTTACCGGCCTTGTTCAGACAGATGCGTTAACTGATGCGTTATCGAGCTCCTCGAGTCTAGTCATATTTCATACTAATACTTTAAATATGTACTGTTTTTTACACATAAACGATTTTTTTAATGAAATATGTAGTGAAATTTTATACATTTGTTCGTTTATACCAGGGTTCGCAAACATCCGATATTTGATATTTATCCGATATATATCATGCATATGAAAAGCTGCGATTTTTGAGCTGCCAGTGGCTTTGTTTTATATTTGATATTTGAAATCAAAAGTATAAAATAAAAATTGAGTTATTTCAAAAGTAGTATGCGTGCGAGGATTTCCAGTAACGTATAGGGGAAAACCCGATATTTCTAGTAAGTAAGATTGCTACATCGGGTCAATGTTGCTAGCGTCACATCGGCTTGGTTAATTTTCTAGCTAAGAATTGATATATATCGGTGTATATATCAATTGATATCAGTCATCAATCAATCGATATATACATCGACACGTTGATATTTATTAGCGAACCCTGATTCATACTTAAAATAAAGATTCTCTAGAAATTTGATTTGTAGTAATCTCGAAGTCCACGATTAAAGAGCAGAAGTGTTGTAAGATGACCTATCGACCGTGATTCGAAAAATAATTAGGAAAATGGGTTTATTTGTCCTTATTTCACGCCGTTATGGAGCTATGTATAGTTTAATTTTTCGTACATAAGTAGATAGTTGGAAAACCTACTTTACACGAAACAAAATTCTTAGTTAATGCCGGCCTTCTGAACTCGCGGGTATAGTCGCGCGTAAGATTATTACCGCGAGCTTATTACATACTTTGTTATTGCGCAAATCTTTGACTAGAAATCTGTGATAAGTCCCGTCAAAATTTCAGATATAGTTGTTTTCTTGGAAAGCGCTTAACCGCTCAACGGGTTGGGTAGATATGAAACAGATTTAGGGTAATTATACATTATGCATATGATTTCATGTGATCACCATAGTGGAGGTTTTGTTAAATTTACCTTTTGTTGACAAGTGTTATTTTAGAAAATATATATATATAAATTCAACTAATGGCCGAGGATTTTGTGAAAACATAAAAAATAAGCTTGATAAATAAATTTCACAAAGATAAATCGTTAAATCAAAGTATTACCTTTTCAAGCAGGTGTTATTTGATCGAGCTTACTCTCAGTGACAACGCTGTACTTGTCGTCGAGTTCTATTCTGTTTTCATAACAGAATAGTAATTTAGAATGCATTTTGGGATTAATGATTTTAATGACCCCCGAGATGAGACTTATGAATTTCTAAGCATATATAATTAAATATATTTACCAGTATATGTGAATGCAAAATTAATTTGAAATGTAATATTATATGATTTTTTAAACATCATAACTTAGTCTTAAAATTTTCGTTTGAAATATATCCTTTTTATTCTTAAAAATAGTGTGACGGGCCGTATTATCACAGTTGAATGAGATACTGCGACTAACGTTTGGCGTGTGGCCAATAAATTCAATAGCATGTGACTGTACCATAGGAAAATGGTTGCCCTAAATATATTTTGATTCGGTGTCGAAGGTAAAGTTCAGCTATTTTGATCTGACTGGTGTGTGTTGTTTAAAAATGTTTTCATAATTATCTTTCGCGCATCAGTCCCATATCATTTAGAAAGTAAACAATTCAACATTAAAAAAAAACATCACTGGCGACTCCGATCTGCGCGAGGATTAGGAACAAATATTAGGTGTTATGAAATATTTTATGTATTTTAAAAAAATTTAGACCCTTTCATATTCGTCATCAGCCCTTTACGCCCCCGCTGCGGGGGCTCAGGCCTCATGAATGGTTAATGAGGATGGGCCATGACCCTCTACTCTAGCCCAACGTGAATTGGAGGGTATTAACGACTGCAAATGCATCCGGGACCATCGGCTTAATGTGCCTTCCGAATCAGAGTAGCTGCAGAATATGTAGCTCGCAATGATATTTTTTTTGGTCACCTATCCCGTGGGTCGGTCCTTGCGAAAGTTGCTTTACAACAATGATATACTTAGTTTCCCGTAGGTGAAAGAGAATTTTTAAAATCGATTTAGTAATTTCGATGTCTATTAGATGTAAACAATCGAATTATATTTAATAATTAATAATAAAATTTATATAATATAATATTAGTATAAATGCACATTCATCTTTATGTGGGTGATCTAGACGGTTTAATGTTTTCGGAGGCAGACGGACGAACAAACAGAAAAGCGATTTTTCCTATAAAAAGTCCATTTTTAAAGTACAAAACCCTAAAGTTATGTTTTTAATTTTAAATGATGTTATTTTCTCCATAATGTAAAAACACTTATAAACTTAACTCATTCTTTTTGGTTAATATAAAAAAGTTGATTTAGCTATGTAAATAACTTTAAGTGAAATATTTTAAGTATGTATTCAGACGTATTTAAGCGCTTTTTTTAAGTTCACAGTAGATGGACGTAAAAAATCGTGAAGAATTACAATTCTGTGCTTAGAATTGTTATTAGTGAGACATTCTCCCTATTCGATTCCATCCGTAGGAAAAGTCTGTACCCATCATTGGGGACATTAATGGACTATGATGAGAAGGCTTTTGAGGAAGTAAAGATGAAATAATAATACCCAAAAGCGAAGGTGGAACTCGGTATGACGCCAATGTCACTTTAGTTAACGAGTTAGCGAAGGAATTAAATTCAAGCGTTCAGGCATTAGAGGCTGGGAGTAAAAACAAAAGTAAAAACTAGAAAATCAACGCGCCCATTAAAATGATAGGCAGAGAGGATGGCGTATGGCGCGTCAATTCATCATAGTTGTCAACCTATCAACTGTCCAGTTTTGGAAATAGACCTCTTCTAGTTCTTTCCATATCTATTTCGTCCTGCATATCTTCTATACATCTTTTGTATGGATGGCCACGTGACCTGTCTCTACACGAATGACCGTCTTGTCCAACTGCAAAGTTTCCATCCTTACTTAATGTTCATTTTCACTTTCGTTGGGCAATTACGGAGATCACGATGCTTCGAAAAAGAAAATTAATTACTAACTTATTTTACGATTATCTTAGAACCCTTATATACAAAGCGTCTTACCTATTTATCAATTTTCCTTATAAAAAGATTATATTTCTGAGCAGTAATGGAAACTACAATAACACCCTTATAAATATATTGTGGTTAATCATTTTATAGAAACACAGACAGATAAACGCGCAATCTTATTTTACAGTGGGTATGTAAGGATTATTTAGATCTCTGTGTTTGATGAGTCTGAGCATGTTGTAGGCAGCGCACTAACACCTTTACATAACGCCAGCAATAAACGATTTAATGCTAACTGGTTACGCAACGCAACATTCTCTGAGAAATTCCTGAGCACGTGTGGCTGTCTTGTTCAAATATTAACTGTACAAATGGTATTCCAAAACTTTCTAAACACCTTTGTAATTACATTAGTACAACGTTTTAACGACTTTCTGTATATTAATCTTGTGCCTCAGTATCTACAGCAAAAACCGAATGTTATTAAGTCACAACCACGTTAAAGCCACTTGAATATATAGCACCAATAAAGAATTAGTGTAGGATTTTTTTTTTACACTTAATAGTTTATGAATGAAATAATAATGCCTATAACAACTTTGACGTCTTCAAGTATAAATTTGTCGACAAGTTCGACGTAATTTCTTTTTTTACTTCATTACAGTCAATCCATAATTGGATACTGAATGAATGCCGCTGTTTCCACTGCTTATGTGGAGTGGTTTATACTGTTTCATTGAAGTCGGTGAATCATCGATAGCTATCTTGTTTCCTTTCTCGATTCATTCATTGAGGATGCTGTGGTTTCTTGGTAAAATTGGACTTTTAGTTCACTTTGTTCGGACTTTGATCATGTAACAAATTGGTGTAGCAGTATTAAACGCTCTTCTGTTGTGATTTTATTGCTAGTGGAAACAACTGCGAAATCTGAACAGTCACTGTAGTGTTGTTCTAAGAGAATAGAGCTAGGAATGGCATTTTTTATGCTACGTGTATATTTTACCTATATTTTCTTCCGATGCTATACTAGGAGCTAAATATGTGTCAGATATCTCACACGACGGGTTCATAGAGAACGAATTTTTGTAAATTCCCTCGAAATTAGATTTTGAGGTACCTTCGTTATATCAGATTTTTATAAATGCTAAAATCTACTATAATATAGTACGGCCTTAAATAATTTTACGTCATTATCAAAGAAATAATGCCAAGGTTAGTATATAACTTCAGAACAAAGCAAATGCAATTAATTCCGAGCATTGCACTTCTCAATCTAATCATCAATTTTATAATTAACATTATTCAAGATTCTATTCTTGAGATATTTTTAAGCGTAGTGTTTTAAGTAAAGATCACAGGTAAAATATCGTACTTATTAAACATATCTTAAAATAAACTTTTTACAAAGACTTTTATTGGTCTATGAAGTCTCGTGTTCCTATTAATATTATGGATCAATGTTATTTAGTATTTTGGAATTGTTACTGAAGTAGAAATATTATTCTATTCATAATATTTCTTTTCACGCGTTAGTTGTAGATTAGATCTTGTCGCTCTCGTGGATTGCGCCGGCGCCGGCCTGTCTCGGTGGTAATCAGTGCGCGACCGTCGCCGATTCCCTTTCATGCGTACGTACAGCATGTTGTCATCCATCAGCTCCCCTCTTAAGTTAGATTGCGCTAGTGCTGTGTTACCGGATTCTCATTACTGAGTTTAGATAACCTCAAGAATTGGCTAATTTATAATTATGAAAAAGGCTACGAATGTCAAGTCAAGGAAGTGCAAATTGTGTGCACCCTGACGCCTTTGCCTACCCCGCATAGGAACTGGAATAGACATATTGCAATTCCTCAAACAAGTTAAAAAAGAAAGTTTGATAGTTACAAAGCATGAACGTCGTATATATTTGTCTTATTTCCGGACCTGTTACTTCGTCTTGTTTTCTTTTTACCTTTATGCGCATTTTAATAGATGTGCATCAGTTCACTGACATAATAACTATTAAACACATAGTGACCTTTGAGTCCTTAAAAGCCGTCGATTGGCTTCCTTACGTATTAATAATTGATAGATTATGGAATTAGGTTAATGCGTCGATAACCGCCCACCGATGCCCAAGAGAGACTTTTGAAATAAACGTACGGTATGGCGGAGAGTATGACGATTGATTTGGTCAGAGTCAACATTATATTCAAATTATGTTGGATCGTCCATCTTTTCCTTACACCCTTTCAAGGTCCCAATTCTACCTATGTGCACACACAGCATAATTATTACTGCAATAATAGAAAACAACAAAATCTGTCAACTTTGATTCAACAAGATGTTATTGTACTAATATAATACTTGGTGTCGAGAAAATCATGCTGCAAAAAAAGGTATTTTTTAAACAAAAAAGGGTCCAGTATTTCGCAAAAATGTAAAGTATTGTTGCGCAGGCAATAAAAAACATCAACTTTTTGAAGCTAGTTTTGCTGTTCCAGATTTTCATAAGACGTGGGCTATAGCTACTTGAATTGAAATCGGGGCACCGTGTATTGTCATAAAATAACATTCTATCCCTTTTCAACCACATGGCGATGAATTTCAATATACGAAACACATTTTCCATCAATTCTGTTAAAGAATAATTATGAAAAATTTGAAATAGATTAGGGATCCACGTTTTCCCATATGAGCATTGCCCCCGTTTTTCACCCCTTAAGGTTAGAATTTCGGAAAATCTTTCCTAATTGGATGCCCAGTGTCTCCGTTATACAAAGAACACGCATTCCAAGTTTCAGGTCCCTACGATCAGCAGTTCAGGCTGTGCGTTGTTCCGTCAGTCAAGTTGTTCGTGGCAAATAATTTTATATAAATAGATAATTTTAATGTTTTATAAGTAATATATGCTAGTATTATAACGCTGAAGCATTAGTTATTTGTTTGGATGAACTACTGGTGACGCATCTTGGCTTGGAGTTTTATTTCTTGTTTCTCTTTTCGTTTGCATTTCAAGGGTTGCTCATTGTTCTTCGGGGCTATTTTTAAGTTTAGCGACTCGAAAGTTAAGAAATAATTTCAAGTTTCATAATTTCTCAATCTGTTTTTATGTTTGTGAATTTATTATTTGTTTTTCTTTTGCTTGTGGTTTATAAAAGTGAGCCTTCCATCTCCTGCCACTGTTTCTTTACTTTTTTCCATCCATTGTTTTCCTGCTTTTTTAACTACGTCATCAGTCCATTGTTTATCTGATCTTCCTTCTTACCTCAACTTTTTCTTTTCCTTTTTAACGTTAACTTGTTCACGAGATATAAATAGAGTACAATCAACATGCTTAAACTAAATACTCCTCTTAAGAATGCTCGTTGTTAGATTTTTATATTTTATATTGGTATAATAATTTTCATGTATATGCTAGGTCTATATCTAATTCATTAATTCGAATAATAAGTACAATTGATATGATGTTATGTGTAAGATACAGCTGTAATATGTAAAAACGCTACGGGTGCGTGCTCATGCAGATATTATGTGTGTTTTTGCTATTGCTCATTAATTGAGTAATCACCTTTTTTATGAGAAATTTATTACGAATAACTCTTAATACTATAGTGGTGGAAACTCGGCCGTGAAGTTTGATCATTAATAAAATTTCATTATTAAGACTTAACTTATTTATGATTGTTTGACTTTTAATATTGTAGTGTATTATTCTGTAGTGTTTTATTTTTGTCAAAATAATTGTTCTTATTAAAATAATTACGTAAATTATGATTGTTGCGCGTGATTACATTTTTAATTTCCCCTTCCATTTTCGGTCAAAATTTTTCACTCGTGGTTTGACCTATACTCAAATCGAGGCAGTTTTTCTTTTCGAAGGTACTACTTTTACTTTGTAATTAATCTGAACTATGTAAAGTGAAGTTTAAAGTTTGTTTGTTAACTATTTCAGCAAATGTCATAGAGAAGGCTAACTCTATATTATTAGCCAAATATTTCAAAAACTATCTTCCTCGATAGTGTCGGCTACGAAAAGGATACTTTTTAATTAGGCTACACTAATTTCAGGAAGGCTGCGTTGGTCGACTACTAGTTCATTACACTTTTCAAGGTGGTGTTTTTTAATGTTTTTTTTATGACAACCGCAATATACATAATTTTATACTATGCCAAATATTTATAAAAAATTAAATTATGGTCTTCTAATTTCAGTTAATTTCTCAATCAAATACAAATTATGAGATGTCTTTAGATATTCCAAATATTTCTCTCGACTACATCAAATATCGATTATCGTTTCTGTAAAAACGGCGAGGTCATTATGGCAGCCACAATGAAATACAACCTGAATAGAACACAATTCATACTCTAATTCAAGGGCGCAAGCTTCTAGGTCGCCTGCAACCCCCGCTCAGTTTTTCACTGCAATCATAATATCAAGTGTTGCGTAATTTTAAACGATTTAATATTATGATTTATCCAGTAACGTTTTATGTGAACCAATCAGCCTGTTAACAAGCTGTCGCTATTTTATATCACCGTCCAATTGACGTGAACTTTTTTTTTTGTGGCTTACTGATGTTTGGCCTAATTTCTATATTATTATAGACATGACAAAAATCAATGAGCAAGATCTTGGATATATTTTTATTTATCCACTAGCTGTTTCCCCTCGACTTCGTCGTAAATTATAACCTATGTCGCCCGCGTATGATGTAGCTTCCCGTTGGTGATAGAATTTTTAAAATCGGTGAAGTAGTTCCGGATTCTATTCAATGAAAACAAACAATCAGATCTTTCCCCTTTATTATATTGATATCATAGGTTGTTAAATAAATTGATAATTGTTCGAACTAAACTAAAGTAAACCAGGACTAAAGTTAGTACGTTGGTAAGCACATCACTGGAGAACTGGAGAATATTTGGAATTAGTAAACTAAAAGGTAATTTAAGGGAAAATATTTTCAAAAGATTGTTAAAATACAGACAGCGCATTGTCTTGTGGTGTCTGCTAGTTCTATACAGGTTTAAACCATTGGCTGCCTAAAACAAATTGACAATATTAAAAGAGACAACTTCAAGTTGAGACGTGTTGACTTATTTTAGTCCGATAATAGTTAAAATTATGTGCATAAGTTAATCATTGTTTTAAAAATAATACGGATAAAATTTGGTCGATCCACAATTGCATTCCCTTGCTAAACACTGGACTATCGTGCCTCTAGTACTATGTTGTGGACCGCAAGGATGCAGATAGTGTATTAGTAGTGTCCTGTCTGCTGTAAACACTATGATCTCATACTCATAGCGTCAATCATCGGATGTGTAATCACGGACACGCTCGCCGCACACGTGATCGATATACTGACCTCCGGGGTTTCCCCCCGAAATATTCGGAATAGAGAATTCTATCTTGTCCGTAAGAGCATTAAAATTTCTGAAGAAGTAAATAAATACATACTTAATTAATATTCCACAAATGCTTTGCAAGTCTCTGTTATTGAATGCAACATTTTTATTTTATTATGTAAAATTATGGATGACATAAAAACCAGTGTCGCTGTTGTGTATACTGAATAGTGGATTCGTGATATAATATTTATTAACGAGACATTATTTTTTTTCTTTTATTTTGAATGGGGTTTTCCTTAGAGAAATCTTTCCTTCGTAAATAGAGTGTTATAAAACTCGGACCGAACTATGCGTTTATCAACGTCTAATTTCAGACTATCATCCTGGAGAACATTAGTTCAGACGATTTAATACAATCGGCTTTTGGGATTAAATGTGAGATTTTTTTTTTCATAACAGAACAAACATTTTTATAATGTCTAGGTCGCAAATCGAATTCGGGACCTCTGCAAAGGAAACCTACTTGAAACCGGATTGTGAGTCATTCACCTAAGAAGGTTGTCGTCAACTATAGTTAATTATTTTCGCTACCAGACAATAATAATATAAAAAAAAATTCAGCGAACATTAGGTTTGATAATTAAGTTTTTTATTTGGTACGTTTTATTTTCTGTGGTACAGTCCTTGGATACAGTTTATTTTTACATTTGCGAGATAAGGTCACAGTTCGCCGGGATGATATGGCTGCTGGTTTGATACAGAGCTAAATATAAGTCTGGTTTTTATATTGAGGCCGCGCGTAAATTACTAAGCTTTCCTATGAAACCCCTAGCTACTGTGAGGGTTCCGTACCTCAAAAGTAAATATATTAACGGTCTGTTAGACACATTTTCTGTCTGATTTATAATGACAATTGACACATATCCATTCATAAATATATGAATTTGAATGAGTTAAGAACTATTAATTTTTATATAACGATTATTATTAAGTTATTAACAGCTGTTTATGTCATTCAAATTTTCGTTTATAGGTTAAAAATATTTGCTTGAATTATAACATTTTCTCAAGCGATTACTTCTCTCGACAATAGACAGCGGTCCCTCGACTACAATTAGGAATTTGTTTTGGTCAAGCTATAATATGATTTGTTTCTTTTGTTTCTCAGTTCTTTGGCAGTCATGTTATATAATTTTAAAATTATTATCAGGAATACTTTGAATTGAATATGATTACGAGTCAAATAGAATATTGTGAATGTAAAATTTTTATGTTTTCAGAGCATTGATTGGTATCGATACCAAACTTATTGAAAGAGCCTTTTCAAAAGAAAGCAGTTAATGGAGTTCCCGTTTTTTATTAAAACAACTAGATATAGCGCGTGTAATTTGTATATAAAATAGGAGGGAGGGATATTGTGAAGGGAAAAAGACGATCGGGGGAATGACAAATATTACGTGCAATCCGGCCATTGGTCTTCATGTTAACAATTATTGTATGTCGTCATTGACGCCATTCTTTTGATTTATTTTAATTGTTATTTATTTATTATACAAATATTTCATTCCTAGAAATAACTAGGTACCGCTTTGAGACTATAAATTGGCGCCAAAAATGACAATTCTGATTTTTAAATGTGTAAAATTACGAATGTTGCCAGTGAAAAAAAATCGCTCGTTTCTCTTGCACCATCAATCTTTTTGCCGATCTAAAAGATCGGGCACACCGAAGTGTTTATTATGATTGTCGTTAACTCTCAGATTAGCGGCGTAACCATCCGATGAATCTCCGCACGAATCCCTCGCATCATTAATAACGTGACGGGTCGTGTTCGGATTGAAGCCGACGCGTCGTACTCTCGTTGAGTTGACAACTTCAATCCAAATGTAGTTTCTAGGAAAAATTATAGCTTCCATTTGGAAGTAAGTAATTTATCCAATCATTTACTTGTAATTATTACTTTGGAGATCGAAAAAAAATAACTCAAAGCTCAGCTAAAAAACAAAAGATTACGTTTTTCGGAGAATTTTCTATTCAAGGGATATGTATATTTTATAATGAAAGTAGGTGTGTCAATCGATGTCTTCTTGAATTGTGAACCGATTTCTATCGAACTAGCTGCTTCCTCGCGACTTCGTCTGCGTAAAATATACCATAATTATGTCCAACGTGTATTACGTAGTTTCCGTAGATGAAACACTTTTATAAATCAGTCTAATAGTTTCAGAGCGTATCCAATTGAACAAACATGCAATCAAATATTTCCCCTTTATAAATTAGTATAGAATTATTCAAAAAAATTATGTCAAGGCGAATACACAGTCTTATTTTTATTTATATAGATCTATATCTTTACATCATATGCGGTGAATATAGGCTATAACTTGGACTTGAAGACTTTATATATGTTATTAAGTTTGTATGGAAGTTCATACAAACTTTAATTCCGTAATTCAACCCTTCATTGTCTCAGATAAAATCATAAAACTTTATATTCAGGTATTTTACACGATATAATAAATAAATATTTGTTTTAGTGTTTGCGGAAATGTTGTCCAAAGTTACTATACCCCGCTTACGCAGTCGCGCGCAAAAGCTAGTATAGATATAATAATCGATTCACACCGGAAAGCTATTACAAAATTAATTATGATCAGCCATAGTACTGTAAATAAACCATATAATCCTTATTCTAACATTTTTAATTAATTTTAGTGTTTAAAGTCGACGATTGTGAAATGTAAAAGTACCTACTTATGTGTTAACGTACAGGCAAACTCATTCGCTACCAATATCCTGTGGTACTTATTCTTTGATATTATTTTATGATCTCATAAATTATAATTACAAATTTGTTGTTTTCATAAAATTACAAGGAAATATTAGATTACGTAAAACTGATTTTTGTAGTGAATAATATACGCCAAAGCAGACAGAAGGAGTAGATCAGATTAGTAACATGTTTTGAAATTTATTCATCTATACTCCATTCATTATAATATTAGAAAAAAGAGGGTCATAGACAGCAGTGAAGAACATTTTATTTTCAAGATAAATTTAAAAAATATATATTATAGTTTCGTTGAAACTTTGAACGTTAGATAGTCTGAAAGAGCTGAGCAATTTTCTATTTTTATTTCTATTTTTTACGATACCTCGGGGTTGAGATGCGGCTAACATTTATTAAATTCTTCTTTTTCTCCCAAGCAAACATGGAACTAAAACTATCTATCTGTTGATTTGATTATAATTAGAATAGAATTTAGTTATATCTATGCCCAGTAAAGAAAAGTAAACAAAATGAAATTTTTATTATTACTTTTATAACATTTATTCAGACATTAGACTTTTGATGAAAACATTGAAAAAACTTCTTGAAATGTCAAAGGTTTAGGTATGGGGCCTTAGAGCGTAATTGTTGTAGGTCACTCGAGCCTGCACCGGCATCGTCCATATTAAATAAAACTCAATAACAAAATCAAAACTAACAAAACAATAATAAAACAATTACAACTTAATCACAAAAAACAGCAAAACAACAAGAAAAGCAGTAGCATTCACAATTTACGTATTTTGATAATTATGAATACATCATAGTCTGACAAAATTAAAAAACTGTACTGTCGAAACGTTTGAAGGATTAGGCAACGTTTTAAATTTGGTAGAATTATAGTGACATGAGAATCGTGCCGAAACTATCCAACCCTGCTTCTTTTGGTTCTTTAATATGAACACTTTTTATTTAATAGTTATTAAATCATTTAAGTTAATCAAATACTTAAAAAATTGTTTAATAGATTACTTAAATGACAACAGTTAAGTATAGCAGCTGGTATTTAAGTGAATATGTAGCAAATTAGCCGTCAGTATTAAGAGTAACATAATTATTGATATTTTGTCACAAAGTATACCATAAAAAGAACCTTATTTAACTTCTGTCTAGTGCTATAATGAATGGAATATAGCTAGACACATGCAAAAGCATGTCAAAGTTTACTTCGAAAAAAAGGAACTATTAACGCGCTGTGTGTCAAATCCAAGGTCAAATCTTGGGCTTGAATGTGCGTTGGTGGCATGCGCTGTGATGGGCCATAGTTTTAGGGCATGCGTTAGAGGAAAACACAAGACAAGACGAAAGCGCGCTGTTTATAGCTAAATCTTTATTCTTTTGTCGATGAAAAACAAAAACATTATTTTTTGTATGTCTACTAGTTGCTTACCAGCCTCAAATGATTTATGGTTTATAAATAATCTGAAGATTTTACAGCAAAACGGGACTATTCTAAGGATTCTGTTGCGTAGGCATCTCCTAAAGGTCGAAGCGAAATGGACGTAGGTGGTAATGATGTACAAATTTTCCCGGGGCGCTAATGCTGCGAAAACAAATCCCCAATTAGCAGTGGATTTTTTGCGACATCACTTTTAATAATTTTAAATATAAAATAGGATATTTATTAAGCAAATAAATAGAGTCGTTAGTTTTTACATCTAATTGTAAAAAAAAACTCCACTCGACAGTATTTTTTATTTGGTGCGATATATCACTGCCATAAGAAAAAGAATATCCTCTTTTAATTCCCAAGAATCCCTTAAAAATACGCTTTATATAGTAATAATGTAATATGCAATCAAGTGAAAGTATAAACGTCGCTTATGCCTGGCCCCATGATGGTTTTTACGGCGTGTATCTACCCGCCAAGACCCTCTGAAATATTCATACAAGTATTCAGCGCTGAGCCGCTAACATTCGTCCTGCTTTATTTATAGGGAAATGTGTGAATAAGCTAACAGCATTCGAGTTAATCAGTTTACAGAGTAAAACAGTTTTCGAGGCTGGGCGTAAAGAGAGTCTGTATCTATATCATTGAGCACGCCAAATAGATAGAGGCGCAATCCTTTACCTATCTATTTTATAATAGTAAAGAACTATTTTAATTGCTTGCAAAAAGTTTCTATTTCTGTAAAAGTGTTACCAAATATTTATAATATTCCATATAAACGAGAACAAATTGAAAAAAAATGCATATTTCAGGGATAACTTATTTTTTTTCACATCATAAGCACATCCAGCACCTCATTCTTTAAATATAACATGGCGCTATTCGAATTAAACTTCGAATATTACATGTCATCCCCCAAATCATGGGTGTAATTGCCAACAAAAACTGTTCCCTGCCCCGTAGTTTGCCGGGGTATAAATACCGGAGTCGATAACCTCCCGTCTCGATAGCCGTTGATATTAATTAACTCGTAATTGCGACTTGAAAGCGTATAATGTCACCCGTGTGTTGCACGGTCATTGGCAGATCTTGCACGATGGCATTCATTCACCTTATTATACCTTTTACGAGTGGCTTCCTATACGGGAGCGTAGGCACTTAAGGATTGTTTGCACACTTTATCAGATACTTTTTGATCCACGAGCACCTGAGTATTTAAAGTCACGGTTTGAAATCCTCGGTGCCTCTCACAAGAAAAATCTCCGTTCCAGTAGTAGACTGGTGCTCCAAAACCCTTCTCACCATTCTGGTTTTGTATCTCATTCCTTCACTCTTACTGCCATCCGTCTTTGGAATTTATTGCCTTTGAACGTCCGGAGTGCTCCTAACAAATTTACATTCAAGACAGCAGCTCGCAACTTCTACCATGCTTCTAACAAGATTTCTTGATCCGACACCAGATTTTGATTAGTAATTTGTGTTATGGTTATATATGTATATGTTTATGTAAATGTATATATATCTTTTATTGTATATATTCTTATATATGTATATATATATATATATATATATATATATATATTTAGATATAGTTCTTATGTTGATATGATATCCCAACAAAAATTCGTTATGTCTGTCGCCTCTTTAAGTTTTTACTAAATTTACTGGTTGACTGGTAGAGAATGCCTATTTGGCATTAAGTCCGCCATTTGTCTATTTCTGTAGGCAAATAAGATTAAATAAATAAATAAACGAGCAATTCATGTATAATATACTAGCTGATTCCCACGAATTCGCTCGCGTAAATTATTAACACCGGGAAACAAACAGTAAAATCATTACTCTTTATAATATTAATATAGACAATCTGTAGCTCAGAAACGGCTCCAACGAATTTAACGGAATTCAGTATACAGGTGACGATAAATCGACCTAGCTAGGTTTCATTTACGACCGAAAAATACCGGGCAAAGCTCGATCTTCCAGGTACTGAGTATTTGCTTAAAACAGCGTGGTATGTAGAGTTTGTTTTATTTAGCAATCTTTTGAAATCTAGAGTTTGTTTTATTTAGCGTTCATATTATGTTTAGGCTTGATTGTTTGATAGTTAATTATCAATACGCGAAATGATTTGATGAGCTTCCCACAAATAAAGTTAGATTTCTTAGAGTTGGAAGAAATCTTCGAAAAAATCTATTTTTTTTCCTTTAGACAAATAGATGTTGCTCATATTATTTGAGTATTCCATCGAAATAGATTGTTGATCTTGAATTAAAGCTGAAACTGCACTATCAAATTAGCTTCCAAGCTACCAACAAGAAATCCACCTCTTTTCATATGGCGGTGGCACTAATGAAGCGTAATAATAAACGTAACTTTGTTTCGGTATAATAAAATATATAATTCATACAATTCATGTATTTTTTTTTCGTGCCATAATTTGGCAAAATACCAACTTGCGCATACTAATGGACATATGATTATTGACATTAATAGATAGAATGATTGTACTGTTGAATTATTGAATTTGTGTCGTCAAGTCAAAAGAGAAAACTAGATCGGTAGAGACAGAGGATGGCATTATGATTGTTTCTCTTGAATACTTTCCGTGTAAAATACGGGTGTTCGTTGAAACGGAAGAGTTACTCTTGATACTTTGGATATTTGAAACAATCACTTTATTAATAGGTAACTTTGAAACTAAAGTTAGTCCTTAGTATTGTACTACTTATAAATAGCTTTAAGTCCTCGATTGTGAGGATCGACAATATTATGTAATACTGTATTGTTAATTGTACAGATCCCTACATTGTATAAAACAAAGTCGCTTTCTCTGTACCTATGTCCGTATGTATGCCTTAATCTTTAAAACTACGCAACGGATTTTGATGCGGTTTTTTTTCATAGATAGGGTGATTCAAAAGGAAGGTTTTTATGTATAATACAAGACCACGCGGGTGAAGCCGCTTGCGGAAAGCTAGTGTAGGTATATAATAGGAAATTCTTTATTGTTTACATTACACAATTTACATATACAAATTTAAAACAGTTTAATTAATTATGTTATCATTGTTATTGAATTTCTTTGGCCTTCTCTGTTATTATAATCACATAGAGAAATAAGCATGTATGTACATTAAAATTTATTGTAATTACCGTAAATTATTTGGGACTATTACCTAACTTTCGTTGATATTATAAAGCGGACACGGAACACTAGTAAAGAATAATGTGAAAACAATTTGTATATAGTTTATGAGTAATATTAATTCTCAAGTTTGTATGTGTCAATTTATTTAAAACTAGCTTTCCGCCATCGGTTTCGCCCGCGTCGTCCCTAGGGAACTGTTTATTTTGATATCGATTCATATCATGACATGGATATACTTAATTACAATGACAAATTGAATAGTGAACAGTGGTTACTATGGTAACGTTTTAATACCCTATACAAACTTTCACTCCCATTTTACCCCTTTATTTGCTGTTTTTCGAGATAAAATATAGCTTATGTTCACCGCATACGATGATTAATATGATGTGGCTTCCTGTAGATGAAAGATGTTTTAAAATCGGTCCAATAGTTTCGGGTGTCTATTCGTTGCAAGCAAACAAACAAACAATCAAATCTTTCATCTGTATAATTTTAGTAGATGATACAAATAGGCTATTTGTACCCAATTCAGTTCTAGGATCTGTCAGGCTAGTGCTAGAGACGCCCACATAACTAGTATTATCCGGCGAACCGGCCTCCTCCTCCGGATATTGAGTGCCGGTTTGCGGGTAACGGCCTAATACCCTTGTTTGTCCGGATATGTCCACAAACACTAACAACAATCAGGATACTTTAAAAACGTGATCGTTTAGAGGATTACGTTCAAACTTGATTTATTTGTATTTATTGACAAGCTGTAAAGTACTGTTTTGAAGTATAATCGCATAACGAGAGCGAAAGTAAGCGCCGTCTGTGGTTAGTTTTGGTACTAATAAATACGATTGGAAACCGGCTCTTTATGATAATAACAATATATTGTGTTTGAAAATAAATTAAATATTCACCGAATATCGTAAACCCATGTAAAACTAAATTTCTTCGGTAATAATAAGAAAAAGCATTCAACGTATCAAAAGGTAGCTGTGAGATAGAGAGACCTCTAGCGGATTTTTATGATATTAACTGGGAACTGAGTAAATTGGCTTTAGCGAAGGCTTGTGCTTTTGCTTGGAAAAGCTTATTTTGTAATTTTCCCACCCTCCGGTAGATGGCGTTATTGGCAGTATAAAAACTGAATGTAAAAAAATAAAGGTAAAATGCTAGAATAAGGTTTTAATAACAAATAGAAGAAAATATTTTTAACGTAAAAATATGTGCTACCTCATTAAGTTGGTAATCTTAAGTAATTTCGTGTGGTATCCGCTTTTGTGGCTAGTTTTGGCATCTCAGACTCAAAGGGTGATTGTTAACGTTGCTGACGATATGCCCTGGGAGATAATGAGATATAGCTTGATGTTTCAATTTAATGTGTGTAATCTGGCGTAAAAAAATGTAATACAGTACCGGTGGTTACTTCGTAAGATCTGAATAATGAGACATTGATTAATAATTTCTTTGAGTGTAATAAATAAATTAATCAGATTAGAAGTGATAAATAAACTAATAAGATTATCTTATTACAGGTAATGTACCTCCAAGAAGTCGGATGCTGTATCAGTCACGGTAATGTAAAAATACACATATGATTTTTTAGCACATTTACCAACGGAAACGACTAATGTTTAAGTATTTATTGAACAAACAAGAACAACCCTTGGACTTTGAATGTTTTTTTAGAGATATTTAATACGCAACGCAGAAAGTAGCGATGCCATTTCGAGTGGCATGGGGCAAAAAGTCCACGGTTCAGGTGATCAGGACCACATGCGTGAACAAGTGTGACGTCATAGGAATTTGCGTGACGAACCGATCCGTAAACTTTTGTGATGTTACTCGCATCGTGCAAAGAACTCGCAGATCTTGCCACGATATGACGCCAAACCGCAATTATGTGTACAAACCGATTAGATCGAACATCTCGTTTTCATTAGTATTTTCTGATAATGTAGGCGAAGCCGCCGGTGGCAAGCTAGTAATATATAAATATAATATTATAAAGGTATAATGTTTTTAACTTTCTTTGTTATGGGTAATCTTCGCAAATACTGATCCGATCATGGGAATTCTTTCACCTGCAAAGCTGGTGTAGCTTCCACGCACACGGGTGATATAGCCTATAAGTTCCGTGGAAAAACAGCTTTCACGTGGCGGCGAAATCGTTATGATATCGTTTTTGTGTAAATATAATTGGGAGTAGGATTACCAGACGAAAAAATCAAAAGTCCGGAGAAAAGGACTGATTTGCATTGAAAAATCCATTTTGTTGCAAAAAATAAAACTTCGTAAAAAAATATTATAGTTTTTATATACTGTGGATCTCGGGGTATCTCGCTCACTCGTTGCACATCGCCAATTTATTTTAGTACCAAATTTTTATTAAAACGATCTTTAAAACATACTACAGTGGACCCTCGGTTATCCAGCCCCTGTCTAATCCGGCGCCCCTTGTAATCCGACATGTCCGAATATTTTTTGGTAGATATGTAATGCATGATTGAACGGGTCACAACTTGTGCCTGCCACCATTATTGCGCTCGACGTGTAGGTTTTGTTTTGATTGCTTTGAACTTGACTACAGGTGATAGTGGTCCGCGGCCTAGCGTGCTTGCGTTCATCGTTTACCTACTGTTTATTAATTGTGTATTACATACCTATGCGTACCTAGAAATGTCGTCACAAGCTCACAAGCGAAAGCACAAAACTTTTACAAAGAGAAATCTGATATTTTAGATTGCTTAAATCGAAATGAATCTTTCAGTAGTTTGGCAAGTGAATACGGCGTAGGCCCATCTACAATTTATGACATTAAAAAAAATTAATGAATATTTTCATGCTTTATAAATTGATTGATTCAATTTTTATTCATAATTTCAAATTATTTTAGTACCTACGCAAGTTAGTTATTAATTTTTTGTATTTCTAGCATTAATGACATCACTTTTACATTATATTAATACATAAACTCTATATTATGTTGTTTAATTTACCTACTATATTCGACATACATTTGTACTTCAGAGTACTTACAACATATAGATTCTTATCACTGATCTGTAATTGTCGAATTACAAGGTACTCCTTTGTAAAAAAATCCAAACTATAGGGGGTCTTAGACAGTACTCTATAATCCGACAAATTCGATGGTCCGACACTGCCCTGCAAAACGTTTGTCGAATCACCGGGGGTCCACTGTATATAAAATATTAAAGATTCTAAAAATCCCTAGTTGGGAAGCTGCTATGTGATGCTGCTTTTTACCTCAAAATAGCACTTTATCTGTGATTCCATTGATAGGTAATTTCTGTGCCGAGGAATACTATTTATTATCAAATATAGTCCGATAACAAAACATTACTTACTAGTCCTATCTCTGCAGCAGCCGGCCGCGCGGGACTTTTTATTAATAGAGTATAGCGCGCACGCATTTACGAGTTCATTCATTCGTGCTTTTTTAAAATTAGAACACGATTTAGTGTGCTTTGAGTCAGTTCGTCTGAACACGTGGGTGGGCGTTGACGTCTGCGGTCGTTTGTAGTTTCTATTAAGCCGGCATTTGTTTATGTTGCCAATTTAAAAAGCATTTTATTGAATACTATAATTAACGTGCTGATGAGAATCGCGATAAATATTATAATCATAAAGCTCTGTATTATATATTATAAAGCTCTGTAGTAGCGAAAAGTAACAAGTGCTTGAAAGCTTCGTCAGTCCTTTTAGGTCGTGGGTAGCTCAGTGGTTAGAGCAGTCGTGGGTTTGATTCCCATCTCAGGGTACCAGGGACCAAGTGGATTTTTTTAGCATTTTGTATTAAGAATAAATATTATAATCCTTTCAATTTAATAAATGTTTGTTTCTTTGTTTGGATGTTTGTCCGTTAATCACGCCGAAACTACTGGACGGTCCATTTTACTTTTATAATAACTAACTGTTTCGTGCGAGTTCGCCCACGAAAATTATAGCGATATGGCTTTCCGCATGCGAAAGAATTGCAAAATCGCTCAAGTGTTTCCAGCGGAAGATTAACCCTAAAAATATACAAACAAAGATAGAAACTTTACATCTTAGTAGTATAGATACTTGTAAGATGTAAAGTTACCATCTTTCATACGATATTCTATGAAAGATATATAATGAATTAAAGCATAAAACCTTTCATTTGTATTCTTACATTCATTTGTATCGTTATATGTACAAGATAGCTATCATGATAATTATCAATGATAATTATTAGAGATGCGCTGAATAATGTTTTCACCGAATAACCGAATACCAAATGATATTCGGTTTACCATTTCATTGTATTTATTTAGCCAGGGTGTGTCTCAGTGCTCCTGGTAGTAAAACGTGTGAATAACGAACAATTATTTCGGAAGCAAGCACACCTAAGAAGGTATGCTTGCTTCCGAAATAATCGTTCTTAACGAAAACGAAATAATAATCAAGAAGAAGACTTCTTAGGCGCTACTCTCTTGGCAGAGTGGTCGTGGTCGTCAAGTCGACATTAGTGGCCTGATCTCTGTCTCTATATATCTCTGTTATAGTGTCTATTTTTGTCAATTTGCCCTTTAAAGGTATTAATTTATAAATTTAAATGTCAATTTAAGTAAAAAAATGTTCTTTATAGTTTATAAAATAAATATTTATGATTTCATGGGATTTATTTTCTTCAAATATAACATAAATCTTACAAAAGAAGTTTTGTCTTTTATTTCTGTATCTTGTTCTGTAGCCAAATTAATATAAAAACCGAAACCGAATACCGAATTCGGCACCAAAACCGAATATTCGGCCCAATACAAATAGCGAATGAGATGCCGATTACGCCGAATACAAAACGAATATTCGGCGCATATCTAATTATTATTGCTCGGAGCCCAGGTTGAAATAGAAACTCATCTGAACACAACAAAATGTCACCCAAAACCTCCGTTACTCTCTCATCGTTAGGTCCCGGAACTAATTAATTACCCTTAATGACACATCACAGGACGCTCCCGTTCCATTTCCAGTGAGCAAATGAAACCATAGATAATAGTAGAGCAAGAGTTCCCATCCTTTTGTTCTTTTCGAAATATGACACTAATTTAAGGAGACCCTTATCGACACTTGCGTTGACTCGATGGTGCAGTGGACAACGCGTCCAACATATTATCCGATGATCTCTGCTTGCTCAACTACGCAAACTAGCTTCTTATTATTACAGATATTAGAAGGATAATTATACTCATTAATTTTATTTTTGACATCGACAGCTTTGTTTAACTAATTGAAATAAATATATTAGAGACACGGATCACAAATTAAATGGCTAAAGTCCTTGTGTTATAGAAATTAGACAACGAAAATACCATAACACCCAGATCAGAGACAATACAGGGAATTTCATTTTCTACATTGACCTGACCGGGAATGGACCCCGAGCCCTTAGAACCGGCGACAACTAGACACCGACGTACGAGTTCCTTGGCTACAGAAGTCGTTATTCTCTAATAAAAACTTTAATTGTTCTTCATATAAACTGTAATTGTGCCAAATTTCATATTCCTCCGTCCATACAATATTCGCATAAGCGGGACCAAAGTTTTCGCTTCATTGTATGTTTATATACCAATTTATAAACAAGAAAGATTTTATTTTTTAATTCTTTTAAATTTTAAGGGTTTTTTATTCTTTAGGACATGCCAACCCCATCATACCATACTTAAATCTAGATTCATTTGATAACAATATTTCACTAGGTAATTTTTTACAGCATTCACTACAGCTTATCTTAAATTTATGAGTAATTTACTTAGTTTTTGTGCAATGATAGACTTAGGTTCTGATAAATATGTATACCAATTTATAAAGAAGAAAGATTTTATTGTTCGTTTGTATACGAATAGGCTTCGAAATTACTGGACCTATTTTAAAAAATTATTTCACCTACTGAAATCTACTAATCATGGTTATTATACGCGAGGACTACGTAGGGTAGATGCGAAAAAATAATACCAATTTGTTATACTTGCTGTCGCCAACACAGCTGATTATTTTTTCGCGAATTCAGTGTTGCTCCCATAGTAAAAGTTGTTCAGTATATTTAACTCGTCCACTCCACAAAGTGTTGGCAATTGGCATATAATAATCTTCCACCTTATACATATACTAGGGTGACATAAGGCAACGAGGGCAAAACATCTATATATGTAGGTAATTTAATGATTAAATAACTTGAAGCGCAAGCAATTTTCTCTGTAAAGGTTCTTAGTACTACTCTGTTTGATTTACATTATCACGCTTTATATTATCATTTTTCTACCATTTAATCATTGACATGCTTCACGATATCGTCCTGTTTTCTATTTCCCTCTTATGCGAACCACGGACTCATGGAGGTTAACTAAATAGTAATGTGTAATAAGTACACGGTTTCATCCTTAAAACATATTATTCATTAGAATTATCAACATAATTTTGGTTATAAACTTTGAATACTAAAACAACTTAAGCTCATTTGCATCGTTCAAATATCGAAATGAAGACAATATTCCGATGCGGCGCCGCGGGCCGCGGACTAAAGAATCAAATTTGTTCATTCGAGATAGGGTTGAGTAGTATCCGAATTATAAATTTATATTTCTAAAGTTCACTTTGGTTTTGTAGACTTTAGTGCGCATTCACATCCAATCTCTAAAAAGTTACTTATAATTTTTAAACTGTTCAGTTTGAACAGTTACCCAAATTTTGTCTTCGACTAGCTGGTCGCTTGTTTTATTTATTTTTCTTGTGGTAAATGATGTACCGTAGAATTTAAAAATATTGAATTACGTGTAAGTTTGTATTATATCTAACTGTTTAAATTAGAATATCTTTTATTTTATTATACTTTTTCGAGCGTTCTTTATGAATACTAGGTTTTCTCTTTTGAACATACGTTTTATTATTAAATAAATAAATTTTTATTTTTTTTTATTACAAAATTAATTCAATATGTTTATTATGAACAAAAAAGGTAACATTTAATTTTTAGATAGACTAACAAAATTAAAATACATAGGTGAAAATTGCAATTTTTTTATTTTGTTATCGACCAATATACACACTATATATTGAAAAAATGAAAAAAGAAACGTCGTTTTTATCAGATAGCTAGTCTTCATATTAAAATTTTCTTACTCTCTTTTCTAAAGGCACAAGAAAGTGTAGCAACCCTACTTAAGAATGTTTAAAATTGTATATCAAAGAGTCTTCGGTGTCGCAGAAAATGTAGTTATATAATACCCCGTCCGTGTTAATGACAATTTAATACGCCTTTATGTAATAGTATGAAAATAATTAAATAACAAATTAAACTTTTTATTTTACACAGTGAAACTAAAAGTGGGTCACATCAAATGCTGACATTTAATAATTATAATTTAGGTGTAATTGTGTTAAGTATATGTGTGCGTGTATTAGTATAATGTTGTTGACTATATAAATATGGAAATTGATTTGTAATTGTCTCTCTCTTTTAATAAACCAACGTCAACCTAACAATGTGTTTGGATTTCACCTATAATTAGCAAGCAAGATACCTCATGGCGACCCTGCAAACAACTGGAACTTAGTAAGAAGAAAAATTTGAAGATAGAAGATTTTCATTAGAATACTATCTAGAAGAACTCGAAGACAAATTATCGAAAATCTAAAAAAAAAAAAAAAAAAAATGAAGAATATCCTGATAGCAGTCGCAGCAGTTATTATCATATTTTTGGCAGTGCTCCTCCTATATGTGGTTCATCTTTCCAACCTTCATTATTAGAATAAAACATCAACCTAGAACAATGTGTCGCAGCTCTCAATCGAAAGAAGAAATTATCATCGCCCAGAATGCAGGTGGAAACGCTCAAGTAGCCGAAAACAAACTCAACCTAACCGAAATATTACTCATCTCGTTATTTGTCATATTATTCGCTGCCACCGCTTACTTCATATACAAGAAGTGCAGACAGAATGCTGTAAGAGCTTTGAGAAGGGAACTTCACCACAATACTCTAGAAATGCAACCGAAACCTTCACAAGCTAATTAAGAAGACAAGAAGAGGTGTCCAGGGTTATCCCGGCCCACATCAAGAGGAGTCCAGGGTTATCCCGGCCCAGCTCGAGGTGTCCAGGGTTATCCCGGCACGCGTCAAACTTCAGGAAGACTGCAGAGCCTCAGCGCAACAGCTCCGGAAACAGCCACGTGCCAGCAATCGATGGAAACGTGACCGCGACGCATCCTGTCCGCCGATCGCGCTGATGTAGCCGTCGCGACCGCCCTACTGTACCACACGTTTCACGTAAATTGAGCAAATACAAGTAGGTGTTTTTATACATATTTTTATAATTATGTTTTTTTAATTAGGTAGAAAAAATTAAGTGGATTATATTTATTATGATAAATAGTAATGTCTCATAAGCTAATCGAATTATATAGTAAGTTACAAGAAATAAAATTATATTTAACTAAAATAGGCCCTGAACGAAGAAAGAAAGAAATCGGTCAAACGAAGTTAAAAGAAGCTAATGTAATTTATTTACAGCTCGAGTATATTTTGTCTGATATTAAGTCTAATATTGACAATTCTGAGATAAGTACCGAAGATCTTATAAAAGTAAATTCGATAGTGAATAATATACATATAATTTTTAGTGAAATAAATAAATTAGTAATTTTTTCTAGTAGAAATTTCGATAGTTCTTACACAGAGAAAATGGCAGAAACAATTTCTTTCGACTTTAAGACCGCTATTAGTTTACTCCCGATAATGACTGGTCAGGAACATGTCACCAAACAACTAATTGACGGTATAGATATGTATAATTCTAAGCTTAATGACGGATCAAAAATTTCGTTAATTGATTTCGTCCTAAAAACAAGATTGTCGTCCAGTGCAAAGCTTCGCTTACGCGATACATATACTACTGTAGACGCGTTGCTTAGTGACATGAGAAAATATCTACTACAAAAAAAATCTGCAGTAGCTCTTCAATCACGTTTACAGAATGTGAAACAGGGACATAGGTCAATAGAGGCGTTTGGTAACGAATTAGAAGATCTTTTCTCCAATTTAACTTTAGCACAGGCAGACGGAGATAGCTCCAAATACAATGTGTTAAGATCGATAAATGAAAAGGTAGCTATAAAACGATTTGCAGATGGGTTAGCAAACTCCAGACTGAGTATCATTATTGCATCAAAAGAATTTGATTCTCTCCCTGAAGCGATACGTACTGCTTTGGATGAGCAAACACTCTCAAGTAGTAACGAGCAGGTCATGAATTTTCGACATAACTCCAGAAAGGTTTCGAGACCTTTCTCTAGAAATAATAACGTGTTTCGCGATAGAAACATTAATTATAACAATTATAACTCGCGCATGCGATATGGTAATAGGATCCAATCGCATAATGACACTGCGCCGCGCACGTTCGCGCCGGCGCCACCGCAACATAATCCCGGCCGCGACCGAAGTTCATCCTTCCCGGCTAAACGCTGGTCTGCGCCACGCGTTCGTTCTCAGACACACTCGCGAGGCTATCCCCGTGTCCATCATACATATTATGACACGTCGATAAATCAAACCGAAACTCCTAGCACCAGTGGGAGTCAGTTTTTTCGTTCCTCAAACGAAAAATGAACACTTAGTTTTAAACTATAATACGACTAGTACGGTATCATTTAGCATTAACAATAGGTTAGTAAATTTATTAATAGATACTGGTGCCAGTTTATGTGTAATTAAATACGAATGGTTAGTTCGAGTAATAAGCGATTTAAATAATAAAATTATTCCTGAAAAATTAACTATTAGAGGCGTTAGTGGTAGGTTAGTGTCAGAAGGATACATTTATTTAGAATTAACTAGTAACGGGTTGACATTTAGACATAGATTTTATATATTTAGGAATCTGTCTTGCTCAGCAGACGGAATTATAGGTGATAACTTTTTAAAACGATATTTAGCATTAATTGACTATAGTAAAAGCATTATAAGTTTAACTCATTTAAATAAGACCGTAAGTTTATCAATAAATAACGGGTATAAACATATGATCCCCGCGAGGTGTGAAACTATTAAGTACATACCTACTAACATAAATGACGATTGCGTTGTACTCGCGAATGAAATAAGAGACGGAGTGTTTATTGCAGGTGTTATATCAAAACCTAAGAATGGTTGTATTCCAATTAGAATACTTAATACGACAGAAAATGATTTAGTATATGATTTTTCCAAGTTAGAAGTACATAACTTGCATCATTTTGACGTTTGTAAATTTTCGGAATGTGATAATTCAGTTAATCGTATAAAGACATTGTTTGAACTTCTCGATTTACGCTATTTGAACAAAGACGAGCAACTTAGCATTGAGTGTATATGCGCTAAGTATGCGGATGTTTTTCATCTTCCCGGCGACAAACTTTCTGTTACGAACTTAATGGAGCATACGATTACTTTAAAAGAAAATGCTACACCGGTTTATATTAAGCCCTATCGTATCCCGCACGCTTTAAAGTCAGAATTACGTAAACAAATACAAGATATGCTAGATAACGATATAATAGAGGAGTCCACCTCGGAGTGGTCTAGTCCTGTATTACTTGTTCCCAAAAAGAGTGATAAAAATAATGAAAAGAAGTATAGGCTCGTTGTCGACTATAGGCATTTAAATAATAGAATTTATGACGACAAGTTCCCACTTCCCAATATTACAGATATTTTAGATTCCTTATCAAATTCTATATATTTTTCAAAATTAGATTTATCTCAAAGTTATTATCAATTAAACTTGCACAAAAATTCTAGAAAATACACTGCTTTTCAGTTAGATAAAATGTATCAGTTATCTCTTCATCCTGATTCACGTAAGTGCACCGCTTTCACAGCTGATAAAATTTACCAAATGAAGCGATGCCCCATGGGTCTTAAGACTAGTCCTAGCGTATTTTCCCGATTAATGACTATAGCCATGTCAGGACTGAATTATAATAAATGCTTTATTTATCTAGATGATCTTATTGTTATAGGAAAAAATATAGAAAATCATAACAAAAATTTAATATCAGTATTGGAACGACTAAGAAAAGTTAATTTAAAGTTGAATCCCTTAAAATGTGATTTTTTGAGAACAGAGATAGTATATTTAGGACATAAAATAACTAGCCAAGGTATATTTCCTGACCCAAGCAAAATAACAACATTACAAAGTTATCCGACACCGGCAAGCGTCGATGACGTACGAAGGTTCATTGCCTTTGCAAACTATTATAGACGATTTATTTCACATTTTGCTGATATTGCATATCCATTGAATAAACTTTGTAAAAAGAATGCTATATTTAAGTGGACATCAGATTGTGACGAGGCGTTCAATAAATTAAAATCTGCATTAATTAAACCCCCAGTTTTAGATTACCCAGATTTTTCAGAAAATAACATTTTTAAATTACAGACAGACGCGTCAAGAACTGGATTAGGTGCGATATTGTCTAATGGCAATGATAGGGTCATCGCATACGCAAGTAGAAGCTTAAAGCCCGCTGAGACGCGTTATCCTATTATAGATCTAGAACTGTTAGCCATCGTTTGGGCAGTAAGACATTTCAGACCTTATTTATATGGTAGGAAATTCCAAATTTTAACAGATCACAAGCCTCTTATCTATTTATTTTCTATGACAGATCCTTCCAGTAGACAAACCAAGTTTCGTCTATATTTGGAGGAATATGATTTCGAGATAGGTTATGTTCCAGGACGACAAAATGCAGCTGCAGACGCATTGAGTCGTATCCCGGTAACTTCTAGCGATTTGAAAAATATGCGTGAACATGAAGTATCCGTGCTCACGAGAGCACAAACAAAAATATTACTAGAAAAAAGTAATAAAAATTCTGATTTTGACTCTAGTAACAGGCTTGAAAACTCGCGAAACCGTAGGACTGATCACCCTATGGCCGTAGAAATTCTAAAGCCGCCACAGGATATTATTGAACTATGTTTTATTAATTCAAAGAAATATGATAAAATAAGAACCGATGAAGTTATTAAGTCTCCAAATGAGAATTGTTTATATATACCAAAGCGGTCAATAATTTACCTAAATGCTCGATCGTTATCAGCCGTAGAAGCGTTAGCGAGAGATTTAGAGAAATTTTGTAGTCAACTAAATATTTTAGAACTACTTATAATTAAAAATAAAGTTTATGAAAGTCATATAAAGTTACTTGCAAGTACGATTAAAAAATTGAAACTAAGTAAACCGCGCTTATTAATAACTAAAGATGTTGTTCGTATTACAGATGAAGATAATAAGAAAGTTATACTAAATGACTTCCACTTGTTACCGACTAGCGGACATGCTGGAATAAATAGGATGTTAAATAATATAAAAAAATATTATTTTTGGCCAGGAATTACAAATGATGTCATTAATTATGTAAAAACATGTAAATTGTGTCAAGTGAATAAATTCACTAATAGAAATGTTAAGGAGCCTATGACGTTGACAACCACTGCAAATTCGACATTCGAAAGAATTAGCCTAGATATTGTAGGACCGTTAGAAATAGATGAACTCAATCATAGATACATACTTACCTTACAGTGCGATCTGACTAAGTTCGTTGAGGCATATCCCTTACAACGAAAAGATGCTGAATCAGTAGCAAAAGCCTTTGTAAATAATTTTATTCTTAGATACGGTATACCAAATGAAATAATTACAGATCAAGGAACGGAATTTCTTAACCAAATCATGTCAGAAATTTGTAACTTATTAGGCATTAAAAAATTGCAATCGACAGCATATCATCATGAAACTATCGGATCCTTAGAAAATACACATAAACATCTTGGTGCTTTTCTCAGAATACAGTGTGAAAATAACAAAGGAAATTGGAGTAGTTGGGTTCCGTATTGGTGTTTTTCGTTTAATACATCTGTCCATACACAAACAAAATATACTCCTTACGAACTAGTATTTGGAAAAAATTGTATTTTACCTAGTAATTTAAATAATTCATTAACTCCATTATATAATTACGATGACTATCCCAAGGAACTTAAGTATAGATTACAAAGAGCATTAAATGATGCGCGAAACAATTTACTTAACCAGAAATTGTGTAGAAAAATAACCTTTGACAAGAATATTTATCCAATCTCTTATAAGAAAGGAGACTTAGTTTTGTTAAAAAATCAACTCAGAGATAAATTAGATAACGTATATAATGGCCCCTATGAGGTGATAGAAGATTTATCACCAAATGTTAGAATATTAAAAAATAATAAAGAGTGTTTAGTACATAAAAATAACACTAAGTTTTTCTATGATGTTACTTAACCCTTATTTAGTTATTGTTTTGATTTTGTATGATATTATTAATATTTAGAAAAAAAAAAAATATGTTCGATGTGACACATTTTTTTTCCTTTTAGGGAGGGGGTGTAACATACATTTTCAGGGGGCGTGTAATAGTATGAAAATAATTAAATAACAAATTAAACTTTTTATTTTACACAGTGAAACTAAAAGTGGGTCACATCAAATGCTGACATTTAATAATTATAATTTAGGTGTAATTGTGTTAAGTATATGTGTGCGTGTATTAGTATAATGTTGTTGACTATATAAATATGGAAATTGATTTGTAATTGTCTCTCTCTTTTAATAAACCAACGTCAACCTAACAATGTGTTTGGATTTCACCTATAATTAGCAAGCAAGATACCTCATTTATATTGATGAGACGTTTATATTCTGCGCCTTTTGAGAGCGCCCTATGTTATTATATTGTATTCATATTATTCTTATTTGCCAAAATATTGAGCAAATATTACTTCACAAGATCAGCGTCTACAATATGTATTTACCACATTCAATGATTCTTGCGATAACCGTATATCTTAAAAATCAAAATGGCGTCATTAAGACTCCGTATTTTGAAGAAGTGTTAAGCCGTCTTATTATTTTAATGAAGTAGGGCAGGCATTCTCAAACTAGGCTATGTGAACCCCTATGGGTTCGCCATTCGACCGTAGGGGGTTGGCGACAAGATTTACTTTGATTTGATTTGACGCAATCTGCGACAAAAACCAACTTCATTTATTTTCTATTAAGAAATAAGTTTATTAAGAGGTTCACTGTCATCTGGAATCATTAACAAGGTTCGTGAAGTCTAATGTTTGAGATACCCTGAAGTAAGGTATCATTATACAGGTGTGCAACTACTTAACTCTAGCCATAGTATACGTTTTTCCGTGTTCTGTAGGTTCTGTGTTCGCACGACATCTTGCGATGTTATGGTGATAAATAATTTAATTTTACCAGTTTGACTTTACTAGTTTTAAAGTACATAATTTGATGATGATGTTTTAAACTTTTCCATTTCTAATAACCATTTTGTCATGGTATGTTTTTGTGGTTGAAACTAATATTATTAATGTACTCGACATGTGTTTTGTTAGTTTTTTGTGAGCCCTTCGACCTATTTCAGCATGTAGTTGTTTTTTCTTTAGATTATCTTAACAATACCAAATAAGTTTTAGGTATATAGCCGTGAAAGAGGTTGAACTACTAACGTCTCATCGCGCCTTCTATTTCACAGTACATTTGTTTGGGAATCACTTGCTCAATAAATCCTATCGTCTTACGTACAAGTAGTTTCATTTCGTTTCTTTTTTTATATGTAGAACTTTTAACAATACGGACAACTTTTAAATATCGTACCTGCCAAGTTTCAACATTGCAGTCGTGGTTTCAGAATAAAGTGACTGATAAACTGATGGCCAAATAGACTTGACAGATGTACGGATTCGGTATTTTGCCTTTTGTCTATGGTACCCTAAAAAAATCGAGTAAACACTCGTGAATATTTTACTTAGGAATTAAATTTTTATTAAAAATAATAAAACATCTTCTGAAAAGAAAATTTCGATAAAACTATATCATTTTCATTCAGTTTTGATCAAAAGAAATCTGTTTTAATATCAACTTAAATTACTGTTCACGGTGATGGCTAGAGGCTCTACGTGCCTGAATTTTTAACACCCAGCAGTTAAACACTCCCACGAGTATCACTGTAAACCTTCTTTCGACTTTTAATAAAGACGCTTCTGGAAAAATCTTTTTCTATCGATTTTAGTAAATTACCGCTGATGATATAATTATTATAATCATTCTGTTTCGGACGCTTTTACTTCATAGTGTAATTTTATTTTATGAGATTTCTTCTTAGACCAGGGATCTTGTATAGATAAATCAGACGAGTTCATAATACTCGACGAAGCTGCGTTGTTTAATTACGATTAGTTATTCTTAAATTCATTACTTACACAACTTACTTTAACAATAACAAACATGTTTAACTACCGGTTAAAGCCAACAATGAGTTGTAACAGTGCGTCGTACCACCGTTATTTTCATTCTAGGTTTCCGCATGCAAACCTTTTGTCTTTGATCTTCAACATCGTTTATTTTTATTATCTACGAGTACTTTTCGTAATTTAAAATTTTTAACAATCCAATATGTTCTTTACAAATGTCATTTCGTGAAGATTCATCGAGTTAGAATCATTAATATACTTAATTTCAATCAATAGCAAATTCCTTTAAAAAAGTGTTAAAATCAAACTCAAAAACTCGTGAGCATAACTGAAACAGGTAAATTTATTATTACCTGTTTCTGTTATGCTCACGAGTTTGAACTCAAGAAAATGTATACTAAATAAAATGTAATAAAGTTAAATTACCCACCAAATCCGAAGAAAAGGGTTTTTTTTTGTTTACCCTTTATTAAATCAAGTTCTCAAGCTTAGTCAGCCTTTTATTCGTTTGCCTAAGCACCGAACCCGTCACAGAGTTATCAGTTGGCAATGGTAAGATGACCTCATAACTTTAACTGTTACTGCCTAAATATCGCTGGTTGAAGTTATTGTTTTTCTATGTGAAGAAAGAGGATGGTGTTATGCACTCCCCTGTAATTATTAAAGTCAACGTTGTAGAAATTGTAAAATTTGACATAAACAACCCTAACTTTTATTGCAATTATGGCGCATTCCAAACTTACCGTTCTCATAATTTACTTTCCAGTTCCTTCATCGGACCTTGAATATTATCGCGGAAGTTCCTTGTACAGCCTAATCAAACAAGCCCAAACGAGATGAGGTCGCTTCGATTGATTACAAAGGCCTTTATTAATATTAATATTGCAATATTACAGTTTAATTTAAAACCGGGAAGTGGGTCTTCAGCTTTAAATGATTGAACCACACTTATTGACCAACTGAAATCGACGTGACTAATATCGCTTTGGTCTCTTCTTTGACTCTTAAAGGAAAGGAATCACTGAACGAACCATGTAGATCAGGGATTTCTAGCTCATATCGACCCTTGAAAACGGATTCCCAGGACATAAACGGAAAAAGATTTTGCCGGGTTACTACGTCTAAAAATCGACCCATGTTAATCAAATTAAGTTCTTATTTGAAACTTTCAACATACTGTATATTTTTTATTGGCCGTAACAACTTCTGATAATATTTTTTTTAGTTGGAACTATCATCGTCAGTACCAGTCCACTAATGTCCCGATTGCTGGGGACAGGCCGTCCCATTGATGGAATATCAATGTAATTAGGTTATGAAATTACAGATTTCAACCAAGATGTAATGTTAATATTGTTATTGACTAATGAGGTTTCCTTCGACTGATGAATCACCAATAACGAGGTTCGTGAGTAAAGCGACATTCAATGTGAATCTTGACCTGGTTGTTCAATGAGCGGAGATAAAGGAACGTATTCTATTCAATGTGCAATATCTCTGTGAATCGAATAACGACTTAATTATCTGAGTGGCTCGCATATCGACTTTTGTAAGGTGTCGCCATCTCTGAGGTTCCGGGCTTGATTGCTGGTCGGGTCAATTTAGCAAATGTGTTAATATATATGTGTATTTTTGTCCACGTATTTGTCACAAATTAGACATCAGATCTGATTATTCGTTTTCAAATCATGGTACATCAACAGTTTAAATAGATTAATTTTGAAGATATAATTTGTTAACATAAACAAAGGGAGCAAACAAAAAATTTTTTTTATTGAAAATTAAAATGACTTTTTAAGAAACTTCTGTTGAAATTTCAAAACCCTCGCCAATACAAATTTCATAAGTTTCACATTTATTAAATTTTATCGAAATCGGTTTTATTGAAAACAAAGATTTGTTATCCAAAGATTGAACTCCAAACTGTTTTCTACCATTTTGATTATGTATTGAGTTTACATGTGAGCTGGTCACATACATTACGTTTTACAGTATATTTATTGTTGAGGTAGAAGGGACTAATTACCCGCGTGTCTTATCTCTTTCGCTCGATTTCATCGTCTACAATAAGATAAACGAAACAAACTCAATTTACGACCTTGGACTCGCTATAAAGGAAGAGCACCAAGGGCTTTGATGTGCTCGGATATTTTGACTTTATCAATTCTTTTTGTTTATTATGTATACAATACCCTGCTTAGATTTGGTTATTAATGAATAAAAAATGAATGTTCCAACTCTTCGAGAGTATTAAGAATTCACAGTCTGGATTAACATATAACCTAAACAGCTTGAGGCATCGCCCGTGTGGTCTTGTATTATACAAATAAATCCAAATCTTGAATTAGTCTGTATATTGAAGAAAACCGCATTAAAATCCGTTATGTAGTTTAAAACATCTCAGCGTACGGACAGCGGGAAGCGACCTTGTTTTATGCCATGTATAAATTTCTTTCCCACCAATTCCCACCAAGTTTCGTCCGTTCGTGACGTAAAATCACCGTCAAGTTATAGTATAAACCACGTGTGAGCAGCCGCTGGCGGTCTGTTGAACTATTCTAATATTACAAAGAATAAAATTTATTAACTATAATTTATTATTGTTACTGTTTGTTTGCATTCAATAGGTTCCGAAACACCTGGACCAATTTTAAATAATCGTTCACCTACATCATAGCGTAAAATATATGTTACATGAACGAAATCGCGGGTAAAACAGCTACACAGTAGAACACCAAACTAAATAAATTACTTACTTGTCCATAGTATCAAAATATATGTCTTAATTTATTCATATTCTTATTCTTCAGTAAAAGGTGATGCCTTTATTCGCGTCACGCGTCATCCCGGTATTCGGTGTGAACGATTAGTGGACTCTTGTTAATTTTATCACGATCATCTCGGCACGAGCACGGGAGGTGCGGTCAACACCTCGTGTCAGCGCTGAATCTTAATCCGACAGATCAAAGGAGCCGCTTCATTCAATTTCCTTTTTTTTTGTAACCAACTCTTTGTGGGCGTGAACTTCAGAATCTTTAAAATCATGGTTGCTTGCTTTACGAAGAATTTAATTATGCTATGTGGGTAGAAAGGATTATCCAAACTAATCTATTACTATCCAAATCGTGTATCCAAACCTGTTTAACTGTGTCAATCACAGGTTCTGTGGTGTCAATGTACAAATAGACATTGACATTTTTATTATGTAATCGTTATGATATCTCTATATCGTTGCAGAGGATCCCCTGCAAGGTAGGAACAGTAGCTTGAACGCCATAAGGAACGCTCGTTTACACCGTTCGTCATAATGCAACAGTTCATGATAAATTTTACATTACATAAGAGTTTCCGCGTGAAACTGTCAAATGACCAAAAAGAGGACAGTTACCAACACCGGGCCTTCTGCCTTTCACAAATTCGAACTTACAATTTAAGAATCTACTTATTTCATCGTTCATATACTTTAAAGAAATACAATCCATATCCGTATATCAAGACATCTAGGATGACAGAATCACTACATTGACAAAAAAACGAGAAATGACACCTGAAATATGGAAGCACTGGAGTTTATATTCACTTAATAAAGAAGTGTTTTTAAGGTCCTGAATAATAAAATAGTAATATACCAGTGACGTATTACACCAATCATTACGTTCATATATCATCACGTTAAAGAGGATTTTCATTCAAGAAAATTACGTTAAAAGAAACTTTGCAGTCTTGAAAAAAATATTTCAATGCTTTTAGTAATAAATATCACTGTACAATTAACTACCATTATGAAAAACTTCATATTAACCTAAGCAGACGTAATTTCTGATATGCAAAATATGTACAAAAAAAAACAGTCTAAATAGGGATCAACTTTTTTTAAAGCCGCTGAAAATATATGGAGAATTTAAATATTGAATTTCAATCAAATCTATATTGCTTAAATATGTATATCAAAGTACGCGATCTCTTTGCCGAAATTGTGAAAGTCAAAGCTCGTTACGTCATAAGCCGTCGCAGTACTACGTAGCTACGACCACGACCGTAGCAGTGACTACGGACGCGCCGTGCCGACTACGCGCTACGGTGCCGGTGCTACGAGAGATGCGCCGAACGAGTGATAGAAAGTAGCCGCGATAAGATATATGTATAGAGATAATTATCCTGAACTAAGGGAGCGCGAATACAGACCAGGAAAGCTTTATAATACACTAAAGTCAACTTTACACTTTGTGTGTAGTGAGTGAGTTTTAAAGTGAAAGTGTTTAACAATCCTCTTTCTAAAATTGAATATGAAGTTTAATATTAACCAATTTTTTATTTAAATCGCTTTGAGTTATCTCTTAGTTTGTTAGCCGCTTCTCAGTGAACTGAGAATAAAACTGCCCCGTTTGTTAATTGTTTAATTTTCTTATCAGAGGTAATAAAAATATAATTATGTATACTTTTTCAGATTGATTGTTTTCTTTAGAAAAATATCTAATTGTTTATGGTAGCAGCGTTTCATCAAATAAAAAAGTGTATTTATTTCATACTTCATGCACATACCTTTTTGCGATATAAAGACAATTGGGTGATATGGTGTATACTAATCTCTGTATTATATGTAATCGTTTATAGAGATAATAATTAAAAAGAAATATCTCAAATATAAAGTGTTGAAATAATCAGCGGTAGTATTGCAGTAGGTCAGTTGAATGTTCTTCTAGTACTGTCCTAATATGTTTTATAATTAAAGTCTTGAAATTTCACTAATAAAAATAATTCATAAAAGCTATTTCATATGAATGAATAATAAATCTAATCGCAAACAAGAAACCATAAAGGGAATGTGGAAGGCAACATTGGTTTTCGTTAAGATGTAATAAAAGAATGGGAGAAGGCACAATCCCCAGCGTGTTTTTCTCTGGTGGTGAGAACGGTAACGGGTACAGATTGTCGGCTCAAGGCGTGCGCACCTTGCAGACCTTCCTCAGGGAACATGGGGCGGATTGTGTCCGGCAGTTCATGCAGGTGAGTGCCGCTTTGTCAACTAATATATAGTATATGAGGAGTGCGTAAACGTAGTGGTTAGCGCGTTCAATCTGGTTCGATCGTTAAGCAACTATCGCAAGGTCCGTTTAAAGGAAGGGTGAATAAAAATATTATCTCGAGCTCTCTGTGCTTCGGAACGCAAATCAAGCCGTTGCAAAACACACACCAACTCGCTTTGGGCCCGCGTGGTGGCTCATTGCCCATTCTGCCTATACGATTCCATCCATAGGGAAACCTTTTTATTTAATTTTTGACGCTGAGAATTGCGTTACGCATACCCGCTTCACCTAGCGCGGGCTCCACGGGTTATGTGGGACTCCTCCTGCGGCCCCACCCCCGAAGGAGCTAAACAAGAAGCAGGAGTTTAGCCACTAAAACTCAGCGATGTCCCTCGCATGGAAAGCGATGCACGGGATCGGCCCGAAGGAACCATAGGGAAACCCTGCGACAAGCAGTGGAGGCATCTATAGATTGGTGATGACGATAATGACGATATTAATTCACGTTAATTTAGTTGCGAATTTTCATATCTATTTATCTTTGTCGAGACGCGGCGTGCGGGGGGAGGAGTCAAACGGACGCGGTGATTGGCTCATTTATAATACTCCGTAACCCCGCAACAATTAACACCCTGCTCAATTATCTATCCTGCTAATTTCCTTCAGTGATTCGCAAATTTACAGCAGTAGATCTTGCTCTGTAAAAAGTTTGCAACAAAACTCGACAAGAACTGTTTCTTTCTCGCTCTTTTTATACTAAAAAGACGTAAGAAATAATTGATTATCTTTATACGTTGAATAAGCTCTGAAACTACTAGACAGATTGTAAAACTCTTTCACCTACGGAAAGCTACATCATACGTAGGTTACATCGGCTTTAATTTATGCAGCCAAAGTCGCGGGATAACAGTTAGTTTTTCTTACAAAAAATCAACTTTCTAATAATAGTTTAAACGAATTTTTTTTTTGCATCAAATTGGTAACTAAAATAATAGTAATATTCGTGATATAAATCAAAAACTAACATATAGTAGCCGTTAATTCTGACATCGCATAATCCTCTATAGACTCGCAATTTTGGATGTCAAGGCGGCTTAACTTCTTGTTTGTTACCTCATAATAACCTCATAATTTGATCCAGATATAGCAATGGATCCTATGAGAAAACCATATAAGTCTTAAATTTGTAATAAGTATGCGTGATATTTGTTCAAAACTCATAATATCACTAAAATGCATGAATTAAAACTTTACACAAAAATGGAACAGACTTCAAACTTAAAAAAAGTGAAAAATAATACTTATCTTAAAAGCGGTTAAATGTTTCTTAAAACATTTATAAGATAAGTATTATTTTTAAAACACATATACTGGCTTTAGTCTTCGACGTCGTCTGCAAAACTTTCCTCGGAAGCCTTAGTGTTTTATTTAAAAAAGTATGTTATGATAATCATGTCTTGACGCCGCTCTTCGATGTTATTTCTTATTCTACTGTAATCGAGTAGCAAAAAATCTTTTCTACCCGTCTGTCTGTTTGGAAACGTGAGTTTAACGCTACCGATAGACTTATATTTTTCCATCAATGGGCTATGAAATTAATTAATTGACTGTTATTGTAATATGTAAATTTCCCTTGCTGTCTAACATCTGGCGTTCCGTAGGGCTCACATCTGGGTCCGTTGTTATTCACTATTTTTATATCCCAGATATGTCGTTGATAAAAATACATTTTAGTGATTAAATAGTGCTTTCATCATTCTAAAGCTTTTATGTATGCCGATGACTTAAAGCTGTTGATGATATGAAGTTAATACAGGGATTAGTTAGATTAGAGTAGCTCGGTGGCGTAGTGGATAAGCGCCGCAGCCCACGATCGTAGTCGTTAAGCAACTTTCGCAAGGGTCGGTCACGGGATGGGTGACCAAAAAATTATTATCTCGAGCTACTCCGTGCTTCGGAAGGCACGTTAAGCCGTTGGTCCCGGCTGCATTTGCAGTCGTTAATACTCTCCAATCCGCATTGGGCCAGCGTGGAGGGTCATGGCCCATCCTCCTTAACCATCCATAAGGAAGGCCTGAGCCCCTGCAGTGGGGACGTAAAAGGGCTGGTGACAGGGATTATAAACCGGCTGGTCAAATAGAGTCAATTCAATTATTTGGATTTAATCCTATTATTTCCTATTAATATTATAAATTTGAAAGTTTCTTTGTTTGGATGTTTAGATGTTTGGATGTTTGTCGGTCAATAACGCCGAAACTACTGAACGGATTTTGATGAAATTTGGTATACATATAGGGTTAGATAATAGGATCTTTTTATCCCACTTAACATTTCCCTAGGATCCACGCGGGCGAAGCCGCTGGTGAAAGCTAGTTATTTATAAATGTTATCACATGACGTACACTAGAAGAAATGTATATTTTAATACTGAATTAGGTTCTGAAAGAAGAAAGGATGTTAGGATTCGTGATTCGTTACACTAAAGAATTTAAAAATAGTAAAACAAAGATTTTGTTATTCAGTAGCCTTGTTCGCGCATTGAGGAAGTACTGTAGTGTGTTTTAAATACCGCAGTTTTCGCTACTACAGAGCGTATACAAATTTATTATAAAATAACAAGTGCTTGAAAGATTCGTCAGTCCTGTTGGGTCCTGGGTAGCTCAGCGGTTAGAGCAGTCGCCCGGATTGCGAAAGATCGTGGGTTCGATTCCCATCTCAGGGTGCCAGGGACCAAGTGGATTTTTAAAGCATGTTGTATTAAGAATAATAATAGTTACTTGTTTGTACTAAGCATGTAGTGTTTACCTGTAATTGTTTATTACATACACGCATGTAATATATCTTTTTACTTAAGTATATAAGTTTATTGTGTAATCGAATGTTGGTAAACTAATGGAAGGCTGATTGCATACTAGGTGTAAATCGCACTCGTTGAAGGTCGGGGCGGTTAACTAGTACTACATAATAATGTTATACGGATAAAGGTTTCCTTAAAAGCTATAAAGTCCAGGTGCGCACGTATTCGGTTATAATATTCAACTTTTATCCGACTTTCTAGAATATTACGATCCAAGTTCAGATTGTTTTTTTTACGGATTTTAAAATTTGGTTGATATTGGATAGTTATTTACGATAAATTCTGCAAAAATACTTTTAAGAAATCTATATTTCCACATACTCATAGTGGATTCAAATCAGAAGGGTTTTGTAAACTTGTAACCTTTTTTAAATAAAAAAAATAAAATATGAATATATTGGTTTCTTTTTATTATAAACGTCAGTAAAAGGACATAAATAGCTTAATGGTCCACACAGTATAGCTTTGATGTCGTCTGTGTTTTGTAACTTGAGAGTATATGCCGCCGCGTCTCCCAGCTTATCTTTCCATCACACTTTGATCTATCGATCGACACAGAACCAAACCTATACACATAGTGCCCGAGGGTTATTACTTGTTCTTTGAAATTGTACCTTCATCTTAAATAATGTCTTCTTACTCCGGGAAGGGTGTATAATATACAATCACGTAAAATTACTGATAATGAGGGACGGTGGGATATGTAGAATGATCAGAAGTGACTTGAATTCGTATCTTACTAAAGAGAACTGTATATGGGAACATTATAACATAGATTCTGATATCCCTTGGGAGAGTTATTTCTTTGATAAAAAACTATATTCAATAGCTATTCAGACTTATCGTGAGATTGTGAAATTAGCTTGATGACCAAATCCTAACTGATTAATAAAATTCATGCTATAATTTAAATATCTGGACGGCGCTGTGGTAAGAGTTCAGAGCTCGCAATACAGAGGTCAAATAATTTTCGTAAGGGCCGGTCGTAGACCAAAAAAATATTATCTCGAATTGCAGTCGCTAACTAACACCCACCAAACCGCACTGAGTGTGGATTGTGGCCCATTCTCTTTATATGTTTCTATCCACTAAAATAAGACAACATAATGAGTTATCTTTGTACATGCAGCTGAATAAAAATTTCATTTCAATATTTTAATGAAAAATCTAAAGAAAACTTTAATGAGAATTGTCAAAAAGCAATATTAACTTAGAATTAATTCCAATAAAATGTTATTTACCGACCTTGGCTGCCGCCGCTTGTATCTAATGTTACTGATTTGTTTCAGGTATGGCACACATCTGTATTGAATAGTTTACACGAAACTGTGAGTATATAAACACGTATATTCGAAGAATGTTCAATGCTAATTCGCAGCGAACTTATTGAAAGAGTTAATATAAACAAAACTAACACTAGTCAATGTACAATCGCGTAATAATGTTATACCATCGTCGGAAGACTAATCGTTTCCACTGGATCCCCAAACTTGTTTAAAATACTGTTTAAAAAATGGCCAAAATAAAAAGACTCACTATTACTTGTATGCTCACGAAGATACGCTTACATAACTTTGATAAACTGCATGATGCCCTAAAACTTTAATTAAACTTCATAAAATCTGAGCTCATGATATAATATTTTTAGAGAAGACTCAAAAAGACAGGCGGGAAATGTAAAATATATCATATCCAATTAGCGCTCAGTACATAGTCACACTTTTGCCGCCACATTTAAGAGCGGCACAGATTATATATCGGCGGAGGAGACGGCGCTCGACACATTTTTTTTTATTACTTTTTCATGAAATATTTTATCGTTTACTGCGGATGTTATTAAAGGTAGTATAATGAGTAGTTAATGATGATTGAAATTAATTAACTTACTTTATATCTAATTTTAGTGACTCAGTGGCGTAGTAGTAGTGGATAAGCGCCGCGACCCGCGATCGTGGTTGTTAGGCAACTTTCGCAAGGGTCGGTCACGGGATGGGTGACCAAGATATTACTATCTCGAACTACTCCATGCTTAGGAAGGCACGTTAAGCCGTTGGTCCAAGCTGCATTTGCAGTCCTTAATACACTCCAATCCGCATTGGGCCAGCGTGGAGAGTCATGGTCCATCCTCCTTAACCATCCATAAGGAAGCCCGAGCCCCTGCAGTGGGGACGTAAAAAGGGTTTATGTTGATGATAACTAATTCATCTCAAGAAGACACCTGATCATTGAAATGATTACGAGCGAAGTACAAAAGAAAACTGATAGAGCGAATGGGTTGCTTTTTAAGAAGTTTTTAAAAGAATCTGACTTACTAGTTGGGCTTACACTAAAGTCGGTGACCAGTCGAGAAATGTTGTATACTGCACCTTAACCGAAATGTTATGCAAACACTTTAAATATTTAAACTTAAGATATTCATACGTGTTATAATTCTACAGCAGCATATCGGATTATACAAAATTATCAATTTGTTCAACGTGATTCTAAACCATAACACATAGTTTAGGGTCCAAAATACTTTAAGGAAATTTAACATTTTGCCATATTATTATCGTCATCGTCATTTTTTTTTTGGAGCAGAAATTTGATATAACGTTTACAAACCCCCGCACATACATTTTTACCTTTTCTATTATTATGATTTTGGCCCAGGACTACGGTTCTTGACATTCCCCCTCGTCCCCTTAGACCTCCACTGTCAGAAAGCAGTCATGCACTTAACTGTTCATATATTTATCCATTCGACTAGAATATATCATAAAATCGTAGACTGGTCTACATCAACGTAACGGAGTACCCACTGTTCTGTATCATGAAATTGACTACTCCATATATGGAAAAATTCTAACATTTATATAGCTAGGACCTTACGTAAATGTTTAATAAGTTGAAAATTGCTCAACAACATTACATAAGGGTGCAGGGGCGAGCTGTCTGCATCAATTATATAGTAATAAGAGTCGACTGTGACTGCTCTAATTAATGCATTTCAGTTCACCGTTAAACTCACCGCGAGTATAGCGATGAAACTAATTTATTGCGTCTCTACACCGCCTTTACTACATTCTATTAAATATATAGTAAAAATGTTTTCAACGAAGCGAACCGGATGCTGCAACCTGTTTTTTTTTTCTACTCACTAGCCTAAGGGTGTATTATGATTCTAAATTATTATTTTTACTAGCTTTCCGCCAGCGGCCTCGCCCGCGTGAACTCTAAGGAACTGGTATCGATTGCTGTTATCATAGCATAGTTTTTCATACATATATTTTTGGTATCTTGAACCGGACGAATAATTTTCCCCGTTTTTTCCACATTTTCCATTATTTCTTCGCTCCTAATAGTTGCAGCGTAATGTTATATAGCCTAAAGCCTTCCTCGATAAATGGTCTATTAAAAAAAAATTTTTTTTTTCAATTCGAACCAGTAGTACATGAGATAAGCGCGTTCAAACAAACAAACTCTTCAGCTTTATAATATTAGTATAGATTGGATTAATTTAAGTGGGCAATTTAATAGAGCTGAGTTAACCTAACTTATGTAAAAGTGTTAAGTTCTCGTCTTTCTCTCTCTTTGTCATAATCGGTCCCTCATGACTGAGGATCGTGGTCAGTAAAAGCTGTCTATAGGCTTTTTAAAAATTACATCGAGGATATCTGAAATACAATCCTTTAAAAGATACACTTCCATAGTTGTAAAAAAATTCCGACTCGTACTCGACTTTTTTCATTTTTTTATTTGACACTTCCAATATTTTGTTATTATTTTTGTGGTTTAATGATTTTTAATAATTCTTTATTATAAAAAAATGTTTCTTGTACAAGCAAATGCATTTGTTAACTCATTATGCACCATCTAATATTATTTTTAATTGTTTAAAAAGGCTTTGTGTGGTAGTAATATAGAAATACTGATACTAAAAATATTTAAAAATATATTATTTTGTTCCGTTTTTAAATTTAATTTCTGTGTCTCTGAGTGCCTACCCAATTCCAAGTCCAACATATAAGACCTCATGACTTATGTGTGGACTATTCGGACAAAATAATAATGTATGCTGTAAGCCTTTACTAACGTATGTGGCCCATTCCAGAGCTATACTGGTGGAGAAATGGATATTTACTGCGAGTGAACCTGCGCTGTCAAATATGATGCAGCTGTATACGTTTTGCACTGTCTTTATTTTGCAAAAATCTCACTGTAAATGTACTTTCGTATCTTCTTTCAGTTATATTATCATTGAAACAAAGTATGATTGAATTTGAACTGAAGTATTCTATTTTTTATGATTGAATGGATTTTCAGACTATAGCATTCACACATAAACGGTATTAAAAATAAATACCATGCCAGTTATCTTAAATTGTAAAAATAATTGACTACTTTTTTCGACATGTTAAACGTAAAAATATCTTTAGATTAGCCCCACAGAACACAGAAATCCGTGTTCTGTGATTAGCCCCCTACCAGCGTCTTCACTTGTGTGGCATACATATTACCTTTATTTAAATATTACCAAAATGAGTTCATTACTTTTTGCATGAAAGCGTAACGTGCTCGCATAATTTTGCATTTATAATATTAGTATGATAAATAACGAATATGACATTTATTTGACAAATATCTCAATATAAAACATGTATTTAGCAATCTGGTTGACGAAGGATAGTTTGCGTGTAACGTGACTGTAATTAACCTTCCATCCGTACATCACCGCCGTTGTCTCGTAATTAATCTTCGCTTGTGTCGCCGCACGATTAATTTCGTCAGATCGGCGGTGAGTCTTGACTCCGCACCTATTTACCGAGCGATATCTCGCGCTCCGCCGGAGGGTGTGATGACTAACATCAATGTAAATAGCTCCGCTTATTAACTAGACATCCTGCTGGAACCCCTGAGGCGGTAAAATTAAACTAATACTAGGTTTACACTGATGTAACTTTTATGACAAACATGTTGTGTTATCTGTTCAGTCGCTATTGTCTTAAATCATATTTTGTGAAATTGTTGGCGTGCAAGCTTAAGCTGTTTTGTTTTAAGAGTTAAAGATTTAACCGAGATACAGAAGACGACACAACTATCAATTAGTTGTGTCGTCTTCTGTATCTCGGTCGTTTTCATGCCGGTTTCGTAGAGGATATGTTTGAAGGCGACTCAGAGTTTGTCAATGCAGGAAATGAATAGTAAAATTATAATTTTCAATATTTTTGTCTCTTTATTTTGCTTCATTTATCTGTAAATAATGAATACGGGAGGAAGTCGATTGAATGCCGATGGGTAGCCGAAAAGACACGAAAACGACTCATAGAAGATATTATAGATAAAGAAACTATCATAAGAGAGACTGATAGCGACGATGACAACTCTAGTGAATCTGATTCAGAGTCTAAATAATAGTATCGGACTTTGTTTATTATAGTGTGTAATAGTGTTTAAATATTTATTTTGATACCTCCTCACCTTTTTTTCTACGCCCACCATGCATACTCCACCTAATAAAGAACCTGTGTCTTTACCTTAAATTTGGTTTAATTAATATTTAAGAGATTACTTGATTCTTTAATGAGAAAAATTTATAATTCACCATTCCTGTCACGTTACTTTAAAAATATGATCTAATTTTGAATTTTTAATCATGTTTATTTTGAAATTTATTTATTCTGGTCACAATATATTTTCTTATCAAAGATTAGTATGCAATATGCATAATATGTATTACATAAATTGAAATGAATCGTTCTCTATGACAGTCGTATATATTCCCAGGACCGAATTTCGACCTTTTGTTCTACGCGTTGAGTGAATCATTTTTCAAATAAACATGAGCCTCCGCTCTAACTTAATAAAATACCCTCAGTTTTCTACAAACTGGCGTAGTATTTGGCCGTAATTGTTTCTGATTAGCCTGAATCTTGCAGGGTGTTTGTGAAAAAAGGGGACAAACAATGTCGTAGTGAACAATTAATGTATATGGTATTTTAAATGAGTTGTTTGTACTCTATGCCTACAGTGTACGTGAAAATATATCTCTTTCTTGCTCCTCTGAGTCTCGAAATATATAAATTGCACGATCTGAACTTAATGGCATGCAATGATAAATAATTAAGTTTATTTGTAGGTAAGATTTTAAACTAAATAATTTGTAAATATATAAAAAATAAAGAACTTTAGCCGTACTACGCAGCAATTTGAAATAGGTACTTTGAAAAATTCTGAAATAGAGATTAGTCGAATAAACAAGTTCTTCTTTAATTTTTATATAAATTGCTTTACTTTATTACTTACTACTCGAAACTAACTTTTCATCGTTTGGCTAATTTCATAAGTTAATAAAGTAGAACCTCCAGCTTAACTCGTAGCGTTGCTCGTGACTAATTTTATTCCCCGAATGGACGTTGATAAGTGTCTCTGTAATCCAGCCACCTGTCCCTCGACGTGAAGTCGAGATTAAGAGGCTTCTTTAAGAATGACGTCGACATTTTTGACATGTTTTTTCTCTTCAAAATTACTTCTTACTATCTAAATATGATGATAGGCATTTCCATAGTCCAAATTAAAAATATCGTTGCATTTACGCCATTATTTTATACTAATTTATTAAGGCAATTGACTAGAGTATATTTAACAATATTAAGGATTATCTTAAAAGTAAGTTACATAGTTTTTGCAATAACAGGCTTGGGTGCCTATTTTGATAATAGTCAAATCTTCAATCTCATTTATAGTCATATTTTGGGTTAGATTGAAAGCTTTAAAATCTTACATCTGCTGTACTTGCTAGCCTCCTGGTGTGTTGGTTACATGAAATAGCGTCATTATCAGTGACCCATACTCTTGCTAATTACAAGAGCTCGGAGAGGGTGGAAAAATGTAGTCATGGTTAAACTTAATCACATCTCAAGGGTGCTATTAGTAACCGTACTATTGTATTGCATTTTATGTAGCCAACTATTATAGAACAATTGAACAGTAATTTTTTTGTCATATGCTAAAAGTCGAATATTTACGCTATCTTTACATAATACGCACATTAACAGACCATATTGAATAAATTATTTCAAAATTAACTCTTTATTGCATAAAAGTAATGTTATTTGAAATAGCAAAACCTTATTCCCTTATACGGAAATAAGCGTATCACAATATCTGAACAATGGAGCTACATGTTGGGTGCCAATTGAAAACCAATTGGTAGCCAACTCGATCCAAATACGTAAAAGAAGTTCTTACAAACATTCACGTGTAATTTTCAACTGTGTAAATTTAATGTTTTTCATTTACTTTATACTAGCTTTCCGCCAGCGGCTTCACCCGCGTAGTTTTGTATTATACATAAATTCCTTTTGAATCACATTGTCTATGAAAAAAAACCGCATCAAAATCTGTTGCGTAGTTTTAAAGATTTAAGCATACATGAGGATAAAGAGACAGAGGAAGCGACTTTGTTTATACTATATAGTGGTGCATAAATACCGCGCTTTTTAGTTTTTTTTTTTTTGTTTTATTATATTCATCTTCATTACGCAGTATTATTTCCCAAGTCCCAAGCTGTTTATGATGTTATAAAACCTCCGATATAATAATCTTCATCCTTACCCCAATTTTGTTTTTAGCGGTGCTATTTTTCTAGATAGATTCGTTGTTTCCTTTTATTAAGCAAGTAACCTTTCATTTTTAATATGCATTTTAAATATATACCTATTGTATTTTTTATTATTTTAATAACGATCGTAAGTTGGATATATATTATCAAATTTGCAGATAGGGATGAAAGATAATGTAATTTCAACTACATACACTTGTTAATGGCAATCTTTTTTACCTTTGGAATTCGGATTTTCACGTCTCAAAAGTTAATAGATTTTTTATTACATTTCTTAGTTCACCTATGCCTATCTACGCTCGCTGACTAAATATCGGAAAAAAAAATTCACACATGGTGAAAAATAAAATACCTAATCGTGATACAATCGAAAGTAGTAGTTTTTTCAGGCATTGTGGTAAGTTCGACGACCCCGTAGAAGGTAAATTCGAGGGTGACTGCTAAAAGGCAGTCGTAGCGCCCTCTAGTAAATGGCTCGCTCCATCAAGCCTGTGCTACTAGTGACGTACCATATGAGTGATCCAAGAACTAACCGAACCGGTAGGATTAACCGAAGAGCTGTTTTAAGATTGTTTGAGTCATGTACAGTACTCATATTCTGAAAATTATAGATTTTTTTTTTTTATTTAAAATTGTTATAAAGTATAGATTATTATTATTTAAAATAATAAATATTTATTCAACGTTAGCATCAATTCTTCATTAATTCTTAATAACTGATTAATTGCATTCTACACGGATCTATTTGGTTTTGGCTTCAACCTCCATTGAAGCCTTGAAGATGACAATACGTGACATATTGCTATGTTATGTTTACTTGAGTTAATTCTGAATAAGTATTGTACCAAAAATCATAACCAGAGCATGAAAAACCTAAACGTGTGATATCAGATTATATTTTACAGCAAATGTTTGATTGAAAGGATACATGTCAGTTATTTCCTGACTTCGTATTATACCCACGACTAGTATACCCTTTGTTGCGTAACTACCCCTACATGTAAAACATTTTTGATACCAATTCAATATCTTTACAAAGTTAGGAATCAGAGATTTTTTATATACTTTTGGGTGAAGTTGTATTCATTATTCCACGTCATTTTTATGTTAACAATTCTTGCACAATGTGTACCGTTAGAACTTTGGGATCGAGTAAATCAGAACGTGATATTTGTTACTAAACAAAAAGTCGGAAAACTTTTTCTATTTAGTAGTCGTGTGAATTACTGATGTAACTTATCATTGCTAGTACGTAGCTAAAGGTTGCTGCTGTCATAGATTCATATGATATAAGAAATATAGTACACAGTTAGAAACTTAAATAAGCAAAATTGACCTATTAAGTCATTTTTTTTGGGTTTTATATAAACATTGATTTTCAACATCCCGTGTCAAACTGCCATCTAAATTGCAGTGGTTTTTGAGTGTGTTTCCTGATTGTCATATTCTTTTGAATTATAAATTAAAAAAAAAACTGTCCAATTAGTTTTGAGATTTTCTTTATTTTGAAACTGTTTCGAAAGACCTCTATTTAATTGCACCAGTGGTAAGCTGAACGTTTATTATGATTTTTTTCACATCTTTTCATAAAGTTTCCTTTCAGATAAATTTAACTGTAACTATCCTGTTAATGCACCGGTGTTGTCGTCGGCTATTCACTTCATTTTTTATCTGTATACTGTCCACAGACTAAATACAACTGAACGCTTGTAAATTGTACCATTTGGTGTTAAGTTTTGTTAATTACGTTCCGTTTTAATTGTTTCATAATTATAAGTTTAACATTATATGAAAATTTTGCTTTCTACTATTTACTTGTTTAGGTACCGAAAATAACAAGTGTATGAGTTTAATTAAATCATCAGTAACTCGGTTATAAGAACGCTCGCCCTATTACTGACATAATGATGGTTCGAATCCAATCCGTAATACCTGGTTCTGTTGTATTTAAAAAGTATTTTCCTACGATAAGTCGTGCCATGGTTGTGAAAATGATTCAAATTCACTGCATTTTTGTATATTTCAGTAGTCTATAGAAATGTACCTATTGGATTTATTTATTGAAAAAGGCGCTAAATAACAATTAGCATTCTATTGTAGTATAACGTATTATTTTTTAATAGCTGTTATCTTATTTTTGACGATCAATTTTTATAAGTGATGATAAATAAAATATCCACAACACCATAAAGTTGAATGTAATATAAAGGTAATTTATATTTTGCTCCTCAGATTAATATTCTCAAAATACTTTACATGCAATGAATCATCTGAGTATCACTACGCTGTGTGTCCACGTGCGGGCCATTAAAGATGCCTGTCTCTTTGTCACCTCAAAGTGCTCACTCAAATTATTGCTGCGCCTTCGTTGCGAATTTCCTAACGAAATTGTCCGCCGGAAAGATCTCGGGGCTCTGTTAACTGAATTATTACGAGATCTGAAAGTTGGAAAGGGTAATTTTTGTACTTCTTGAGAACGTGGTAATGGTATGACAAGGATTCTTTTTACTTAAACTTCTGAAAAGTAGTCTGCTAGATTATGGAATCGTTATATACCTTTTAGCGGGATATCAAGCAGACAGAGCGGTATCAAACATGTAAATGTACATACATTATTATATATCTAGTAATTACATAAGAATTTCTAACCCTAAAAAAGATTAAAAAATATATAAAGTGTACGAAACCCTATTGATATCGTCTATAGTGTCTGTTTGTCTGTAATGTGGTATCCTTTGAATTTTCATTAATTTATTTAAGTTAACAGCATAATAACTTAGTTTTAACTTAATGTTGAATGGCTAATTGGAGTTGTCTTTGAAATTATATACACAAAGAAAATATTCGGAAGTCGAGTGATATACATAAATATAAATATTTACACATTCATAAAAATATAAAAAATCATCAATTTTACGTACACTGCTAGGAATACAAATCACTTTATTATATAAATAATAAAAGACTTTATTGCACACGGTACAGACAGGGAATTATACGGTATAATAATGTGGAGTACAAAAAGGGCGGTCTTATTGCTTAACAGCAACCTGTTGCAGGCAACCTATTGAGGAGAATTATTATGAAGACTTGTGATGTTTCCCCTTTATTCATTTATGCTCGCTTTAATTTTAGTGTTTCTATGAAATTTAAAAGGAAGTACTGATGTTTTCTTTAATATCTCAAAGTAATGTAATAAATACTAAAAAAATCTGAAACTTCTGAGTATTCTAGTTTCATAAAAGAAATTCAAGTTTTCCATTTTATTTCAAATTATATCAACAGCGGGTCAGATTATACAAAACTGTCAAATTTTATCACTTGTTTTAAACCGTAATGCATTGTGTGTAGAGTTAAAATTAAATTATGGTCAGACATGTTGCGGCAACCTGACGTGTTGCTGTATGTACAAATTAGAATCTAACGACTTCGTTGATTTCAACAATAACCGATGAGGAGAGTTTTATCTTGTTTTTTTTTAATGCCATATTATTTCATACGGTTCATATGATTACTATGTTAAATCATGACTGAAAGGAGAATGGGCAGAAGTCGGCTAAAATTACGCAAAAATGCGCACTACGCATTTATTTATCAAAAATCTTCTCTTTAATTATAATTTATTCTATACAAATACTATTTTAAAATTATGCAGCATTTAAAATCAACTCTAATAAAGCAATTTCTAAATATAACTACTACTACCTACTAAGTTTCAAGTTATTCATCGACTTGACGTGCGAACTTCCTACTACTTATTTTAGAAAATAAAGTATTTTAAGTCTGATAATGTTGGTCAGTTATTATATCAGTCAAAGATTTTTTCTTAAATCAGCCCAGTAGTTTTTGAGTTTATCCATTACAATAAAAAAGCAAAGCTGCTTTTTATAACATAGGTATGTACTTTATCAACATAAATTATTCTAACAACATAAATTATTTGATTTACATAATTCATTTTATTGCTCATAAATACGTAGATATTATAATGACATAACCTCAAAATCCCTGTTTAATTTTCAGATATGCTTCAACTCCGGCATAAATTTAAAATGATTTTTTTCCTACTCATTCTAGAAATAATTCTCTATCGTTTACCATTAGTTTCAACAAGGTGCACAGTTACCCAAAAATAGCCGAACTCTCATAGTAAATTGCCCATTCTCCTTTGGCTGAACCTTTATGGGTTGAATAAGAAAAAAATGATTCTGAGTAGTCGAATCACTTCCTTATTTAAAGGTATTTTTAATAACTGGAATAAGCTAAATAGGAACAACAAATTCTTAAAATCTACACTATTGTGTTTGCTGTCTATTACAAAGAAAAAAAACGAAAATTTACTCTTTACAATATTTATGAAATCAAAAACATCAAAATTTAAGCATCAGCGCCATCTTTTGTCATAAAGAATGAAACAATGACATTTCACCTTAATAATAAATGTAATAAAGTGTTCGCAGTCTCCCGCAGCCTGTTGACCTAAACCAGATTTATAGCTCTTGTTAAAAGATCTCGTAGATACACGGTACCTCCATTACCTTCGGTCGTGCAACGCTTTGCATTTCCTGTAAAATTAAATTACGACTCCACCATTTTTGAGAATAAAGCTGTTCAGCCAGAATCATCAACCAGGCAGTAACTTTTGCTATAACATAACTGCAGATTTTATATTTTTAAATCATAGTGTTGTGTGTATGAAATATGGATGATGACTCGGTAAAAAAAAAACTATTTAGTCCGTCAGTGAAAAATATTAGATACGTAATTTTTTAGCTTTAATTTTACCAGAAATGGCGTAGATAATAGGCACTAAGTTCAGGAGTACAATGTAGAACATGTACAGAGTTGTGATGTTTTACATACGACAGACAATCATCTGAAGCATTATATTGATATCTTTAACTTCAAAAACCTTTGTATCTTTTGCTTTTCTTTTTTGATTTCTATTGCCAATTTTAATCGTTCCGATAATATGACCTTTTCTTGTCCAGTTTGGCGTTTCAGTTTCAAAGTTTTTGTCATTACGATTAAACTTGTGTTTAATATTTATATCGTCAGGATAAAATATAAACATATAAAGTTCGCTTCTGATGATTAAAACTAAACTAGAGATTATAAAAAAATAGTTTTAGGATACATATGATGATGATGAAACAAAACAGGGCGAAAAATACAGTTCTTATTAAGTTTATTACCGGCTCTTCTCGATACAAAGTCTTCCTCTGATAAATATATATATGTTTGTAATTGTAGGTTTTGAAATTTTTCTTACATTATAATATTGCAACTTTTGTCTAATGTTACAAACTGCTGGAATTCTTAGTAGTTTTCGTTCTATTATTATGTTTTCTGGCAATATTTAGATTATGAATCTTGGTTTTGTGATTATTCATATCTACGACTGTTTGATAATATCAAATTTGTGCATGGCAACTACTTGTAAACACGTTACACATTAATGTACCTTTCACACGAACCCTTAATACAAAACATGTCAAAATAAATTCCTTTTGAGTGTGATTTATTATTATTAATAATTTTTTTTTAACTTTATACGTTACATGTTATGTCGTGTACAAAAGCAGCCGCTTTAGTTTAAAATTTCGTTACAGCCACTAACGCCCTCCTCCATTGTATAAAATAGCATGCATTCTTATTATTAATTACTCTATGTGTAGAATGTTAATGTATATGTCGCATCATCTTTACGAAGACCGTTTGATTTAGTTTCTTTTATTTTAATTGCTAGTTACTCTTTTACTTAATTACTCGATTGTAGAGAGAGCGTGATCATCGATACTTTTAATTTTATTAGAATGGTGACACTGATTTGACAGTTCGTTAACAAAAAGCAAGCTGCTGCCATTTTGGCAGACATTGTGTATCCGATTGCCGAGGAGTAAAGACATCCGACGACATCACGCTCATCTCGTTATATTTTCGTATGAAAAGTGATAAAACGGAGCAAATCCACGTTGGTATACACGCCTGCAGTGTTATTTTAAAGATAGTCCTCCGATGTGGACCATCTATTTGGGCTTCGCAATAGCACCTTCTGACTACCCGCCGTTATATATGGGAGTATGAGTATGTGTATATGCGTGTAAGTTTGTATTATATGATTATGTTAATGTGTATCTTTTTTATGAAATAAAAATGCTTAAAAGATTCCTTGGCACTCTGACATGGGACTCGAATCCACGACCTTTGGCAATCCGGGCGACTGCTCTAACCGCTGTGCTACCCAGGACCTATCGGGGCCGATGAATTTTTCAAGCACTTGTAACCTTTCTGCTACTACATGGCGTCAGTATAGCCTTCTGAATACAAAATTGATCAAATGTATAAAAAATATATTATTCAATATATCCACGAATGTTAGACATACGTATTTTCATACTTTTTATGTCATGGTTTTGTTAGCGATATGTGTACAAGTATAATGACTCATGATATCGATACCTATTGCATTATTGCTGTTATTTTGCCCCACCTTTGTATTGTCTATTCGTGTTTTATGTAGTTTCTATTCATAGTTGGTAAGGCATTGACCAGCCCAATGAATAGATAATTTCGATCTTGAAAATGATAATATACTAAGACTGTAACCTGTAGAATAGATGGAACAAAACATATATTTTAGCAATTTTTGTGAGTTATCTCTATAATTGTCTTCCCGTACAAATTACAGTCCAGAAGGTAACTATATCTCTACCGTTAATATAAACTTATGGTGATGGTGCAGTCTCACGCCATCCAGGGTGCGAAGTGTCGTTGGGCGGATCATTGATCCAAGATCTATCATTGCTGTGAATATTTAGTTTCATATTATCAGTACGAAAATGCAGTTTTTCGTTTCAGACTTTCACTTCTGATATTAAAGTTTTTAATTGGTATGCATGTCTCTTAATATATATTCATGTGTATCGTGATCGGTAGGACAATAATGATAGTTCCCGTTATCTGTCACCTAGATCCTTAATCACAGCGCAACTTTGACATATATTTTTACAGTTTTCGTGACGCGGTACTGCAGATTGTCACGTATTGCAATATTGTTGGTCGGATTCATTTGATCGGTTAATTAGTTCAAATTATTTTGGTTTTAAACAGTCTATATGTGTTTTTATTAGTCGGATATTGTTCCAATAGTTGCATTGCCCTCTCTTTTATTCCCAAAGTTGCCCATATGGTTCACAGGAGACTCCAAGGCCGATAAGGCAAGAAAATTAGAAACTTGTATTCTAGATCCTTCACTCTGAAATCATCTATATCTAAAGACGTCAGTTATTGTTGTGGCACAATGTGCAATGTGCTGGTTACTGGACACTCGCGGTGTCGAAAATCAAAACCAAGTTTCATGTTATTTTTTTAAATGCACAGTTGCGCATTTCCGGCTTTGGTGGGGGCAGTTCGGTCGGTTTGCGCGCTGGCCGGGCATTGTACGCCACCACCCTGTCTGGGGGGCGCATCACAAATGTCTCTGAGACGTACTCCCAACCCGGTGAAGGAATTGCCCTTTTCAGGGCGGACCGAAATGTAGGCGTACTGCGCGGTGTATGGCTTGGTCCCGTGCATCACCATCCATGCTAAGAACATCGCTGAGTTTTAGTGGGTATACTCCTGTTTCTTGTCTAGCCCCTTCGGGGTGGGAAAGGTAGGTTCAACGCATATCTGATGGATGTTGAGTCGCGTCTCGTCGTGAGAACTGACAAATAGTATTTATGTTTATGACATTCGACCTTGCACACCTGACTGATATCGGTCGCGTACCAGTGACAGATTAGAAATTTAATATTTCAGTATGGTAAAGTACTAATTAATCAGTATCACCCAGTACTCAGTGCGTAGGTCAGTACTCAGGCTGGAACACCTGCAGGGCGATTCAGTAAAAATCCAAATTCAAATTCACTCATGTGTCGAAATTCACGTCATTTAGTGAAAAATTTCTGTAGATTCCAATTTTTGTATAAAATTACAAAACAATTATAACTCGTGACAATTTTTTTCTATTTCTATGTAATTTCGAAATTCACTTCACTTATGCTACGAAACGTTATTACCAATTGAATATTGAGCGGACACCGCTTTTTGAAGTGAATTCGTAAGGTGTACGAATTCACTTCAAAAAGCGGTTTGAATTCGAATTCGGGTTTGGATTTTTACAGAATCGCCCTGCCGGTCTTCAAAAGTTCACTGTATCGAATCGATCGTCTAATTAGATTGGCCTATTAAACTTTTTGACAACTAGTCTAGTGGACATCTCAAGAGTTCAAATGTAATCAAATGAGCAACATTTATTCTATTGTAATTTTGATATTAGAACCTGTTTAAATTGTATTAAACTCATTTTTTGTAAAATAATTTACCAAAATAGATAAAGCAAAATATTAATAACTAGCTTTTTCCTATGCCTATAAAAATAAGTGAATCAACTTATTAGAATATATATGTGCGAAAGGGAATTGTTCAATTTTGGCTTTTGGTGGACAAGCAAATTTGTAAAAACTATGTAAACAGTAAAATATTATTAAAACTGAAAAAAATATTTTTTATACCCTCGTCATGGGAAACTAAACATTAAAAATATTATTTTTAAAAGTATTTTTTGGATTCGGATGTGTTTTGTTAACATGTTTCACTGTGTTTCCATATCAATAAATGTTATTGAAGTACTATTACTAATAGTATCGATTAATCGATAAGGTTTAACTTTAATACAAATGAAAGTAATTAAAGTATATACATATTAATGCATATACAGTAGTTGATATTTTGCAAAATCATGTATCAAATATATTAAAAACATAACAAATAATCCTTTTCGGATAGATATAAGTTAATTTACACCAACAATCGATTACTTTCTAATCGATTAATGACTTTTATATGGCAGCACCATTTCACTTTGTCAACAAATACGTTTGAGTGATAATTCTTGTTAAAATGATTGTTTAAATAAAATAATTCCTTAAATAACGTATTAATATCGTTTGACGTGTTGTTTTTGGTAAATCCATGTAGAAAGATAGAATTGGTAATTCAAAATTGTTTGGTTTAATGAATGTATTTAAATCGTGTAATGGTCTCCTACGTGAATATCGTCGGCAGCTTTGTATAAATTGTGAAAGATCTATATTACGTACTAGATCACATCTACTGCAAACAATATCCGACAGAGAAACACACATTGGAAATGAAATTATTGATTGGATATTCCCACGACAGGTAGGATTATAGTTATTTTTATTTATTGTGATTACTATAATTAAACTTCCTTTATGACATGTAAAACATTAATATATCGCTACCATATCGTTTAAGTAACATTTTGTTGACAAATAATTTAATTATATATTATACTCTTTTAGGTGCATGGATCTGATCGCATCTGTCATCCATGTTGGCAGCGAGCAGATAGAGACAGTTCCTTCTAATATTCCAGAACCTATACAGAACATTACCTTACCGGATTTTAAAAGAGCATCTGATTCACAAGTATTATGTTTTGTTCCGGGTTGAGACTCACCACAGCAACTGACAGTTCCCAGATGGCTTCAGGTAAAAATTTTTTTGATTTTAACTTTTATGTACCAAAAACCAGTAGACTGTGTAATTCTCATTTATATTATAATAATTGGGCTGAATGGTTGTCTATCATGCAAACTATTCATACATTTACTACAGAACTTATACAAGATTTTGCATTATTTGTAAAAAAGAAATCTTACAATGGATTTTAACAATATTGAAGGAATGACTGAAGACATTGTGCACTTTTGAAGGTCTGTCTAAACAGGAGTTCCTTCAGTTAAAATTAAATTGATTTAAAAAATTCTTTTGCTTTGGGAAGCTACATCTTTCATCAGGATGATATACTATTAATACTGCTACTATTAACTAGTTGTTCAATATTTAATGTTAATTTATTATTAAGTAGTTATGTGCAAATGTACTGAATAGGTGTTTTAAAATAGTCCTTTCTGTTAATAGGCGCAGACGTAAATGTGAGTCTACAGCCGCTCCAAGACGAAGAGTTGTGCTCAAGGGTGAGCACAAATCAGGAGAATAGTCTTGTTTGAGGGAGAGCACACATCAGGAGAGGCCGTGGAAAATTCAAAGATTAGGACGTCATGTGACCAACTTATATGAATGTAGCTGCTTTTATGACTGCCCAAATGCCAGCCTCCAGCTGAAGAGAAACTGTATGAGCAGTGTAATTTATTTATTAAGTGATTATGTAAAGTCTATTCTTATAAATATGTGTATTTAGAAGTACTGTCTTTTGCTTGTAGAATTGTATTGTCAAATTAAAGGTAAATATGTGTAAATCTACAATTTCTTTATTTAGACATCTCTGTTTCTTATTTCTAACATAAATAAATTAATATGATGATAAGGTAATTAAAGTATTTTACAAAAAATAACATTTTTCGTCACATCGTTAATGGAATACTACACATGCTTATATATATACAATTTTAAACTTTCCCGTGAAAATATTACAACAGTTAACTTCCTTAAGATATGAAATATTAAAAAATAATGTTTTTTATAACTGTAGATAATGTCCACTCAAAGCCAAAGTGCCCATACAAACTGAACAATTCCCTTTCGCACATATATAGCCTATGTTACCCGCGTATGATGTAGCTGCTCGTGGGTGAAAGAATATTAAAAATCTTTTCAGTTCTTTCGGAGCCTAGTCAATGAAAACAAACAATCGGATCTGTTCTCCCCTTTATAATATTTACTACATTTCCGTCAGCTGCTTCGCCGGCGTGGTCCCCAGGGAACTGTTTATTTAGATATCGATTCATATCATGACACGGATATACTTAATTACAATGACAAATTGAATAGTGAACAGTGGTTACTATGGTGAAGTTTTAATATCCTATCAAAACTTCCATTCCCATTTTACCCCTTTATTTGCTGTTTTTCGAGATAAAATATAGCTTATATTCACTGCATATGATGTAACTTCCTGTAGGTAAACGAATTTTTGAAATCGGTCCAGCAGTTCCGGAGCCTAATCGCTTCAAACAATAAAATCTTTCATCTTTATAATATTTAGTATAGATATAGATAAAACAGATAATTCTTGTTATAAACGTTTATATTAAAGTACAATTTTACTGATGATAATTATTTTAGAATTCTGTGAAACGATTTGTAAACTCGAGATTACCTACTCGTAATCTGAAGCCGACTTGAACGCAAATGGAAATAATCACAATGATTAATTAATGTGTTTAATTAATTAGAGGAAGCTTATTACGTATTCAGGGCAGAGCGAGATAAGTACCTACCGAGGGATTGATTTAAAGCCAACCTTTTTTTATAAAATGCAAACAAAAAGTCATCTCTACCGAATGTTGATTAATGTTATGTCCACATGTTAGTAGGAGTTTAGAATTGGCAGTAATTTTATAAAATTTTATTGCGGTTATTGTAGAATTATAATATTTATTAATTAATATGAAATCCAATATTATTAATGCAATGTCTTCCTCTCAAATCAATGGTGACAGATGTGTTATTTTGTGATCTAGTAACAAGAACCGTGTCCAAAAGGGTTGTTGTTTGACTTGACATAATTACGCTTACATTATCAGAATTGTCCTACACAGAACAGAATAAGGTGCATGCTCGCCGATAGCAATAGGCTTGTGACCTACAGGTAAAAATAAAGGTTTCCGATTGATACCGGTTATTGTTTTAATCGTTATATTTCATCGATTTTGCATTCCCAATGCTTTATTAGAAAATATTCTTAATGACAAATACTTAAAAAATCTTTTAAACTTTCGATTACTACTAAATTCCATTTTAAGCTTAAAGATTAGGTTATTGTTTTGTTTTACTAATTGTTTACGTCTGGAACTGGTGGATGTTTCCAATATTTTTCTTTAACTATTGGAAATGTGAAAATCATGCTAACTTTGAAGTTCTTACACGTATTAACAAAGATAAAGGGAAGCCCTTGCCTTTGTTAATGAATAAGTAGTGTGACGTTGTTCTCACCCTTGCAAAGTTGATTGGAAGTATAGCTATGTATATAATTGGGTCAGTGAGGCACTCTTCTGCTGGTCAATTGGATCGGGCTCAGATCGGCTCAATTAAAGATCAATTTGTTCTGTCGTCGGTGGACGCCGCCCGGCGCGCTGGGACAATAACACCTTGGAGGTCTTCTAATGGCTGATTAATTGAATTGCGTCATCCAAAAATGTTTCAAAGGGATTAGGGTTGGTGAATAAAATTATAACTTGCTTAGAACTAGTATTTTTTACTGAAATTATAGTTTATCTTACAACTAACCGAAGTGATAACTTTGGAATTAACAAATTATATATATAAAAACACATTCATACTGTACTGTTTTTTTTCAGTTCTCTTACTCAAAAAGTCCGTGTGATATATTAAATCTAGATTATTGAACGTGTCCCTCGTTTTGCCTAACAAACAGATTCAACAAGCACATGATCTTATTTATATATATACACAGACGTATGTGTATCTTTCACTTCTCCTTCACTAGTCCTTTTCTCGTGACTTCGCCCTAGTAAAATATATCTTATCTCGCCCGAGTATAATGTAGTTTCCTGTAGATGAAATAATTTTTAAAATCGGTAAAATAGATTCGGAGACTATTCGATGCGAACAAACAATAAAATCTTTCCCTTATAATATTGAATAATACAATATGCTTCAAGCTTATGCCCTTTGCCCTCCATTGTCGTTGGAGGAGCTCGCGATCGCGACACGTCAAGTGTACCGAGAACAAACGTATCGTGTCGCTGTATCACACGTCACTTTACTGACACCGAACATGTTGTCCACTGGGACCATGGAACAGGAGCAATATTCCAGCAGAGCATGTTCCCGTCAACATAATGTAACAGAGCAATTACATTATTTGATTTACCAATTCGGTGCATTATTGCATTTATTTTCTATTAATAATAGGCTCACCCTTGATCTCAATCCAGTCAGGGGGCATGGATGAGGTCTACGGTAGAACGAGCTTCTCCAAAAGGAGCCTGTTCACTCTCGCCTTGAATAGATTTGGGTTATATGTTCTCGAGAATATAGACGCCGGCTGGGACTTCCGAATCAAATTGATTGTAGTGTGATTGGCAATAGCACTAGCGCTAATTTTATACGTGCAATGAGTTATCTTCTATTGCAATAGATGTTCAACGCGAGGGGAAATATTATTTTCCAACATTGGACGCACTCGAATGTACCACTATAAAAGATACTGAGCTTTATTGACAAGGATGGACGAACAGCACGTAAGGTATTTGGCTTGACCAAAGATTGTTGTTGTCCATTCTAGTTAGTCCGTTAGGTAAATTATGAATTGGAACGTTCTACAGTTTTGACAAGTCTGGTGAAGCTTGATATGTTGTAGAATGTACTTATATATCATGGACATCTGGGTAGCTGCCGTGAACCAAACCAGTGTTTAGTCCAACCGTAGTATCCTTCCGAGGACTAAAACCCAGTACGCTTTCTTAGGGATATAATCCGGGGGTAAAGTACTCCCTGGATTAACATTAAAAATTTACCTGCATCTGTGGTGGTTTTGAACCTCCCCCACACTTTACAACCCAAACTACTGGGTAATTTTTTTAACAATACACTAAATAGTTCTTTACCTCTTTTAAGTGCCAGTCCAATTCGCATTTGGCTTTTTATCTAAATGTCGGGAGTCTTAAGTATTCTATCACGAATCGAATTCTACCACGACGTTTGAAAGTAACTTCAATTTAATACAACTATCGTTGAATTCAAATTGAATGATTTTAAAGTACAAATTATGTTAGAGCTACCACAAAGGTTGCGCTCCTGTTTGATTTCGCTAGTTACGCGACACGATACGATCAATTTAAAAATGTCCTCAATTGTCGGAATCGACCTCAAGTTCGTATCAAGTGATTTACACGGCAGAGAGATTCGCTCATCGTACGTTGGTCGTCGGTAATCCGCGCCGCGTGTGCATGTGTATGCGAGTCTGTATTTTACCGATGTTATTTGTTCGACGACAATTGATCGAATGCTTAATGTATTTACTCTCCGAGCGTTGTGTGCTCATCTCATTCATTTGCGTCAATCAGCATTTCGGTTATAGACTTAAATAACTTTGACGATTATGCATTTATACACAGGACTAATATTAAATATCACTCATGTTGTTTTACATGCTATCAAAAAATACAGGTTACTAAAATAAAAATAAACTATAAACTGTCACGTGTCAGTATGAGATTGACTTGAGTTTGACTAAATCACTTCGAACTCATTCAGTCAGTTCGAAGGCTATTTACTTGTTGAATACTTATAATACCTGGGATTAGACGCGATTTTACACAGACCTGCGCCGAAGTTTCGGCCAAGTTGCACCGGCCGTGGTCACGACGAGACTAGAGCAGCAAGTCTACGTCTCTGCATCCAAGGATGAATCATCTTCCACCCTCAGAATTTTCATCCAACAACCGTCACAAACAACACTAACGGTGTCCCTATTCCGCACGTGAGTCGTATTCTGGAGTTTGCCCTATATATTTAACAACAATAATCATACTTTAAGTAGGTTACCCTAATGAAAATATAGGTATCAGAACATTTGTCATGAAATACTGTAGATATGATTAGACAGTCAGAAGTAGAGGGGGAATATTCTTGTGTTATAATAAGTATTAGAAACAAAAGCATTCAAATTAAGTTTGAAACAATCCATGTTGCTTGTAAACAACCTACCTGGCACGCGATTCTCATTTTTATGGCGATTTAATAAGGTTTCAATTAATATACACTGCAAGTGTTACGATCTCATCACAACCCGCTTTAGATATTTTTACGACACAATAGAGGCTGAGACTACTTTTATAAGAAAATGTACATACCACATACATATCTCCGAGAATTTCTCAATCTCGTCATCCTAATACATTTGCTATTTGCCTATTATGATAAAAGCCCTAACAACTCTACTGCTTCGGGTAGAGTTTTTTATCGTCTTAATAATAAATAAATATTAAAAAACCTTACATACATCTCTCAGATTCCAAATAAAGTAGTTAAATCACTTGTATTATTGAAATATGAAACAACTTAATTACTACAATACTACTACGACCAGAGACAATATAGAAAAGTACATTTTCTACATTGACCCGACCGGGAATCGTTCCGGGACTTCATGGCACCTCATTACTAAAACACTATTCTATATTGATTTCTTATTTTCACGCGTACTATCCATAAATGAAATAACTTTTAAACGGTTACATCGCGTTTCTTACTACCTACCTTTACTATTAAAAAAAAAATCTATCATATCGGTTCACTATTGACGCAGATAAGTAAAGCGGAACATGCATGCATATCAATGTACACTTAGTGTAATAGATAACCTTAAATATAATCAAATTAAAATGTAATTAAATTAATATACACTGCGATGTCAAATGTATGAAATTGATTTATTAGACGTCTATACTGAGCAGGTCCCTTAATGGGTGTTTTTAAACAGCACTTATTGGGAAAAAATTGAGTCCGCTTAGAGTGAGCACTTACGTTTAAAAGCACTCGCTCACTGCCACATTTACACTAACTCAGCACTCAAGACCCACGTCTCGAATTAATAATGATCTTGAACCAATTAATGCGTACCTATCGCAATTTTGCGAGGCTCTGAACGAATTGCGTATTTTTTAACTGTTCTGGAATTATATGTTTTGTATTTCTACACACTAATCGAATGGCTAATTTACATTGGTCGATGGGGTCGGCGTGCGCAGAGCGGGCTACTTCTCTAATTTGTCAAAAAAAAATTACCAATGAAAGCGAATAACAGAAATTGCTCATACACGGTAGGCGCAGGTTATTGACCAGTGTAATTGAGCCGTAATGTATAATCAATAATTATGCAATTCGTTTGTCACAAAAATATGAATATATATATTTTTTTTTTCAATAAACAGAAACTGTTTTTAAAAATACAAGTATTTTTGAACTTAGACGGCTAAAAGCATGGCCTGCTTTGTTATTCTGTGAAAAATCAGTGCTGTCACAGGTCCAAATCAAATAAATTCTACTTCAAAAGGTCATAAAGTTTTTATTTGATTGACCTCTATGTTGTGACAGCACTTCACTCGTATTGGATCGTATTTTTAATAATCATCAAATCGAATATGTGAAAAGGGCAATGACCCACCACGTGGGCCCAGAGTGGATTGGTGAGTATTAACGGCTGCAGATGCTGTCGGGAACAATAGTTCAACGTGCCTACCGAAGCACCTGATGAGTTGTTTATAATTATATAGTTGATAGTAAATTTTTGCTCACCCATCCTATGGCCGGTCCATTGCGAAAGTTGCTTGACAACTGTATCGCAGATGGAGCGCGCTAACCACTACGCCATCAAGTTCCATTTTTTTAATAATATGTATAATTGATTTATACTTTTTCTTTATTTCAGGTATGTAATTCTAATTTAGCAGTATTTCTCGGAACTGTCGCTACAAAAACGAGGTAAAAAAAGCCTTTAAAAGAACGAAGCCAATCAGTTGTGAAATTACTGTTTCTGATACTCGAAACCCATTACTTTCTGTGCAGTTCATTAAACTCTCTTAAATAACATTTTTAGAGCGAATAAACATCTGTAAAGTCCATTATCCTCAAACAAAAGAAAAATACTAGCCCATTTTTTACAAATTAATAGTTTTTTTTTTATGTACAGTTAAGAATTAAGTTATTCAAATCAAACACTAAAGTATTACATATCTGTTTGTCACCTTGATACCCGTGTTAACTAGTGGTTAACAAAACTCAAACGCTAAAATCTAGGTACAAGCTTTAGCCTGTAAATTAACAGCACCTCGTATTTATAAATTATCAGATTTCCTAATTTTATATTATATTTATAACTTTCATAGAAAGTAGAGTCCAAAATCTATCGAGGAAACAAATGTGGTACATCTATTAAATGTCACTATTGTAGAACAAAGATAAACGTTACACATATTTTTGTTCATAACACTTTTTTAAGAATTCCTACTTGAAGGATCAAACTAATGTCAAAGCTATTGAAAACCATAAATGAAGCAGGTATTGAAACGAGTCACATTTATTTATAAATCAAATAAGATAAATTCCATTATGATCTATGTCTAAAATATAATACCGTAATTAAAAATACGTCTTGTTAAATATAACCTGCTGTTTATTCCCAACCAACCCTTAGTGTCGGCGCACCGCCGCCGCCGCCGCTAACGCTAAAAACCGTCAGACCAGCGGGCAGCGCGATACAAACGCACGCCTCTGCCTTGCCGCGAAAAAAAAGAAAGACGCGCGCTATTCGAATACAGAACGCCAAATTCCATTATTGGAACGGAATAAATTTTCTTCTTTTTTTATTACAACTGCCAGTGACGTGTCGTGTGTGTGCATTGTGTGGAGTGTAAAGTGAATATTGATAAGAATCGTGAAGTACCCGAGTAAAACTAGTATAAACGCAAAGTAAATATTCCGAGCCCACAATTCAGCCTTTTTTCTCTTTAGAAGTTTTATCAATGCTTTTTTTTTCTTGACTGTTTCGCAAATTAGCAGTAGCAACAGGCATCTGCGTCCTGGGACCAATATCTGGGTTAGTTACAATAGAACACATGTGCACATAATAAGAGTTGCTTGGGCTCTCTGTACGTGATTCGTTTGCTTCTTTTATATTTATCTGACGAATAGTAATTACCTAAAAGGGTCGGGTCTTTGGTATCTGCGAAGAAAACCAAAGAATATATATTAATGGAAATAACGTAAATTATCTTGTCGGATATACTCCGAGAATAAGAAGAACGTTTTATAAGAATTGATAATTTTCCTTATGCAGATTTTTCCTAAATTATAATTTTTAATATAAATGCAATTTGTATTAAGTATACATGACAAATTGACGAAAATAATCAAAAAGTATATAATAATCGTGGAGACAAAAATTGCACGTTCGCAATCCCCTTGGGGTTTTTGATATTTACTACAACTCAAATAATTTCCTTCTTAGATGAATACGGAATTCCTTCTTAAATGCCATAAGTGTTAACACATTTATTTTCCCTTAGATAACATTTACTTTACACTTCTAAAAATAGTAGTCTCTATTCTCGACATAGTTATAGTGACTTCTCGACTCGCCATCGTAGCGATGTTTACTTGATTAGTCGAAATAGCAATTCTATAATACACTTTTAAGTGAACAAGTCGCAATCGGCTCAGATTTACAATATATAAAGCCGAATTTATTTTATGAGTGTACTAGCTGACCCGACAGACTTCGTCCTGTCAAAAAGATTTGTAATGTGGCAGTTTTTTTCAAATATAAATTATTTTTTCACTAATCACGAACTAAACAAACACTAACTAAGTAAACACTCTGCACAAAACACGATATACGAATTTGTTTCGTGTATCAGTTGACAAAAGCAAACTCAGTAGATTAGGTCACAGACAACTTTTTTTTTTTAAATTTGATATGACTTGAAGTCAAATCCTTTTAAGCCGTACGAATTGTTTTATTGATTTAAAATTTGGATATTAAAAATAATTGTGTTATTCTGATGTATAACCTATATTGCTGTAAAGTTTTATCCAAATCCGTCCAGTAGTTTTTTCGTGAAAGAGTAACAAACATCCATACATCCATACTTACAAACTTTCGCCTTTATAATATTAATAGGATAAGACCTAGTTAAACTAATTTCAGTACATGTGAAACTATTTACGTATTCTCCGTCAGCATTGAAGCTTTATTATTCCCAGATAGTGCTGCGAGACTATCGCCGTGCGTATCGTGATGAAATTAGTTGCGTGACACTAGTTTTTGTAAAAAATATGCGCATAGTACGAAACTAATCTTGTGTCATGAAACTAATAGATTGTTAAACTGTAGGTCAATCTGCTAACGTTTACGTTAGAATATCATCTCAATAGTATCCCAACGCCATGCATTTTAAATGAAATGAAAATATCTTTATTCGAATAAGCAACAAGCACTTTTGAATCGTCCAAAAATTTTTTTTCCCCTACCACTTGTTCAGGACGTCTTAATTAAATTTCTGTCACCATTAATGAGTAAGACATTGCACTAATAATATTAAACTTTAGGAAGATAGTACAATAGTAAAATGCACATAAGTAATTCTGGACCTGAAAAGCATTAGGTCGGATGTGCAGAACCAGCTAAAATCACTTATCGCCATAACGTTGCTACACTCTTTTTTCTCTTTCCGGCAAATTAACTCTTGTGTGTTTGTGCCTTTTTACTCATGAGCAACAGTCATGCATAAAGTCGGATCAGACGACTTTTTCAAATATTTTGATTGCATTTAGCTATTTCTGTTTTTATACAGTTATGCCTAAGATTCCCGACATCCGACCTAATGCTTTTCAGGTCCAGAATTGAGATTGTATGGGGCCGTCATTAATCACGTGATGATCAACATTTTGCCCCCCTCTCCCTCCCCCTGGATGATACATGGTGAGATTTAAGACTACCCCCTCCCTCCTTCAACCAAATCACGTGTATTAAAAAAAAACAAAAAAAATAATTAACGTCGCTTTTCCACCCACCCCCTTGTGATATTACGTGATTTTTGACGAATCTCTCCCCCCCCTTTCGAGCCCCACGTGATTAATGGATGGCCCCTATTGAGATGCAATTATTACGTAAACATTAGCCGAGTTGGCCTGCTGGACGTTTACACGTGTAATGTGAAACTAATTTCATGTCAATAGTTTTGTAATATAAAATATTCTCCTCACCTAAAACTTGGGAAAATTATAGAATGCCATAGTGCTTGTCATCACACGCAAATGGGAAGATTAAAAACGAATAACGTATTTTTTTTTTAAATATTGTAAGTCATATATCTCTGCAGAATGTCCCAAAATCTTTTCGTAGTACTATACTTTTTAATATAACAAACGCTTTCTTTTAATTAAAAAAAAAATTGTTTGCACATCATAAAAATAAGTTACTAAAGCAAATTAATTCTGAATAAATTTTAATAAAGCGAGGATTTTATAAGTAAGATGTTACGGTGAAAGAATGTTATCTGATGAGACCCTGAACGTTTTGAGAGGCTTAACTGAACGTCAATATTTCTTCATTGGAAAGTTTCGTTATCTTAAATTGTTACCGAAGATAAATTTTACGAAATTCAATGTAATCGAACAATATTGTAACAGTTAAAACTTGAAATATCTCCTACTTCCCGCGTGAATTGACCTAATTCGTGGCGTAGATGAAAGTAGTTTTAAATCAATTTGCTCGTGAAGTCCATGTCTATAGTATTATTATAAAGTATGATTTGATTGTTTGTTTGCATTTAATAGATTACGAAAATACTAAACCAATTTCAAACACTCTCTCACCCACGTGAAACTACACCATACATAGGTGAAAGCTATATTTTACCCGGGCGCAGCTACTAACGTCATATTTGATTTGGAAAGCGCTAACAGATTAAATTTTAAATCCTACCACTTATGTTTTATCTGACAATTTGCATTTCTTTATACAATATTTGATATATGTATTTTATAAAGTTGTAGTAATGTGGAATAATTTAATAACGATATAGTTTTAACTTGATATTACATCAGAATTAGATACAAAATTAAATGATTACCTAATTGTATATGTATATGCGCAGTGCAGTTTTTTAAGAGCCATATAAGATGTCCAGTAAACTTTCTATTCTACTGCTGAAGCTGAAGTTAGTTGCCTATTTAAATATTAACAGAAAGACTCCCTTCACTTGTGTCAATGTGTAATTTTTTTTATGTATAATATAAGAGAGTGAGTGAGTATATATCCTAAACGTCATACTCGCAAATTTTGTGTTCATCTAACACAAAATCTCGTCCCATTCTATGCCGTCACGTAAATATCCTCTTTAGAATTTGTTCCCACTTGGCTCATTTCCCCATCTGCTTGACCTCGCGCTATATTCAATAATAAATAACATATTGAGGCACAGGAAACGGGCACGCGCTGCCTAATAAACCCAAATCAATAATGCAATACCTGACTTATAGCACAATATTTGGTGCCGTCGCCGTCTCCAGGAAAACGCACAGGTATTTCGGATAACAGTCTTTTGTTATTACGACGTATTTTGGTAGGTACCAATATTGCTTCAGGATCAGGGTCAGTAAACGTGCGTTCACTTTCAGGTACCACTTTTAAAAGACTTTATTGCCTCCACTTCAAGATTTTTTACATTTCTTAAGTATGGTTTTCTTAAACTTGTTATATATGGATCTGACGTTCACAAAAGCATTTTAAAGACATCTTCATTTGTTGCAGACCGGGAACATTTTTTGGCATGATGAAGTCGCATGTTTCTGTAGTCTTTGTTGCGAGACTCTTGTGCGTCTTCCGACAGCTGTCCAATAGGATTATCTTATTATCTAGTAATTTCTCACGCATAACGAGTGCAAATTTGATAAGATTCCTTTGTTATCGCTAAATAAATAAAATATTCCAAAAGTAATATAATTATTGTCCTTGTGAACGGTGTCTGTGGTAAACCGCCAAAGATACTGATTTTTATTTTCCGACTTTTCACACATTATTTCTTATATTTTCTAAAACCGCAAACTTCCGCAGCTGTTTTTTTTTGGACGTGGATTGGATATTTGATTTTTACTGCCTTAAAACTGCATGTTTCATTACAAATGTTATGAAATTAAAGTGAGCACCGTTTATCATTATCCTATTAATGTCCTCACAGCAAACACCTTCCCTTTCGATAGAATAACTTAAAGTAATCAGAGCATTTGCAAGGCCAGTGAGGATTAGTGGGCTGATAACGATTGCTGAACAAGAATAGATCAACGGCTTAACGTGCCTTCCGAAATACGACGGAGCCCAGGATCATAAATATTTGGTCACCTAACTGATCACCTTTTTTTAACCGAAGGGAACTTGCCTTAACACTTAATCGATCTGGACGAGAGATCCTCTAGTCCGGGCTTCTCTAATCGCCAAAGATGATATCCACCTGGTTTCTGAATTGAGAATTTAAAGTTAAGAACGTCTCAAACTGTACGTCACTGTCACTCAAACAGGTTAACGTTTCTGATTTTAGTTTTTTTTTTTTTTAATGATCAGTCGGTAGTAGTTTGGTAAAAACTGTGAATAAAGACTGGAACTTTTTGAATTTAAGTTATTGAGAATAATCAGTTGAGATTTTGTACTTCTGTCAATTCAGAAATCGGCTGAGAGTCGCGGGTGTACCCGTCAAATCACTTCGAGTCACATTCCTGCGTTGTCCGGACTCGTGTAACTGGCAAAGAATATCCGTTATTGGTATAACTCAAATGTTTAAATGAACAATAGATAATTTTGTGGTCTATTACCTTCCAAATAAGCTTTACATAGAATCAAAGTGAAAATCAAAATTATCTTAAACAAATAGATTTCTTAAAAGTACTTTTGAATCGTCCAAATTTTTTTCCTATCACTTGTTCAAGAAGAACGAACAAGAAACTCATCAGCTCTAATGGACATAACGACATTCAAAAAACCATGTCATTACTAGATCAAAATTAGAGAATAAAACTATGATCTTATAATGATAACATAATCGTTTAATAATGGCAAGATGATAATTTAGCGATATGATGAGTTAGAAGTAATCAGCTATCACGTTGCTGGATCATCTTAAGTCCAAGCATTCTTATCTGTTATATAATCAGTTACCTTATAATAAGCTTTTTTAATATGTATTTTTTAATAGTATTTGAATTGCATGGATCATACTTTATGTCGGATTGTTAGGAATGAGTAATTCCATGCACACATTAAAATTTATTTAAAAATAATCATTTTGGAAGTCAATAATGAATAATTTTAAAATCACCAGATATCCTCTGATATTTTTCCAAGCGTCAGTTGTACATGACGCCATTCCGACAAAGTTACCTTTTGAAATTTACGAGTAAACTGGTCTAATCACAGCTATCTGACGGACCACCTCCCTAATTACATCACAGTTCACTGGTTTAACATTTCCGAATAGTGTAGGGAGAGACCTCTCAAAAACATACCTGTTTTATCCTGTGGGACTTGCATGCTTTTTGCTGCAAAATTTCCGGAGCATCTAAAAATGTATCTCGTTAAAAAATGACTCGTTAAAACCATTTAAGAGGAGCAGTAAGAGTGGAAATATAAAAAAGAAACAAGTATGTTTATTCATAAATAATCAGCAAACATAATTAAGATGCCTATGCTCAAATAACATGCTTCCCAATATTTCGGAATGTTAAGCTTCTGAGGTATACATGATATATTTGTATATCTGATTTACTCTGTTACTAATGTCAACTATGAAGTTTTATGTCTGAAATTAAGATGTGTGTTTATATTCGTAACTTTACCGAGTTTCTGCTTCAATAATTCACCCATAATCTATTATGGACTATAGTTTGACGAAGAGCGAAACGACTAATCAGTCTGCAATCATTAGTCAGCTTCTTGAATGGACGAACAAGAATCGGAACTTTCCTAATTAATTGCGTTATTTGTTGGAACTTCCTCTAGTTTATAAGCTTAACCGTCTCAGCACTTCTCAAACTTTGCGTGGAATTAGATGCACTCGGCGATTCTTGCCTAAATCATCTCGTTAAGTAACTGTCCCCCTGTGATTGACGTGCGAAAGCGGAGGGTAGATTTACATTTATAAATAAATTAAAATAACTACCAATTTATTTTAATTCTGTTGCACAAATTAGACCAAGTTTTAATCCTATCAAATTGCACTTTCAATTCTGTAAATAACTAAAATAGTAAGGAGAAATAGTAGGTATATAGGGACAACCATACTTGTGAACGGAAACATTTTAAAACACATTCTAAATTTAAATTAAATATTTTTAGAATTAGCATCAGTATGTGTAGTATATCTACCGCAGAAAGCTCTCAATGTAAACTGTGTATATTTTGATGATTGAAGTCCTTTTCTTTAATTGTACCGTACCGCAGAACAAGTAAAATATCATATTACAAGCAAAACCAATTCCAGGCACACAATCTACGTGGTAACTTCAAGATTTATTTAACGTTAAGAGGATTAAATTATAATTCAATGAAAGTTGTATTGCATCGTTTAGTAAGTTACGCTATAGACGCGATACTGGTCTGAGAGCGAATGAAACGGATAGTGTCCCTGCCGGTAACTTTCCCGCGCTGGTAGTTGAAGCCAATTAACAGACGGGGCGACTTAGGAAACTATTGTATTTGAGGGGCTTACAACTATTGTTGCCGGATAACATTTTAAATTCGACCAATATATATGGTGGTGTTGTTTAACACCGGTTTCTGAATTAAGAATTTAAAGTTAAGAACGACACGAACCGTACTTAAACCTTAAGATGATTTAAGTACGATGTACGTCACTTGAACAGTTTTTGGTTTCAGATTTTATTTTTTTAACGATGCAGTTCGATCTTTTTGAGATATGAGACGTAAAAAACAACTTAAGTACTTAAATTTACAATCTCATCTGATTGAGAATAATTAGTTGAGATTTTCTACTTTTCTCAATTCAGAAATCGTCCATAAATATGTCTATAGAAGTCACGTTGCCAAGAGCAGCTGGATCGGCCGTGTCATAGATGTACCACCAGCTCTACAATTAATATTTAACAAACAAACTACTCTAGAGCCATAATACATGATAAGAATACGACAATATTAATTTCGTTTTCATACTCAAACACCTTATTTAAAACATTATAATATAAAAGAAAGATATAGCTATAACTTACGTAAAAAGGAACGACTGTGTTTGCCTAGAACAAAATTGGTAAAGGTACAAATACAAGGATATACAATAAAATAATACAATAAAATTATAATGCATAATAAACTCCCCCTCGGTATGACAAACATTAATGACGACGAATTCGAAAGAACGATTTAATTTTTTTTATTCAGCATCCCTTATACTCAATAAATGAATTGATGTCTATGCGTTTGGATGAATATTCATAACTACATAAATATGGGTAAGATAGGAAATTGACTAGATCTCTGTGGTAGATGACAAGATATAAGAATCATCAATATTTATAAGTCAAATCATTACATTCCTATAATAATTTGACCTGTATGATTTAGACCTTTATATTTAATTTGAAATTTTTTTTTTTTTTGCTAAAGACTTGCCAAGTGTATATTTCTGAGTTATATGGCCAATAAATGATTTGATTATATGGATGTCGTCATGCCATATCCTTCTACTATAATTTGCAGGGTAGGTAGAGAAACTCGAGCACCCCTAGTTACGATCTTTACATATGCCTTTTGCTTCGTTAAAGCGTAGCTCGTGAGTTTAGTGGCATATAAAATCACTATCTTTATTCTAATTTTTAAAATGTAATATTCGAACAGTAAATGTTTATAATTCACATTTGATATTTGGTTGAACCATAAATATTTTTATGTAGGTATTTCGTTTTTAGAACACCCTCTTGCGTGTAAGCCACTCTAGTGCGGATGTTAGCAATTTGACCAAAACAGTTTAATCTGTCGATTTTCTGTAATGGATTTTTAATGCAATTTTCATTTATTCAACATTAGCATAGGGAAATTAGTAAGAAAAGAAAATAATTTACGTACTTGTATAGTTTTTTATCAGCACCCTAAATTTGAATACAAGAACAGTGAATTAGCAAAACTTCTTCAAGACACGATAGTTGTAGTTCATGCAGGGGCTCAAGCCATCCTTATGGATGGTTTAGGCGTTAAGATAGTTGAAATTATTAAAATATTAAATGTAAGAGTTAGATTTAAAAAGTTAACTACTTTAAGCGTTTAATCTTAAGATAATTTTCCAATTAGTGGAGGCAGTCAGCTTTGCATATTTGATTCTGTGTTGGGCCTGGGCAAAGGGAAGAGTTCTCCGCCACCCTTCACGGAGATTCAGTGTGTGCGAAGTTTCGTCAATTTATGTGAATGTGACGTAATCCCCGGAACCACGGCATATATTTGTAGAAGTCGTTTCACCGTTTGCTGTTTCCATTATTCCGGATGAACATTTCCTGAAAACATTTTAAATTACTATTCCTGGTGCCTTTCACGTTATTATATGGTTTTAAGTTGTCGTGGTAAAGTTTAAAGTGGATACGTCAGACATTATTAGTGTCAACGTTTACTAGAATATAGAATATTTGTTTTAACGACTGGTAGTATAACGATACAGCATATTGAAACTAACTCAATTTTCTACTAACGTTAACGAATGTTTAATAGTCGACGTAATTCTGACGAACGATCCGTTCAAGCGTCTCATGGAAGTTATTGCGCGACATATCTTTTTGAGTGTCGCAAGTTTAAATTTAATATCATAGGTGTATTTGTCGATTTTGACTTTGACGTTCCATGACCGACCTGATGTGACCTTCTTTTCGATATGCATCTACTTTTATGAGTACATCCAATTGTCTCGAAAACGACAGCCGACGACAGTAGGTTACGCTATCAACACGAAACTAGTGCAGCAAGAACTAATTTGAGTGTAATACGATACTAGTATAGGCACATCGTTTTTATTCACATTTAGTTGACAAGTGTCAATTTTATCATCCTTTTACGTAGTGCCCGTGAAATATATTGGATTACTAGGAAAATGTCTTAAACCCTTCTTTATACATAAGGTCCCCTTACTTTCACTGACCCATGTTTATCCGATCCCTAAACATAAAATGGTAGATTTGCTCTAACAAAATATCAAAACGGCATTTTTTTGTAACTGTCGTTATCCTTAGTTGCGACTGTCTAAAAGAAATTAACTCAAAAATTACCGAATGAATTTTCATGCAGAATTATCACTAACATACGGAATAATTAACGAGTTTTATTTAAATTGTGATTTATGATGATTTTAAAAAAAAAACTTGTTGAAATGTACACAGTCTGCAAACCGACGAACGTATAAACTAACACCAGCGACAACTAAACTTTTGCAGCTGCCACTAATTTTCTTGTTTCACATTTACATAACTCAACATCAGGAGATGATAAACTATCCAGTGTCAATTATTCTGAGCTTTGCAAATTTTTAAAGGTAGAAGAACAAAGTTTAGTGATAGCGTAATAATTTCTAACGTCTTTGAATTAATATACTTCAGGAATAACTTCCATCCTTCTCATCCTCTTCTTAGTCTTTTATTCTCAGATGGCAGCCAAAGTAAATAAGATTCTGTCTACCTATAATATCACGCCTTTTCCCGGCGGACAGAGATCACTTCTTCCATTTTGTACGATCCTGACATGCCTTTATCGCTTCTTCCACGCGCATCATCATCAACTTTTTCCAAAAGGTACGCCCGGCTTAGCGTTTTAAGAAATGTCATCGTTTACTTCCTTTGTTCTTATTCGGAAGCCTACCTGTCTAATGGTAAAAGTCGTTCACAAATATGTAGTGGAACTCCCCCGTCCATTGTACTTCCGGAAAGTTTTCCTTAATTAATAATATTGATTTATGCAGCCATGAAAATTGTGTAACTCAGTTGGGACACGAAACCATCGCCACTCGCATCCACATTTTTCGCAACAAACCATACATCACTTCATTCCAATTTGAACCATAACACTAATCTATCACGGTTGCAGAACCTCGATCTTGTTTCCTGATAGAAATCACGCGATGGTTATGTTTAAATTTAATTTTGAATCACGACAACCAGACTGGATTCTCGAGATTGCAGAAATATAGCTTATGTTTCACTGTTTCGTCGTTTTAATTTTAGTACACATGTATATTTCTGTCAGGACCATAGTCATACAGCAAGTTTCACAGGTTTTGATTGTAAATATTTTAAATTATGACCTGACTTGCTATCTCATCATAAGTCTGTAGTCCATTTTCAAATTATAATGTTACGTGTTTAAAATCTCTTTCTTTTTTTCTATTAATCTTTTCATATCTAATAAATGTTCAATAATATGTATATAATGAAATAATACTTTGACAGAAATATGTTTTCTTACATCTGTATCACTTTCAATTTACGGGTTCAGCTACTTAATAATCATATGTACAAGATTGATGAAAAATAACAAAATGAAACTTTCTTACTTTGTAATACGTTTAAGTATAAATACATATTTAAAAAAGACACACTTGATCATCAGTATTCCTTGTTAAGCACCTTCATTATAATTCCCTGCCTCAAATAATCCTTAAGCTTTATGGTTCGCGTATGTTTTTACAGATTTGAAATCCTCATATTATTCGTCTTCAAAGAAAGTGTACCTGCGCGAATTCTTCAAAAAGGTTTTTTTTTCATGCTATTTGTTTAGAGTTTTCTCCACTTTATTATAATGTGCTATTTTTATCTTCAACATAATTAAATATTCATATCTCATTAATTATGTGTGGATCACACGTTCACCATGCATTCCTAATATTGAATTGATTTTTGATAATTAGAAATTAGTTTAATAAAATCACTGAAAGGGGTTACTGTATCGTTACCATAACATGTAATTTGATTATTTGGTGATGTCTTAATTATAGGCAGCCTTGAAAGCAGAAGTTTTATTTAAGAAAATAATAATTATAATAGCAATTTCTTATTTATTGGCAGTGGTAATGGGAAACTCAGAAAATGTAAATGGTACAAATAACTAAGTCCTTTTGTAAAGAAAAGAATAAACCCCAATCTCTAACCATTATTAAAAAATCGCAAATTCTATTTTCCCTTCGGGCTTGTGTAAATATTTGATGAAATTGGCGAGATTAAAGCCACAGCTTAATGTCTCTGCTTGGGAAAGTTCAAAGAATCGTTTTATTAAATCACTCCTAATAAATAACGAGATATTCAAATGTTTTTACTCAATATTGAGTCTATCCATGATTGTACTACAATTGAGCTTTATACGATAACAAATTCGTATAGGTGACTGTTATTGATGGTTTGATAAATATAGTTATGTTTTAATTCTCTATGCTATTAAATAATAGGTTAGGTAGAATATTGATGTCAAACTTGTGTATTGTGTAACTAATATTTTCTTGTATTCAAAGGAAAGCTACTAGTTTCATGTTTTTATATAAAAATGAGTTCGTGAAGTGACTTCGGAATTAGTAATAAAAGTTGTATGTTACGTGTGAATGTTATCGTTGAAATAAATTACTTTTCCTGGAGTTTATAATAGTTTTTAGGTAATATCCCGCGGTTCTCGCTACTTATTTCCGGAGGCCTGTCTCCAAACTTCTACTGGCAGTATTGTTTCTGTTTGGCAAACATTTCTCCAGTTGTGTATATTTAATATTTAGCTCCTATCTAGGGATGTGAGAAATCAAACGTTGTGTATGTTGACTAAGAACTATATATTTATCAATAATTACACTATGATGATCGTTTATGATGTGTGTCACCCAGAATTATCTAGTACATGTTTTCTATGTGGTCTAAATATAAAGGTTGAGCTGAATTTAGGAATATTCATGAAATGGTTTAAAAACTCATTAGAACACCTTATTTAAATATACTGAGTTGATTATTATAAATAACTTGATGAGCTCATATCCAACTGTTTGCTACGGATATTCTTGTAGCGCAAACATCCTCTAGTATTAAAAAGCATATTTTACGACTGTAACACAAGCAAATCATCACTTAATTGTAGCCATAAGTACTTTAAAAATGTAAAATGGTACCGGAGCTATATCTGTAGCGATATCAAAGGCAACATCTACTGATCTGATCTATCAACTCACTTTGGAAAATATGTAAATTATAGGCGGAAAACGACTCTTGAAATAATGTTCCAACACCTTTTCCAATTGTTGCAATGTCCGCTCCGTAACTGTATGTAAATAATAAAGTTCTATAACGGTCCCCATTCAGAGGAGAAATTTTTGGGATGGGTATACGTAATGTTTGGCTCCTAGTTAGGGAAACGGGACCTCTGTGAGGTACTTGCTGACCATATCGTTGCGGAAACTCCAAAATCAAGAAGGTTGTGATGTTCATCGTTTTCTCTGCGACTTGTAGACCGATTTTCAAATTCTTTGCTTATTCGAAACCTTTGGTCAAAATATTGAAATCGGATTATTTAAAAAAAAAATTGCTCGGAACGCGCTGCCAAATATTTTACTAAAATGACATATTTGTTTTTCGTGGAAGTAAGCAAGATCACGTATTTTGCTTTTTCTATGATTCTAATTATTTTAACATTTTCTTTTTATATAAATAAGATTTTTTTTCTAAAACAAAGCTTACTTAAAAAAATCTCGTTATTCATATGTCATACACGAACCCTCGTTAGATAAGTACTTTGAAGGGAATTTTAATTGAAAGACTAATTAATACATTTGTGTAAGGGTTTATATCTATCATCAATTCGATGTAATCATTTCTAGGCATATTTTTACATATACCGTTTTATGTATTCTTTCGCCTGCCTTTTCACTCGGTGCTTAAATATGGCCACTTCTAATCTGAGAAAATCAACGAAACAATTGAGTGAACAAATATCAGAAAATAGCTAATGTTCAACAAACTGTATCGGTATTGGTTCAATGGTATCTTGCACTAATCTGACAGCAGCGGGCTTCCAGCTGAATGTTATCGGCATATCCCAACCCTCCACTGCACAATGTTACACGGACGAGACACGCTTTGTATCCGAGACCTTTTTTTTTTGATATTAGTATGGCTTCGTGTGCAACTCCGGTACAATTGTAACAAATAAATTATCGATTTAGTTGTGTGCGACCTCTGTAGACAAGCGACTTGCACGCAGAAGGTTTTAGTTGAAGAAAAAATATTATCGGTATAGTTTTAAACATGTTTCAGTTTTTGTTGATAATTTTTAAGCAACTTTAAACGAGAATTTAACCACCGACGTTCACTATTCTGTACTGTGAGTGAAAACTAAGAATGGGTTGTTAGAAATCCCTAACTATAAGGTTTTAAAAAGATTGTATACAGTCAATTTTTTACATTTTGCTTTTTATTTGAATTTAGTCTCTTTATATTGAAATGCTAAATAACTTCGTGTCTGCAATAATCGTGAATATTCAGTTAGATTAAAGGTGAGTTGCACAAACGTTCATTAGGGCTTAATGACGCCTTTAAGCTCTAATGAATGTCAAATTTGTATCGGTAATTTCACTTTAAACTAATGTCAATTGTAATGGACGTTTGTGCAACTAGCTGTAACTTGTATTATTTTTATATGATAATTTTTCTAAGTAAGATATATCAGACTTGGCCACAGAAGCGTGTCGAGGTTTTGCTAGTCGCGAAATATAATAAGAGTTCGTGACGTGATATCGCTATATAACGTACACTTATATCCGCGAACTGTCACAAATGTCCCATGAAAGTGAGAAGGGGTAGGTGACCCTCACTGCGGCAGTTCACTAGTGTTGTGAAAAGTTTTTTGCAGATAGAGGGAGATAATACCAACCTTTAAGTATAGTATCAACGTTATTGTAATAATATTATTTTAGAGTTTTATAAAACTTTCATTTGTTTAATTGCTTTTTTAATGGAGATAAGCAGAAATGGTATGTATCATGAAACCGTTACTCGTTCTCTTGGGGTTAGGGCATAACAATGATTTGTCTACGATTGGGCAAATTGTGTGCTGAGCCTTGGCCCTTTTGTATTGATAATTTTCATTATCCTTTTTTTATTTTGTGATTTCGATGATTTTTATTTTGATTTTTTATATGTTGTAAGTTTCATAAATGTAATACCAATAAAAATGTATAATTAATATTCAATTTCTTGTACAATCGGAGTTGTTGTTTTGCTATTTTATACAACTTTTACTTTACACTTATTACGACCGTTTATAATATCTATCTATATAATGATTTTAATGTAATTGCTATATAATTTGTATTTGCCGTCCTCCAAATGTATGAACCACAAAACTGACCTTGAAGTAAGGTTATTTAAAAAATATGTAATTTAGGATATGCTTGACCTTTTTTTTAATTTTTTCAAAAGATCATATCGCATATCTTTTGTACATACCATTCATTGATTTAAACATGGCTTTAGATCAGACGTAAAAAAAAGTTAGGGCTCTAGACAGAAATTACCCAGATTACTTTTTTTTTAATAATGGTTATAAATCATTCGAAAGTTAAAATTAATGTTTCATAAAATTACGTCAAACTACTTATTGCATAAAATTTAACTGATAACATAAAAAATTGTCAACTCTGTTAAAAGTCATGCGTGGTCTAACATAAAAAATATACGACTCAAATTGTAAGCCCCCCCCCCCCCCCATTTTTTTGGTCGATTTATAAATAACAGTTAACTTCAAAATAGTATCCATAAAGTTCGTACTATAATTTTCTACTCCGTAGAAATTGCGTGTAATATTTTTATAATTATTAAAATCGCGAAGGGTTCTCAATTTGAAACGTATATATTATTTGTAATTATAATTACTTATACACAATATTTTTTTTAAATCCTAGTAGTATACTCAAAACGATACTGCTTTTATATTTTCCTGTGATAGAATAAATGCTTTAAATATTCAACAATCTCAGGCAATAAGTAAGCATTTCAAAATTTTGGTTTTTAGATACATTTCTCTTGTAAAGACTAGATGTCGATTTTTGTTCGTCTTATGTTACTCCGTACTATTCTCTTTATTTGATATTTGTTTACAATAAACTATTCTTCGTGTTACGAATTCAATAAGAAGGCTATATCTAATTCATTGCATATTGATTCGACAATGATATATATTTTTAAGCCATATGATTGAATCGGTGCACTTCATCAACGCCAACAGTACGAGCGGCTCTCGACGTAAAAGGTGATATTTATCACGCCGTTCTCAGTACTAGCATAACTTGTATTTTTCTTCCTTCGTAAAAGAACTTTGGAGACTTTGATAAAGTAAGTGTCGTTATGGTTCATTGAAGCCGTATGTGGTAGCTGTTGCTGTTATGAGATCTATACCAAACGGTCGTGGTGTTACGCCGAGTAATAGTAACTCTTGATTGAGTGCATTTCCAAGTGTGTGTTGCTCGAGTCTCGATGAAAATATTCTCAGTAGTAGTGACGTTTGCAATCATAAGAGGCAGTAAAAATGATATTTTTTTAAATTATACTATATTGTACCCTTTGATTTTCTTATTCTTATTTATTTAGGTAAACAAACATTTCCATCGCAGGGAAAAAGTTCCTTTGCATTTTATATGAAAATTCAAAATATTTTTCAATAAAGCTTACTTACATTTTACTAAATTCTGTAGGTATTATTTTGTTCGAAAACTTTAAACTTTTCACGATCTTGTAAGTAGCGACATGATTCCATTGCTTAAGAAATTTGGGGGCTTCTGATCAAAAAACCTTGACAAATGGTTCTCAGTCCTCGCCTGATACTGCCTAAAGAATTCCGAAGAGACCGAAACAGGTGGAAAACTGTAGGTGTGTGTCAGAACTATACGGCGGATGCATTAACATTCTCCAGCCAAATTTTCTTAATTTTTGCTGAATGGCAAAATACAAGTGAGATCTAGCGTTATCATGATGAAAAACCACACCACTTCTATTGATTAATTCTGACTTCTTGCTTTAATCTCATCAGTTGTTCGCAGAAAAGTTCAGCACGCGTAGCATGACGAACACGAGAACGTTTTGTCTACACTCAAATATCGCTTTTCTCGGGTGCGCTCATACAACATCTCACTCTCGACCCGAGAAAGTGACATTTGGGTGTAGACAAAGCGTTTCTCGAGTTTGTCATGCTACACATGCAGGGTCGATAGCCCTGACTGGCAGTAATAGCTTCACCTTGTTGCGAGTTAACCCGAGTTTCGCTACAGTCTGTGAAGCCTGACCAACCTTTAACCACGACCTTTTTCGCACCACCAGTGAGCACCTATTTCAAAAATGATTCAGTTTCATTATGCCGTAATAAAGAATCGCAAATGAGTACACGGTTCGTAAGTTTTTTTTCAGTGAGCTCGCCCGAATATCCAACTTTTTTGTGTACTCAGCTTTATTCAAATCCCCAATTCTTCAGCTATGTCGTAACTACTGATATGCCGATTTTGCTCCACTTTTTAAAAAATGATATCTATTTTACCCGTAACAGCATGAATGGAGCGACGTGCATCTTTGACATCAAAATTTCCAGACTGAAAATAAATTTGCGCTACTCTCACATAAACTGCACTAGGTCCATAAACGTCACCAACTGTTTTTTTTGTAATAAAATCTTTAAAACGTATTGATTTTCTTAAAACGTTTTATATTCACTCAATTTGACAGTAAGAAAAACTCACGTTCTCCTAATTTGAATTCGGAGTTATCTTCTTTAAAATATAAGCTTTTTAATGATACTGAAACCAGCCAGATACAAATGGTATAACCAGAAAGATTTTATTACAAGTTTATGCATACTATATGCGAAAAGACTTTCCCCAACCTAATATAAAAGTCACAGTCATTTCCACACCTAACATAGCTTTTAAATTAATATTATAACAAGTCTTCATTTTGCTTTCCATTTGTATGCGAGAGTAGGTACTGTATTTGTACGAGTCAGCGTGATACAAAAGAACTAAGTGGTAATTAAATATAGTGGTTAAAAATCCCTTTTTCAATGTTGTTTTGTTTCCTTTAATTACTTGCACGTGTTCCTTAAATTGCGCCATAGAGAAAAAAAGTGGAAAAAATATTGTGATACATTATTTTCTTTATTCATAAAAATATAACTCCGTAATTGTTCACTCTTCGTTCTTCGTCAAATCTATTCTTCTGTGGAATGAACTCAATAGTAAATAATATAATAAATATCAATAGTAAATTAGCTTTTAAAAACTAGTTGCGCAACTTTCTGTTGGAAAAAGCAGATTCATTAAATCGTTAGTAGTCTTTATTTGTATGTTTTTATTTAATGATATATGTATGTAAGTACATAAATATATTCTATTGTATGTATATGTATAGTTTATAGTTATTATTTTTTGTGTATGTATGTGGTATATGTAAGTATATTTTTAGTATAGTTTCTTCCTACAAAATTTACACCTCTATTGTGCATTACGTGACTACGGCATTAAGTCCGCCATTGAACATTTGTGCAAGAAGTATCAATAAATAAATATAAAATTGGTCAAATTATTGAAACATTTGCCTTTCACAGTTGTCTGTTAGTGCACTGTAGGTCGCGAAGTGGAATAAGAATAGCGGTAAGATTTCAAGTCTTTAGACGCGTTAAAATATACATGTCTTGTGAAAATGCAAACTTGAATACATCGGTCAAATAAAAAAAAAATTCAACGGCTTTATGGCGTGTATTTTTGAATCCGAAACGACCGACAAATTGGATAATTTGTCAAATAGTGTATTATTATATCTTATATATAAAAATGAATCGCAAAATGTGTTGGTAAGCGCATAACTCAACAACGCCTCGACCAATTTGGCCAAATCTTTTTTTAAAATGTTCGTTGAAGTTCAAGGATGGTTTTTACGGCGAGAAAAATTAGAATTATTGCTGGAAAAACCCTAAAAATAGCCCTTTTCTTTTTCCCATACAAATGATTTGTAACTAAAACGTAGTCAATTTGAGCTTTATTGCTATGGTATAAAGTTCATATTAAATTACAAGCACTCACTGTTGTCTAAGCAATGTAGGTGTGTTCCTAACGTCAAAGATCATATCTATCAAAACAATGTGCGTGTGTGCGTTGGAGCACAGAATACATAGTTGGAGGAGTTCACAACGCCCTATCACCAGGGTGACGGTTCTGTTCAGGAGAATTTTTTTAAATGCGTAGGCAAAAAAACTGCCACATTACAAATCTTTTTGACAGGACGAAGTCTGTCGGGTCAGCTAGTATAATATATATATTTGAGCTATGAAACCATTCAGAAGTAGTTTCTTGTAATGAGCATAATGTACATCGATTTCACATTACATTACTATACTAATTATAATACTTTACTAATTATTATATTTTATATATTAAATTAATATATTTTCACCTATTTACTTTTAAAAGCGCAATAACATTCACGTTAAATCAAACGATCAAAACTTTACTGAAATTATGTCTAAAATGTCGGAAGTCAATATCCACCATGTTATCGATCAGCTGACTAGTGCTCAGATTATAAACAAGTTAGATAGTAAATTAGTTTACCGTCCGACTTTGCGGATGCCCATCTAGTCAGTCAGTGGTCGAACTTCTGAAGGCACTTTTGCTACTAAAACTCCCCAGACTCAGCTGATCCAGATTTTAAATAGAGAGCTATAAAAACAATAGTTATTTCCAACGGCTTATGATAGAACTATTTACTGTTATTTCGTTAGACGCTCGAAGGAGTTCCGTCAGGTTTACAGCAAACCTTAAAAAACATACAGAAAATATCGTAGTAAATATAACAATAGCCTATCTATGTTATTATTCTCTTAAAAAAACTGTAACTTTCTCTGACATAACCTAGTAAAAAGCAATTGCGTCCACTCCTCTGCTTAGACTTCAATGTTGATTCGTTATTTTTACACAGCTGCTTGCTCCGACATCTTAAAACATTCTTAAATATCAGTTTAAATGTCCACCTTTAAAACAATCAGCATTGAATTTATACACTCGGTGAAAAACAGAAAATAATAAAGGGAATGCTATATACCTAGGCGGTAGTTGTGGACGGTGTTGTTCCAATTAGGGATAGCTCGATCCATCCTAACAGGCTACGGTTGTCGCTCTGTTTCCACTCAATTACCTCCGCTTTTCGTTTCGTTAAAAGCGGATGTATTATATCGATATTTTTGTAGTCATTTTTCAGCTTACGTCTTCGCGGGGAATAAAACTGAAAGAGAAACAGCCTTCGCTGAGGTTTTCAATACAAGATCTTTAACCATATTTCGGTGAATCTTTTTCATGTTCACAAAGACTTGTGAATAACAAGTGCAGAATAATTACGAAAATATTAAATAACCGCTCAAGCTGTAGCTTTGGGTTCAGCCACACAAAGATTCAATTTACACACATCAAAGCCGCACCTTGCAACGTTTTTGCTGAGATTATACAACACCTATACAAATTTTACACAAATATTAAAATTACCCTTTGCCTTCATTGTTCCGTTAAATGAATACAAATAACAATAATTATAGAAACCTATCCTGAAGATAAGTTTAATGTTATTTGATTTCACTGATCCATTTTACATGTTCAGATAGCTAATATACCCTTTGAGAAATCTCTTACAAGAATGGCGAAAATGCCAGAAACGATAAAATAATCTACGAGACCATAGACATTTATAGATTAATACATATAACACATACCTTCTTCATGGAAAGCAATACAGAGAGAATGTCTCACAAAAATCTAGCACGGTGGTTCCACTGGACTAGTGCTAACAATTGCACTTAAAAAATATCAACGTATTAAGACCAGAAGAACCCATTGCAAAGGTCGCTTAACCCCCGAAATTGCAGACAGTATACGCGAAATGTTGCGCTATCGCCTTTCACAGGATCAATATTTGGTCGAAAAACTCGTAAACATGGTGTTGTTTTGGCAGAGTAAATTGTATTCTTTATCTGAACCCTATTCACCTGTCACTAGAAAATCCGTTTTCATTTCATTAGACCGCCCACTGACCACTTAACTGCCACTGCGGTTGAAACTGAAAGTTATTTAACTACCCATTTGAAAAAAGGCTATTTACAACAAATGTATGGTCGGGTATAATACAACAAAGGGACAAATTTATTCATTTTAATTGCAATAGCAAGTATTGTGACATTTCTCGTGGCCGTTCCGTTTCACAGTTAATATTCTGAATTGATGTTAGGAGAAAAGATACATGCCACCAATTTGAATAAAGAAGATTTTGACGTCGACCAGTACACCGGTCATCGAAAATAAGAGTTCAAAGATAACAACAAAAAGGTCGAGCACGTCACTTGATCCAGAAAGTCGGCTAAGGTTGAAATATGAAGATTATTGAAATAACTTCTTTTAATAAATTAATTACAAATTTACCCGCTGAATCAAGATTCTTGTAATAGAGCTCATTTACATAAGAAGCAAAATATCTTGAATTATTTAATTGAATCCAATTTAATGTTAATTTGTATTAAGGAAAGTGTCACTGAAGAATTCTTCATAAGTTAGCAAATGTAAAATCAGTCTCATTTTGAAATATCTTTTCAGAATAACTCCGGTAACAACTGAAATAATAATGAAGATACTCTTAAAGAGTCTTCATAGTTCGTGTGTCTGTGTTGAAGTTTTAATTAATATTTGACACTTTCGTCTGTGGATTTTTTTACGTTATAGTCATAATAATACGCCACATTGCATATTTGTAAAATAAATCAGCCTTCCACATAAATATGAAATGGGGAGGCATTTCATGCTATTTGAAACCTGGGGATGTCAAAGTCAAAATAATCTTTATTCAAATAAAGATTATTTTGACTTTGATGATGATAATTATATCAAACCCTATATGGAAATATAGTACTGATCAAGGTCTTACAGCACAGCTGTTTGAAGTACCCGACAACCCGTTTATGAGACTAAATGGCGGGGTCTTACTAGAGGGTATTAAAGTCTATCGAAAGAGTTTCAATTCCTTTACATTAGAGTTTCTAACATTTTCTGAACAAAATAGTATGCTAACACAATAGATTTAAAAACTAGACTACCTAGTTTTGTCAGAAAAAAAACTATTCAAGTACCTACCAAACACTAATGCAGTATTTTTGCGTATATGTCCTTTCTATCCATCACGCCCTTTCCCTTGTGGGGAGTGAAGAATGAATAGGAGCTCTTGAAAGTACAGTTCTTACACACGTTTTTTGCTGTCTTGTCCTGTAATGCTCGCGGGTGTTACCTATTTTATGAAACATGAGTACTTTTTAATCAAGAAATGATTTTCTCGAATTGTAACTAAATATTAACGAAATCGAGCTTCGTGCTCCCTATAAATTGATTCGAGTAAGTACTAAAACCTGCTCTTAACTACTTAGTGCTTGGTTTTTATGTTGCTTAGTGTCAAGCGTTGAGTGCAGACTACGTTTATGACCGACGTGGTCTGACTTGCGTCCGACTTATATAAATTCGAATCTAGCACCACTTTCACTAACAGAAAAACGACAAAAGGCTTTGTAACATCAAAATATGTGGGGTCACTATCTCCATGGTCTAGTTGTCCACTTGTCGCTAGTTTTAAAGTGTTGCTATATCTGAGCTATCAGGTTAAATTTTTGGCCTATTCAATATAGAAATAGAACTTTCCTATATTTTCTCTGAAGCAATGTTAGTCTCAGATGGTGCTACCTTGACGTTCACCACGGATGACCAAAAAAGGACCAATCGCCCAAACCGGTTCATCCGCTTATGTGATTTTGTATGATTTTGGATTTTTGAACATAGAATTAGAATCTATTTTTGTATTACGTACGTAAGTAAATATGTAGTTATCTTTCCGTCCACATCATTGTTGGTAATATATTCAACAAACATTACACAAAACCTTAGTAAATTATACATAACCGCCGCTTAAATTAATTGCTAAACAAATAAAACTGTATGACCGCGAGATTTCGTGTTAATACTGTGTAAGAATGGATGTTGAAAAACGAAAAATGTGGTATGGAACAAGCGAACCAATAAACATTTGGAGAACAGGCGTGATACCAGGCATAATGAGTGTATCATTATTTAAGTCACTGGTGAATCGTGCTCCCTGTAAATTATATTTTGAAAGCATGATTTAGTTCGCTGTAAAAATTTAACTTTGAAATAAGCGGGTGATAAAGTTCCGTAATTAAAAAAAGTTTACAACTTACTTTGTCGATTCTTTTTCCTCGAAGTATTTTTTTTTTCATTTCTCTCTACCGTTCGAAGGTACTCGTTTAGCTAACGAGTCGTTAACGAAAGGGGTTGGACTCGCGTCACTTTAAACTGGCGTCTCGTATTACGTTTAAAAGCATCTGCCGCCGACGACGCGGCGGCGGTCGAAGCTCCTGTAACTGAATACAGACGGATGTGTTTATTTTCTTTTGACACATAATTATTTATTAGATCAATGTAAAATAATCTATTTATTTAATCAATTACGTGTATACCCAGCAGAATGGACTGAGAATACCGAATGCATTCACTTCCTGACTTTCATAACAGTTAATCATGTTGATTTATTTCTTTCTAAGGATTTGCGATTAGTTTGAGAAGTTTTCGCCTCCGCTGGTTTAAACCATCAGTGGAAATAACACAGTAAAAAATAAAAATCTGAAATAGAGCATATGAAGTATATTTTTGAACTTTTTCTTTAAAAAAAATATAGCTTTTGAGCTTACGAAATAAAATTATTTCCAACTGCAAATACTACGAATCTTGTTTTTACTTATCTACGTTAAAAATGCCTATGCCAAAGCAGTTTTATTATTACATAAAACACGTTCAATGAATAACAATATTATATTTTCCGAAAGAAAATTATTGCTGTCACCAGCAGGACTCATACCCGGATAGTTCATTATCCGGGCCGGTGCTCTCACCACTTGGACCCTTGTCGAATTTGTTATGTGTAAATGGAATGTTCTGAACGAATCCGACAAAGCGAGGAATTTGACTGCCGTAGTTAATGCCATTCAAAAAATTATTACAACTTTGGGGTACTGAAGTTTTACTATTGCTTATTTATATCACTACATGTATAAAACAAAGTCGCTTTCTCTGTCCTTTTATCCCTATGTTTCCTTTAATCTTTAAAACTACGCAACGGATTTTAATGCGGTTTATTTTGCATAGATAGGGTGATTCAAAAGGGAGGTTTTTATGTATAATACGCGGGCGAATCCGCTGGCGGAAAGCTAGTTAGTAATAAAAAAATACTTTAATTTAAACCACAAAACAGCCCCCTGATTGTCTAATTTTAAATCTATTGCAATCGCTTTCAGTTTGAAAGGTGTTGCACAACCATTGCTGCATAATACAAATACTTTTTTTTCAACTATCTACAGAAACAAGCAATGGTTATACAACATCTCTCAAACTGAAAGCGATGGCGATAGATTTAAAGTTAGACAATTAGTCCCCTGATACTAAACTACAGATAAGAGTGGTTTCAGCAAAGAAGTTGTATTACTTTAGAGTTTGTTTGTATCAAATCATTCGATGCCGATCCACCACTAGCGAATTATTAAATGAATATCTCATTAAAGATTTATTGCAGGCGAAATTTTAACTCTCCTATGGCCGCATTGGTAAACAGACTGGGAATCAACTGCCGGTTAGCTAACTTTAGATGTGTCTGCATAGCTAATGATCAACATTGCTTAGCAGTATTTTGGATGAATTTAGCCGCAATGGTATCTAAAATTATTGTATATACTTGTATTTTATAAAAAATGCGAGGTTAATTGAGACTTAACATAAGTTATTGTAGCGGGTAGAGGGGTTTTATAAAGTAACCAAATTATATAATTACGAATAAAATATTTGACAGTGGCCTACGACTGCTTTGGTGATAAAAACATCGTTTAGACAATTAAAGAGTCACATCACCAGCCCTTTTTACGTCCCCACTGCAGGGGCTCAGGCCTTCCTTATGGATGGTTAAGGAGGATTAAAGAGTAATAAAAACTAATAAGTCTAGGTGAGCCAATCTTTTAATACAGAGTTTTTATTCCTGTGGCCCCCCCATTCTAGTCCCACTGATACTGTTTCTTCTATTTATTTAAAGTTAGCAACTTTTATATTTGTATCACCCTCGAAATATGAACACAGTTTTCTCCAATAGATATTTACCTTTAATCTTATAAATTTAACGTTGTAATTTAAAATAAAAAGACAACATCACATTTCCAAAGATTTTGTCATAGTAATCAAGAAAGTATTTAGATAAAATCGCACTTACTTAATTCTTTTTTTACTTTTGCCATCGTAATTATATTTTCTTGGGGAAAATGTATAAAAGTGTGAATCACATTGCAGCCGAGGTCATTGCAAAGCATGTGTACGAAAATCGTAATAATTTACAGGTAATTCATTAAAACAATTTTTGACGCGCAACACGCTATCATTTGTCTATTCAATTACCGACACATTGATTTCGTCTCTTCTCCTTCTTTGTCTTGACGCCCAGACTTAAATTATAAATCAATGCCACCTCAATTAGTTACGTGATATCTGGCAAATTAATAACTTTAACATGTTATGTTATTGCGTAACGGCAATAGAATTTTATTCTTGGAATGAAAGGCCTTCTCATAGTAACTACTGATGTATTGGCTCGGTAATTATATTCGTTTAATCGACAAACCTCCTCTACACCCGACCACATCAAACGTCCGACTCTAGCAGAAACCTGGCCAGATCAGACGCCTCTACACAAAATTAAAAAAACATTACATTCTTTATGTGTATTTTCTTTTTGAAATCGATACTTGATACAAGGTTTGTGTCAAATTGAACTTTGAATAAGCGACTCCCAATAAATTATATTTCCTGGTAATATACGCAAATGTTTTTTGATCCAAAAGTTTGAAGAAAAGCAATCAACCTGTCAAGCTTGCTGATTGTTATAAAGCTGTTAAGAGTCCTATTAAATTGGTTAGATTTTTCATCTTAACTAATCATTGTTTTCCTAACTAAAGCTAAAAGTTGTTTACCATGACAATGAACCTTATTATATATCTCCACCGAAGTATATTTTTTCAAATCTCTCGTTTACTTTCACTGGAAGTTATTAGCATCTAAATGGAATTATAAATGTTAAATAATGTGACTGTGGAATTCCCTTTTCTCCCTCGTTTCAGAAGACGCGGGTGGTCCCACGAGGACGTAGTAATTGGCCCTCATATACCGGGACTCCGGTTACATTTGCTCAAATGGATTTTAGTATTTTCTGATCCAAGTTCGTTTTGTTTCAATAACAGGATCGCTCGTATCGTAACGGATTCAAAACACAACTCATACTTCAAATCTACAACATGTAAACTGCATTCGTGCGATACTAGATCGGTCATGTTTTTTGTTTTCAAATATATTACGTTACGATTATTGCCGAAAATCACCTGAAATAAAATTGCTAGAAAAATACTTAGGTAAAAATAAAACGTCTAATTTGGTGACTTTAGAATAATTTGTTTTATAAAAGAATACAATAAAATGTGAAAAAGGTGTTTAACCTCTTTTGTTGGTAACAACGATGTTTTCGTGTAACTTAGAACTGTGAAACTTGCCCTTTTTGTAGGCATACGCACTATTCACCGATATACAGTAGTCAATGAGTTTGAACATTTAATTCTTGTCAACCAAAAGTTGACCTAAATGAGCGGCAGGTAACTAAAAATATTAGAAGATTCAAAAGTACTTTCAAAAACCTTATTTGCATATATAATGTTTTCATTTATTATTTTGAAATTACTAAAGTAATATTATATAACATCCAGTACCACTACATCGCATGTAGTTACGTAGGTGTTACCTGTGAATTTAACATATTCCATCTCACTCAGTTGTAAAACTAATACCTAGTTTATTACAGGTGTGGTATGGCTATAAAGTAAATTGGTGATTCGGTATCGAGTCGTAAAATAATATATTTAATTGTAGGCTTTGGCTGATGTGGCTTATCCAATTTACCGTTCGCCTGTCCTGAGTGTTAAATATGTTGTACTGCAGTTTTTATCAGATTTTTTTTACGTTCGTATAATATGTACACATAATAAGAAAATTATATCTAGACATCTGCGTAAACTTTGACTTTATCTGTGCACTCACTGTTATCCTCAGTCTCTAGATTACATTAACGCAATAAAAAATATTTTATATTGTATTCCGGTAAAAAACAAAATCAATAGTGACAATTATTGGGTAAAGTACCTGAATAGGGGGTAATTTTGCTTGTTTTATGATTGCGTGATTTCAAAAAGCAACAGTTTGTACATTAGAATATAAAAACGCATTTTATAAAACACTATTTAACCCAAATAGGACAGGTACATATAGTCGGGGTGTAGATTATATATATTAGCTCCCATATTTTTATATAATGCATTTATATGATGTGTCGACAGTACCACAAATTGATTGTACAAATTTATACTCGTACCTACATTTAGAATAAGGACAAAACCGATAGGACCTATGTCAAGATAATAACTAGAGCTTTGTCATCTTATTACGATGACAGAGACAAAGCAGATCAGTGGGTAATGGTATCCCATATTTTAGTAATCGAATGAATATCTTTATCATTGTAATATTCGTCAGCGTAGGGAATATAAAAATATATTTCTAAATTCTAATACATATGATTTATATGGTCAGACAGACTTAATGCATTCTGAACTCATTACAAACTGCATATTAAAAAAAACACAATCGACATAAAAACTTTTTACATACTTATAACTTTTTGAAGAAATATTTTTCGGTACCCAAGGGCCGGTTAGCATCATATATTTATCGATATAATGAAACAACTATATAAATATGGAAAGCCAATTTCATTCGTGGAAAACAGTCTTCTATTCTTCTATCTTCTACTTATGCATATGTTCTGTTGTTAATAATCTGTTATTAAAAAGAACTAAATAACACCAAAAGGGATCAATCAACAGTAACAGTGTGATATTTTAAAGTGTAGTTTATGATAGTGATGGTGAATCAAAGTGGTAGTATAGTGTAGTGTTGTGTCGCGCGCGCATGCGGGCGAGTATGGTCGCATACGATGCAGCAGCGCGTCGGCGCGTGCGCATGGCTCGGTACCCCCTGCGCGCGCAAGAATGGCGCCGTGTGCACGTGCCGAGTTCACACTACACTACTACAGGTATAAACACTTCAGGTATATTTATTATCTACATAATTCGATCCGGAAAAAAATATTTAATTATTGGTTTGATTATTACTGGACATGCATCCGTTTGTTATATCAAAGTCGGTCATATAACCACGATATACGATTTTGTATAAATTCAAGGGTAAAGTTAGTCCATTCCATCCAGGCTCGCGTGTCGCCGCATGAATCTATTTGATATTATTAGTATGGGGCTGATTACGTTACCTACGTCCCGTTTGTTGTGGAAATGTATTAAACGCGCCTGGCTACACGCAACGCGGGGTAAGGGGGCTAGTTATAATCGTGGCTTAATGTTTTTATGAAAGTAATGTTAAGAAAAATGTAATCCCAACTTACATGAAATTTTTATGATTGAAGATGAAACTAATTTAATATAATTTGTTGTTTATTGAAAATATTTCTTTCAAGTTACCCTACAGTACTAATTCACGGCTTTCTAATTGAGGTTTATTATTTGCTTAAAACTACATTTTCGTGTTAGTCTGTTCAGTGTAGGCACATTCCTACACTTAACAGACTATGAAGACAGACAGACGGAGGAATGAAAAAAGACACAAAACTTCAGTGGCTTCTTCCAATCCACCCTGTTGGTTGACATTCCATTCTAATATCCTCGATTTTCATTATCATTTCTTATACATGCCATTTCATATATTTTTATATTCATTTATACATTTCCTTCAGAAGCCAATATCATTTCCAAACTACCTATCGTATACCCATCCAAAAACTATTCTGTTCTAATTATTTGCGAATAACTTTTACGCCAACCGTTGTCAGTTTCGCTTTATACCTTCGTTTCCCGGCAAATTGGTGTTCCCACATCCCAGTAAAGAGCGAAATGTCGTTTAGGATTCGATTCTTCTAATTTTAACGCGTCACTGTCACCGAGGCATTTGGCCACACTGAAATGATTACATTCCTGAACCGACTGGTTAGACGGTTTCTACCACAGACGACGTTCGTAGTATTTTTTTTTCGTTTTCATCGGGAAATTGATTCAGCGTTTTACCCGTTGAAGACTCTTCTGTAAATTGAGACTAGGTTTTAATTTTATTTGACGTATAAAATAGATTTTATTTGATGTAATGAACGTATGAGGTTTTTAAGGTAATTCTGTGAGATTATTTAATGTGGTAGTACTGTACCGAAATGTGTATTGATTTTCGACTGTTGATGTAGGCAAATGAAATTATGTGACAATGGCGCAAAATAAACAAGCCCACTGGGATTAAATATCTTTATTTGATGTCATAATTATCGTCATCAATCGCACGATACTGAACTTAGGCCTCCCTCATTCATCTCCATGATAATCGGTTCTAGCGCTATCTGTTTCCTCCATCTTTATTAGATCGGCGGCGGTTCACATGCCCGCGGTGCATGCTTGTTTCATGACGAACTCCAGACATTATTTGTCATATACAAATATTTTTTCTCGGATAAGAGAAAATAAAATAAAAAATATACAATAATATCTCACTCTAAATCTAGGCCTGTTTTTCTCCCCGCTCTAATGCATCACGTCAGAGTATTAGTTTTATTATGATCATACTAAGCATGGGTTATATTTTTACAAATTTTATATTTTAACATTCATCGGTCCGGTATTCATAGAGGTGGTATACTAGACGATATGTGTTCACTATTGATCAGGTAGGTAGGTTATGAAACGCTTAAATTGTACATGTAAATATTTAATTATTCGAGCACAGGCGAACTAATGAAATTCCAACCGCAGTCCCTTTGTATGTGACGACAAAAGCCACGGTATTTGCTATATGATCTCTAATAATCATCGCCTTGTCATAACTGCTTTAATATTAAATTGAAAATTTATTTTGTAGCATTATAACGACTGATGTGACATGAAGCTATTAACCTTTCATTTCTTTATTGGTATATTTATATCATCATTATTTGTGATCTTGTAAACACTGCTTATTAAAATTTCTCTGTGTTGACATGATTCATTCAGATTCAGATGTTGATGATGAGAAATTTATTTTATGTGGGTCGGTTTTTCTCACATCAATTCGAGAATAGCCGCCTTATTAAGAAATGGTACCCACGAAAAGACTTGTCGTTATTGGTAGTGGGGGCGCGTTCTTCGCATTACTGCCCATCCCCCTTTTCAAATTCAATTACTTGTGTAACACGATTTCGGCAAAACGCACGCCTCGATACCAAGTTTAAATATTTGCTCCATGTAAAGTCTCGTTCTCAAAATGCGATCAAAATTCTGAAAGATAAATATTGAAGTTGTCTTAGAGAATACAGACGTTGAAAATGATCATAATGCCACAATAAAATGAAACATCCTTGCGATAACTATAGGTATTGTTGGTCGAGGGCGATGTCGATGCAATCTGTTCCCGCTGCTACGACCTGCTGATACTAATAACACTATTTCTTCTAGTCTACTACAGGATAATACTGTTTGAAATAACATTAACGATATAAAGAGATCCTGGTTTCTGTTATTTTTTGTAATGGATAAAATTAAATATTACAGTATTTAAAACATAATTTCACCGAAATAAGGTTTCATTATTGTTAATTATAATTATAAGGCGGCTGCAGACCATTTGAGTAAGTAACTCAGTGGCATAGTAGATAAGCGCCTCGGCCAGTGATCGTTGTTTTTAAGCAACTTTCGCAAGAGTCGGTCACGGTCACCACGGTGGAGAGCCAGAGCCCATTCTCCTTAACCATCATAATGAAGACCTGAGCCCCCGAAGTGGGGGCTTAAAAGTTGCAGTGTATGCAGTTCACAGAGTTGGCTAGTAAATGCAGCTTTTCTGATACTCACTGCAGCACAGAGAGAGTTACTTTATTACTTAGAGTAGTAAGAGTCACTTTATTTGTCTAAAATTAGTTAGAGTTACTTTATTTGTCTGAAAACAAAGATTTTCGTACATTATAGTAGATAATGGTCACCCTACACCGACCATCACCCGTTGTTAGATGCAGGCGGCGAAAGATGGCACGAATTAGGCCAGTGAACATATTACTACACTAGCCTAACGTACCAAAGAGTACGTTTTATTTTTCTTTTATCACAAAACAGTCGTTCGAGGATTAAGTAGGGTATTTCCTTTGTTTCATCTTTATTAAGCAAAAGAATTTAATAATAATTGTAACACTTTTAATTCTCACATATCGCTTAAATTAAAGAAAAATATAAGAAAAGTAAATACGTATAAAGGATATTATATATGAGAAACTTGTAAAAGTAAGTAATAATGAAAACAGAAGTGCGAGTGATATTACACAGGTCGATCAAAGACTGACCCACCAGACTTACTATAAGAAACAAATCGCCAATAATTCTCGCCACGTATATTTCAATTTCTAATAATGCGATAATATGAAATTTTTGTTCGACTTGCTTATTTAAATCGTACCTAGACTACAAGTAATTTATATTTCCGAACAACTTTTTCGTTCCAAGTTTCCGACGCTTCATATTCCAATTGGAAGTTAAAACTTTTCGAATTGTTGAATGTTATTAGCAACACAAAAGCCTTCAGAATACTTCCAAAATAGATTTGTCAGGTATCCGTAATATCATGAGGACTGTCAAAATCAAAATTTTAATATAACTCTTTTGAATACTGTATTTTTATTATGCTAAAATCCACCCATTTAGAACTTGCGTTGGCTGCGGAGTAGAGTGGGCACTAGAATGTCTAAAACATTAAATAAACTGCGACGTTATTTCTTTTTACATTCATTCATTACATGTGTCTTGACTTCTTTTCGAATTGGCTCGGCGGTTATTATGACTTCTAATATCACCTTCCAATAGCACGTGATCAACTCGATCGTTGTGTGTCTTTGCTTTCTAATAATTGTTACAAGTTTATAATTTTCATCGAAAGTTTCAATCGCACTGAACTAACCTATCACCTCCATCAATCTTTAATAGATCCTCGGGGTCTATGCACCGAATATATCTTCTATCCCTGTCATTTATAAGGCTTAAGACAAGGATTGATTTATAGGAAGTCCGTACAGTTGAGTGTATTAGAATCGAAAGTTCGCTATTCTGTTATTATCATTTGATTGCGTTATCTGAATGGTTTCTGTGGAACGTGAAGCTCGACGGTGGAAGGCTGATAAATCATCGTTCATTCATTATTTAGTAACTATTTATTTGCAGTAACTTCGAGTTTGCCTTTAGATACTCTCGGAGACGATGTCTACTTATTTATTTAACAAAGCGGTTACGATTTCAGACTCGATGCCAATATCGTATTTCATCCCCTTGATCATTTTTGTAGAAATTTTATTTGCCTCATGTTTTTAAGTTTGTGGCAGTACTTTTATGGTTTCCTTATTACAAGTGAACCTACTGATTTATTAAGGATAATTTATGATTATTTAAACATTAATTACGACGCATCTAAAGCGAGGTAAAATACCCTTGCGAAGTAGGCAGAGAAAACTGACTCTTGATTCTTTCATACATCTTTCGCCTACGCGAAAACGAAATTATCAATTTCAATTATATATTCTTGTATTACAGTAACATTTTCCAATACTTTATTCAATTCAACTATGAACATTTAGAATCTGTAAATTGTGAAAAATAATCATATTGCTACTCTATCAAAGTTATGTGTTTCTCAAAGTGTGAGGTGCACACTACATTTCATGGCGTTCGTCGGTGACCTATTTCGTTTCCCTGTAGATAAGGTTTCACTCCCTTTACTTCTGGTGCCTTTGATTCAAAGTGCTCTGTTAAATTGTAAAATGGGTAAGGTTTCTGTATTTCAGCACCGTTTGTGCTTGCATAGGTTAAAGTTCCTTAAATTTCTCGTTTCTAATATTCATTAGGAACAGAAAATGGTTCCCAAAACGATCTTTGAGATATTTTCCTCGCAGTCATATCGTATAACACATACTATTACTATAAGGCGCACCCGATTAATAATCGCTGCTCTTTATAATACGGTTTGTAATGGCGATATGTTCTACAAATCGCCGTTCAACGTTTAGTCACAATATGAAAAATAGATTCATTAAACGAACATTTTTTTTAATCACAAAATTTTGCGTGTTTCACTAAGTCAAGTATCTGTAAAAGAAGTGAAATAAAAAGTCTTTGTATATCTTTATTTAATGCAATATAATTGTTACAGGAATTTGCGACACTCACAAAGGAACTAAACCAAGCGAGAGAGCAGCTGTTAGAGCGAGAAGAGGAGATATCAGAGCTAAAGGCGGAAAGAAACAACACAAGGGTGAGTAAACAATATTTAATTGATAACTTTAACTTTTAAGTGACGTTTCGATTCTCAACTGGTACTTTCCGATTTTAACCATGGATTTATCAAGAATAGGCTTAAAAATCAGTGGTAATTAAAAAATGTTTAACAAAAACATATTCTGTTTTACAGCATTCATAGTTAAGTTCTTGCACGCAAAAAGGTAGGTAACCGAGCAATTGGTTTGGTATTATTTCAGTTTGCCGGGAAACTATAAACTAAAAATAGGGAAAACAAAGTATAGTATAGTTCTAAAGAGAGCGTGTACGATCCGAGCAAATTAAAAGAGGCTAGACGAAATATTCAAAACAAGAGGGAAACGATATTCTTAGCATAACAACGTTTTAGAAACACAAAATAAATAGCTCAGTTGTGTGCAAAAAGTTAAATATAATATACAAATCTGTATTGCTGAAATTGGAGAACTGAAAGATGAAAAGCAATGCAGTTGCAAATTTGCAAATTATTATTAATCTAGTTAGATATCTGCCTAATCCAAACTATTCTTGCATAATTTATATGCATTGAAGACTAATTGATCGACCTATTTATTATTTATCGATCTATTAAAAATTATTTCATTGTGTAGCATAAATACGAGGGTCAAACTGAAAGTTCTTAGAAAATCAAAAACTGATTACATTAGCCAGTTATTAGTTTTATTATATCTTTTCAAAATATTGTCCATTCACGTCAATACACCGCTGCATGCGATGGAACCACTGGGAAAAGCACTTTGCCCACTCGTCCTTAGGGGTCTCTTCAATGGCATCGCGATACGCAGCCACCGCTTCTTCAGCATTCATAAACCGCTTTCCTTTAAGTTTTTCTTTAATTTTTGGAAATAAATAAAAATCACAAGGCGCGAGGTCGGGGCTATACGGCGGGTGACCCAGTAATTCAACGTTTGATGTCGCCAAATAGTCGATCGTTCGCTTGGCGGTGTGCGACGAGGCGTTGTCGTGGTGAAGGAGGATCCTACTGCGAGGTCGTTTCTCTCGAACTTTTTCCAAGACAAGTGGCAAACAATTGGTAGTGTACCATTCTGCAGAAACTGTTTTTTGATCCTCTAACACAATTGTTGCAAAATGACCTATCCTTCCAAAGAACGAGGCCACCATTTTTTTTCCCGCACTTCGATCTCTCTTCACTTTAGTTGGCAACTCCTCGAAAGGAAACACCCACTGAGCAGATTGTCTTTTGGTTTTAGGATTATAACAGTAAATCCAGCTTTCGTCACCTGTTAGTATGTCGAACACAGCATTTGAGTCACCTCCGTTAAATCTTTCAATCATTTTACGACACCAATCCACACGATGGAGTTTTTGAGCCTCAGTCAAATTATGAGGTATCCACCGGGCGCAAAGCTTCCTGACCGCTAAATGTTCGTGGAGGATTTTGTGCACTTGACTCATACCGATGCCTAAGCTTGTCCGAATCTGTTGATAGGTCACTCTTTTGTCAGTCTCTATCATACGCCGCACAACACAGATGTTATCTTCAGTCGTCGCCGTAGAAGGCCGTCCCTCACGTAAATCATCAGTGAGATTAGTGCGACCACGTTTAAACTCATTAAACCAGTTGTAAACAGTCGCACGAGATGGGGCTTCATCGTGAAAGGCCAATCGTAGTCTATCATAACTTTCTTGTTGACTTAAATGACATCGAAAGTCATAAAAAATCATTGCACGAAAATTTTCTCGTGTTAAATTCATGATGACGTGACACAGACAATTTTCAATTTGCCGCCAAATCGTAAAACAAATGACAAATGAATGAAATATATACTCAGTAATATTGGCAAAGAGTTATATTTTCAAATTTTAGAATTATTTTTTTATTATATTGTTTATAAGTGGCCAGTTCTAAGAACTTTCAGTTTGACCCTCGTAAATATCACCTTTTATCCATGGAAATAAATCCGTCCGCAGCGCAGGGGACTCTACAGTACAGTCACATTAGCTCGCAATAAAAGCTTATTAGGAACGCTATGCGGCAGAAACCAGGAAGAATGTCCTCTGGGGAACTTCTGCTCACGCTTAGAAGGAAACAAAAGCATTCCATGACTCATTTTGATGTTTATATTCATTCGTGAATAAATTCCATTTCAGCAACAATAGTCTACTGAATCATAAAAAGGATCATGCAATTGGTGTCATGTAACCAAGAGTAATGTTGTCTAGACTAAAATGAAGGTCTTCCCTGGATTTGTGTTATAAAATATTATACCCACAGATTAAGTCAATGTGTCCAAATCACCGAAAAATCAAATGAAAGGGGCAAATCTATGATTCGCTTTAAAAACATATATCAAACTATTCCATCACCTTACCCAGCCGGTCCGTGTGCCTAGTTTATTATTTTTTAGCGTGAGAGGCACTCTCTTATCTAAAATATCACAGAACATCTAGATAAAGAGCATTCTGCTAATAACCAACTAACATGATTTACCCGGCAAAACAAAAATATAGTAGGAAAGTAATCTTTCTTGAAATATGTACTAATGTCTTATTAATTACTCTACCTACATAGTGTTTCGTTGTTTGGTCAAAGTGAATCGTATAATCTGGTTCTTGTTGAAACTTTTTGAAGGTACCAACTTTTCACACATAGCCCTACGTGTATAATATATTCTCTTTAGTGTGATAAATATTTCATTTTTTTTTCTCCTAGAGTGATAAAGCTTTTATTGTAAGACTGTTTGGATTTTTTAAATTGATAAATACTTAATTGCATTACCACAAGCAGTGTTAGGCACGTCGTGTTACGGCAAAGTGTAAAGGTTCTTCAACAATTTAACTGATCTAAACGCCATTAATTTCCGATGCGAAGATTTAGCAACTTTCGCGAGGACGAGACATAGATAGATAATATCATGTTATCGAATGCACAACTAGTTAGTTGAAAAGTTTAGTTGAATTTTAAAGGTGACTACAATTTTTTTTCTATCGAAATAATTTAACGAGGATTCGTTTCGGTCCAATTAGTGCCCTTGGAAAGTGTAAAATTTTCCCGTCCTAATTACAGTTTGTTTGAACTTTGTGCTTTCGTTTACAATCGATTTGGAATTAGATTTGTTTCGTTTACACACAGGTTCGTGAAAGTTCAATAATATTTCGTACGAACCTTTAGAGGAAATTAACGGAGAAAAAGGATGGAATATAATGTCATATTCACCATTTCTGGTGTTAGCAATAGACGGCCTGAGTTTATTTATGTTGGCCAATATGTTTATCATCCGCCGCCGCCACCGCCCTCCGTATTAGGGATCCATTAAACTGATGGTCTACATTTACATACTGAGTTTCTTATGTTTTAGTGGCGTATTTTATTAGCCTTGTTAGATTTAATGCGCGGCGGGAAGTAATGTTTGTAGAGGGTCTAACATATTTTAGGATGGAAACTGGTTATCTAACAGATTCACTGATGGTCCTGCAATAAACTTTAGTAGTATTTCTTGTTGCTATTTATGGCAGCTCATTTATTTAAACTAGCCACCATTTTGGAATAAAATAATGTTAATGTGTCGGAACAGTCAGTTCAACTGCAACAGTAAGCAATCGGATATGCAATCGAAGCAAATAAAAATATGTATTGTAGCTACTTATTAAAGTTAAATGACTATCGCGCAAATTACAGCAAAAAACAACTTGGCTATAATATTATTAAAACAATACAGCAGTCCTATTTTATTTCACGATATGCAAATTAAACCGATCCAGACAGAATCCTGATCTAATTAAAAATAAAACAAATACCTGACCACACTTTAGTCCAATGCCTACCAAAAGATATGTTATCTGCAGAAAATGTCGCACGGAAACGAAGGTACCAGGGGATCACATAAAATCCCGCGGGACAGCGCAATAAAGGAATAAGTCGAATATTCTAATTTGTTATCCCTCCTCACGAAAAACATAGAGATATGACAAAATTGTATCTATTATTTTGATTGATACTGTCTGTTTATTTTGCTAGGCAGCAGTTTGAGGCATGAGAAGATTTTTTTGTGTATCAAATTCACTATGACTTCCAACATGTTATTTCAGAGGTTATTTCTTTGATTTCTGGTAGTAGATAATAGTAGATAATTTTAAAAAGAATATATCATACTCAGACTTTTTAATAAGCTAAATTACGCGCAAACTTGATTGACTCTAGATGTACTTATGGTTTAAACTGATAGTTTGATTGCTGCATACCCGCACCGGGACAGCCCAAAGACCACTTCCCGCGCCGTTTACCCCATTTCGGTCCACACCTCCCTCTTTTGCCCTTCTGTCCCTCTGCGGAAACTGATGACTTTCCTAGAAACCCACGGTTCATATAAGTATTTCCAAATCCTGATAATCTGTACGATAAGTGATTAGCCTCGATAAATATCTCTAACGTGACGTTTATCTTTTCCAGTTACTGCTCGAGCACCTAGAATGTCTGGTGTCGAGACACGAGCGGTCGCTGCGCATGACCGTGGTGAAGCGGCAGGCGGCCGCGCAGTCTGGAGTCTCCTCCGAGGTGGAGGTGTTGAAAGCGCTCAAGAGTCTCTTCGAACACCACAAAGCACTAGACGAGAAGGTACTTCATTGAGAACACAACTCTACAACTGGAAGTCGGAACAATATAAATCTTAATCCGAATTTTTATATAGATTTATTTGCACTTCAGTTTTCATAATCGGATTAGTATTTCTGAAGATTACAAAGTTAGTAACGTTAACTCTTTATTATATTAGTATTTATACCTAGCATAAAACAAAGTTGCTTCCCTATTTAGTATGCTGAGATCTTTTAATCTACATAACGGTTATTAATGAGGTTTTCTTGAAAGTATAAAGTGATTGAAGATAAATGTTTATATGTATAATACAGGACCACGCTGGCGAATCACTTGCCGGAAAGGTGGTACATTATAAATCCATAATTCGAATATAATACTCGAAAGGGGTTTATGTGTATAATACATCAAAACATGGAAAGCATAAGACGACCACTTCGAAATGGATAGATGACGGGGTCTCGTTCAATTCATTCATTCAAGGAATGTTGCATGCGTTGCTTAGAACCGGTTAAATACAGGACGTCGATATTCAGCAGAGCACGCCTGTGGTTGAAAATTAATTATGATGATATTGATAATTCCAATAATGTATATTAATAAAATACATACATCTAGAATATCTAGAGAATAATTTTAATCGCAATGATATTTTTAAAAATAAACGTGAAAATAGGGATTTTTGTTCGCTGGTCTAACCTAACTATCGAAATCTATCGCGTTAATAACCGTTTTATACAATCTACTCGTAATATAATGCCACGCTAAAGTTTAAAAGTTTATATAGACTATTGAAGAATTTATACACGTATTTTTCCATAATCAATTAATTACGGCGATACATTGAATTTAAATGTCGCATGACGTCACAATTTTGTACATTTTCTACAAATCTGTGACGTAATGAGCCCCACTCCTCGACTTTAATGCTAATTCTTAGCCATTTCTTGTTTATAGAGTACTTGAATAAGGTTATAAGAATAACTAGTTAATTACAATACCTAAGAATACTTTTTATTTAGATTTTAATCTTAACTATTCTTATTGTATAATATGTCAGTTATGATTAATAATGTTGTTTAAAATATAATTAATTTCAACTCCCTTTCTTAACTGCAGGTCAGGGAAAGGTTACGAGTGGCGTTAGAAAGAAATACTGCCTTAGAAGAAGAATTAGCTTTAACCAAAGAAGAAGTAAGTATTATCATCTTATATTTTAAATTAAAATATATACTTTACTAAGATAAAATAAAAACGTATTATAACATTACTGTCACGTTAAAATGCCACGCAGGTGATTTAAACTATTGATGATTAGCTAGTAAAGCAAGGCCCTGTATTTTACTGTTTGATTTCCGGTTTGGTCAATACCGCAGTCGGAAAACAAGATCAGTTTTGGTTTATTATTAAAAAAAAGCAACCCTTATTGAGAATGAGCTCTTTTGCCGAACCGATAGCAAAACTTTTCGATTTTAATCAGGCTAGACTAGCCTGAATTGAGAAGAAACAGCAGAAAAGAACAGGCCTTGTAGATACTGACTGGATGTGGAAGTGGCTAAATATCATAGTTTCACTGCGACATCAATGGAATACCGCTGAATAACGCCAATAAATAACGATTATATTAAATACATACAAGAACTGACGGAAAACTTAACCTAATTGGTCTTAGACTAAATTTCTATACTAAAATCGAAAAATGACTTGTAAAGTAAATGTCAAACACATTAACACTTAGTAACGCTAATGGTTACGGTACCAGATGGCACTCTTCAACGTCTGATGCCAAGATTCACTTCGGGTCGTTGAGGCAGCGGAGTAAGTAACGGAATTGTGTTAATTTGTAGCTGCAGCAGTACAAGGCGTCGAGCGGGCAGGACGGCGACAAGCCGAAGGAGAACGGCACCGCCCCGGGCGCCTCCCCCGACCAAAACGGCGAACAAACCCACCACAAGGTACACACACACACGCTCGCTTTTGAATCCTTTACGAGTTGCTTCATTAATGAACAATGTTGATATTTTGATGTAGATGTGGAATTGTTAAGTTTCCAAATAAATGATACATACATAAATCGTGAGATAAAAGATCCCACCAGACACATTTTGATGTGAAATATTGCCAAGACGATGCTCAATAGCATTGTCATAAAGTTTTCAAATGTTATGTAGAAGCAGGCTTCTAATTCTATATGTCCTAAATTAACAAATATTAACTTTACAAAAAGTCTACCTACACCATATTGAAAACTTGTAGCTTGACCGTTTGGCTACCTTCATATAAAAGGTAAGGTTACTACTGTACTATTTATTACTTATTACAAAACGATCAAACTACATATTTTGAGACTAACACTTGAATATATAGTGGTAAACGTTATAATTTAAACAGATATTTTTTATCAAATTAACAAGAATTTGAAAGAAGTAAGTACTGTTAATATGTAGTTAGTTGTAACTGTTAATATTATTATTAGTTATTGACAGTTCTTCAGAGTCTCGTCTATTGGATAAAAATATGTGCTTAAATTATTAATTAGACTCAAGTAATTATTTTTACTCGACTAAAGACATATAGATAGATGTTGAGCCAAATAAAATGTATTTATCGTGGCGAGTCACAACTGTGGCCATAGATAAATCTTCACTGGCTCGACAGCTCGACTACTTGATTAGCTTTGTGATGTCACTACTAACGGTTTTGAAACTGGGAGAAAATTCTCTAATTCTCCATAGTGATTTTATTTTTCTGTATAATGATTTTCTATTGTCTCACTATTTATGTAAGTATTACTTCGGAAACTTTCTTATTCGTCTACTATATATTTATATAATATCAATTTCTGATTGTTTCCATTAGGGTAACAATGATCCATAAATGTATTAAATTTAATCTTCTTCAAAATACAAAACAGACGTTACACAGGCTACCCACGTTTATGTCACAGGTAGAACACTTAACTTACCCAAAATAATACAGTGGTTACTTTTTAAATAGTTCAAATGGTTTATATTCGTATTGCATTACTTAACAAATATGACAGGAATAGAAAATACACTCTATATTTAGATGCTTGCACCAATATTCATAAAACAATATTTTATTTTGTTGTATTATAAGCTATGTCTATACTTTATGAATAAGGGTGTACCAAACAGCCGTTCTGTTAGAATAATGTTTTAGAACTCTAGTTTTACTCAATTTAGCAATAAAGTTTTACTGGCGTTTAAATTGAGTAAAATAATACGAGACATTGAAGTTTTGCTTGTACAACAGATGGCGCTGCTAAAATTAACTAACTTATTGTATTGATCCGTTTCAATATATGAAGTTACCCTTTTAAAAAAAAAATACTTGGAACTTTACGTTCAATAAAGTAAATCTATAACACATAACTCTTTCTATTAAGTCTGGTAGCACCATCTATGTTTACTAAGGTCTTAGTGTTTTGTTTTTATTTATTTTATTATTTCTGACGATCGAAACAGGATCAAAATAGTGTAAACGGCGAATCGGAGACCAGCAAGAGAATCACTGAGCTCCATAACACGATCGCCAAGCAGGTCAGCTCAAAAAAGTTACAAATCATGCATAACTATTATATATTACATATACATATATTACATATAAAATAATAAATTTTGTGTACTTTGAATGATGATTATAAATACACTATAACATTTAAAAAATGCAATAAACTGGCCTGCACACTATTTGATATTAAAATATTTGGAACAAAAACATAAATAAAATATATTCCTTTGCCTTCAAAGTACACAACTCATACCGACCCTGGCCGCTAGGTTGGTTGCCAAAGCACGACAGTGTCACCATCTGTGCGTTAATAACCGATCTAACATGTGACAATCGATAAACGCAAAGCTTCATTTGCTTTATATAAAACCTGATTAATCATTTTGAACCTAATTAGAATAATATAGAGCCCTTCAATGTGTGTGTGTTAAAATATGTAACCGGAATGTATTGAAAGTTATTAGTTTCTTTAACATTGTACACCGAATAGGATTAATGAAAACATTGTACAGTCAGCAACGCGTCAGTTTATTCATAGCTGTCAAATTATTATATATGTATTTCTGAAATCATTTTTTTACTTTGTCATCAACAACCATTGCTTTTTGTGAACTGAGTTACTCTAGACTGTACATATATTAATCAGTTTCAAAAGTATTGCTATAAAATAGTAACATTGCATATGTTATTGTCATAATATGAATGGTTTTTTTTTTTCAAATATTGTTAATTAGAGATGGTGTACAATGTCAAAGACCAAGCTCCATTAAAATTTCAGTATCGCATAAAATATTTAGCATGAGTATTGTTAGAAATTAGTTAAATATATAACGCTGTATCGGCGCCAATATTAACATCTTGATCTAATCCGCATAGTGAAATTTTGGGTTTGGAATGATTTAATATTGTCGCTGTCTACATAAAAGAACCTATAAGATGTTAGAAGCATGCGATATACACTTAAGATTATTGGCAAGACACTATCTCCTCATATATAGAAAGAAAGTAGAGCTCTACACAATAATTTAAAAATTCATTTAGTGGAATAAAAAGAAATTTGAAGCTTAATCCTTAAAATCCAGTCAAACACTTGCGAGCAAAATGTTGGTCTACTATCTGGTCTGATATATATATATATTGACATAGTATCTGATTAAATTTCTTCTTTTTTATTTTATTTGGGTTAACAAACAGTTTCACAATGAGTCTTATAAAATATAGCTAAGTATAAAATTTACATTTTAGAAATAATTAATTGTGAAACCAACACCGTCAACCATGGGTAGATTTCAGAAGTTGAGAGTTAAACAAGTATAATTAAAATAAATAAAAAATTGTGTACTCATACTAAGTGATATGCCTAAGTAAAATGTCTAAAGGTTGAATCAATCACGCACGCATTTTAACATCAAGTGATCGAAAGAGATGCCATGCAGCACGCGTAGCATGACGAAATCGAGAACGTTTCGTCTACGGGCCGGCCATTAATCACGTAATGTTTTTTCTGCATTTTAAACCCCTTGATGATGGTTGATCAAGATGGCATGGTGAGGTTTAAGACTACCCCCCCCCTGCCTCCCTATTCAAAATCACATTTTTAGTAACTACAAAAAAACTATTTTTTAACGTGTCTCTTTTCGGTTTAGTAATCGCAATGGTGTATGACGAGAAATAAATGCATCTGATATTTTACTACCCACCCCCTCACTTCTTGTGATATTTCGTGATTTTTAATGTACTTTTCGAACTTCAGGTGATTAATGGACTGCCCCCTACACCCAAATGTCACTTTTCTCGGATGCGACCATAAGATATGTCACTCTCGATCCGAGAAAAGTGTCATTTGGTGTAGACAAAGCGTTTCTAGAGTTTATCATGCTACCCGTGCAGGTAGTACAAACCTTGCCGGTGACAGTTATCCGAGATAGACTGCGTCACTCTTAATTACATTACGAGGTCGCATGGCTTGGTCTGTGCAAATGCTTCTATTAGCTTAGATAATATAATGACTACATGCCAAAAGCTGCTACAAATATCTTAAGATTAACATTTTAATGTTTTTCTCTTCTGAACTCTATTTGGAAATCATTAAGGCTATTAACTAGTAAAAGAACTTAATAGCCATGCTTTTTTGTTTATTTTTTTTTTATTTCAAAATGAAATAGTTAATAAATTTTATGTTGCCACTAATTCGCTCTTAAGTTTATTTAGTATAGAACTAGCCTTAATCGTGTCACACAGTACATTTAATAGAAAATTAGTTCACTATGACGACAATAGATCAAACATCACATCACAGTACATACTCACTAACACAGTTATTAGGCAAGTCACTAACATTCATCTTACACTTGTGTTGAAATATCCATTAATTCATCGTGAAAATAAGACAATAGGTCAAAGGTAAGTTAAACGATAATGGTCCCAAAATATGGGCAATTAGGTGAAATTATTCTGTCAATTTAATTATAAAAATGTGACTTTTTATAATAATTGACGTAAACATAATTTTCTGCTTATTAAAAATCATTGTCGCTAATATAGATTCATTATGAAACTATATATTTTATTGGCTTTCACAAATGTCAATAAGTAATCAAAAAATAACCATACCTTCCCTGATTGATTGATTCCTTGATTGCCTCTAGATTTACTAAAAATAATCAGTTATTTGGCGGTTCTTAAATATTTTATTATAACGTGATAAAATATAAAATTATTTCCACCACAGTCAGCGGAGTTAAGCTCATGGCAGCGGCGAGTGGCGGAGTTGAACAACAAAGTATCTGAGCTGGAGGAGCGGCTGGTCAAGGGTGAGAAGGAACTGGCCAAGAAACAAGACGAGTGCGCGAAACTACAGCGAGATCTGCGAGAGAACGTCGCACAGAAGGAGGACCAGGTGAGAATTACACTTAAATTACACTATGATTACTTTTAACAAATTCATCAATTTTTCTATTCGCCATTAAACAACGCCGACCAATCAAAGATCTAGCCGTGCAATTGAATAGCTTTAACTAGATGGCTGCGTCATGTCTAAGGATCGTAAAGTAACAAGCACGCTATCGATTACAGGCAAAGAGTATTGACTGAAAACTTGATAACGCCATAACTGACTTCAATATATATTTTTTAATTTAAAACAGGAGGAAAGGATAGCAACGCTCGAGAAGAGGTACCTGAACGCCCAACGCGAGTCTACGTCACTGCACGACCTCAACGAGAAACTGGAACAAGAGTTACAGCACAAGCAGGCCCAGCTCAAAGTAATTACTATCATTCAGCTCGTTCTCGTTATTTCCCTGCAGTCCACAGCTATTTTCAGCACTATCTCTTCCTTTGTCAAACCAATCTATTCGATTGTCCAGTGTTCAAAGTTGGAAATTACCCAATAGACAGAGTATTCTGCATCTAAAGAACGTTTACATACATAAAAAATATCATCGAGTGTGAATAGAGTAGAAGCGTTTTGTTTTGAACTATACAATACTCCATTCTTAGCTATCTAATTAGATTAGAAGAACAAAAGAATACCGATAAAAAAGCAATACTTATACTGAAAAAAATACTTGACTCACAATTTATGATTTTCATGTTCTTCTCAGAGTCATGTGACTTCATAGTTACCAAATTTTGATACCAGTCTAAAACAACATAATTACCATAGCAAAACTACTTTTTATTCCTTTAGATTTGTGGTAAAGGGTTGCACAAAGTAATTAGAATAATAAAATACTAACCAGAATCGTTTTTTTTTTTTATTTACAATGATGTGTGTGTGTATTTGTAATTTAACTAATAATAAAGCACTAGTCACATGACGGTCAATGGATATAGTTCCATTCTTAGGGTTTAGTGGTATAGTTCCATGTTCAGATTATATATATACTCAAATTTAAAATACCACTTGGTGTTAAGGGACTTAATAAATTATGTTTATTTACAATGGTGTGTGTGTGTGTATTTGTAATTTAACTTATAATAAAGCACTAGTCACATGACGGTCAATGGATGTAGTTCCATTCTTAGGGTTTAGTGGTATAGTTCCATGTTCAGATTATATATATACTCAAATTTAAAATACCACTTGGTGTTAAGGGACTTAATAAATTATGTTTTATTTAACTGATTTCGTTTACAATCAAAATAAATTATATTTGCTTAAGCAAAATATTTCATGTCACCAATGTTAGCAAGTATGAACGTAGAAATCTCAATTTGTTTTTTCATAAATGATTACTTATAATTTCATCATTTTTAAATTGGTTGCTCAGACAGTCTTATTTGTTTATTACAAAAGCCATTAAAAATATTGCAACTATCTACATAAATCCACTCACACCTCTATACGCGTAACACGTACACAGTTCCAGATCTATTGATTTGTCAATGATAGAACTGTACTTTTTTTATTGTGTTAACTAAAATACTGTCGAAGTCAGGAGTAAAGTATAACTGAAATAACATAGTAAGCCATTATATCTGAACATGGAAGGCACGTAGTATGACCCATATTCATAATCATTCGACACTGTACATATCGCGCAGCTGCAAGAGGAGAAGATTGCAGCCATAGAAGAGAAGCTGGAGCTGTCTACGCAGAAGCTGGCGCAGATGTCCTCGCTGCCCGAGATGGAGGAACAGCTCAAGGCGCGTATGGAAGCCCTCAACCAGGTAAATAGCACGCACTTGTTCATATACCTTCAAAGATTATGTCCAAAATCAATATTGAGCCAACTGAGAATCAGACCCTGGAAGCACAAAGTGATGGTGTCAGATTAGAACCAATTATACATCAGTCTGATATGAAGGTTAACATGGATAAGACTTATAATCATATTTAATGCTTTTATCTGTCTACAACTTTTAAACAGAATTGTAGTAGTTGCATAACAGAAGTTCCATTTAACATATTTTGACAAGTCCAAAACTGATTTAAAAATAATGTCATTCTGGACTGATTTTAACAATATCTTGTTTTTAACCTATATTCATTTTATATGAAACAATAAACCAAGCAATTTAATCTTACGTAATAATTTATCTCCATGTCAATAAAGTGTTATGTGTATGGTTTTAGATTTATTAGGTTACTTCCAAGTCTGCTATGACCAGGTACAGCTTGTATCACTATCCCTCGACGGGAGTCATGCTTTAAGCATTATCACCATACTTCCATGGTTCATTTTAGTATTGATACATTTAATATTGTCAATAACAAACCAACTGTAGTTTTACTAACATGACTTATCATCGTATCGGCATCGTAATTTTATAAAAGTGTAATAAGTTTTTTTAAATACATCAAAAATGTAATTAATGTCTTCTCATTAACAAATGCTTGATATGTTTGCTTTGAAATGTTTTTTTTATATAAAGAGAAGTAAATGAAAATATTATTACAGTAATATGTCCAATTTTTTATATGATCATTATTATCGACCTCTATATATCCCTTATATGGATAGAAATTGAAACTATCTACAAATTAGATGACTGTTAATATTGTTCTAAATAAAGCTAGTAATATAACTAGGGTTAATAATTACGGTCACCATCTTTTCAAAGTCCCCATAACGTTTCTTTAAATATATATGTATAAGCTTATATGTATACGTTTATATGTCGCCATATCGAAATATCTGATCAAAGCAACAAAATGACCGTTCAACCAAGCGGAATCCGCAGGCTCAAGAGAGGCACGGCTCGGCCGAGGACCGCATCCAGCGGCTCGAGGCCAACGTCGAGGAGAAGAACGCCGAGCTCATGCGCCTCAACCAGCGGCTGCGGATGAACGAGGAGCACAACACGCGCCTCTCCGCCACCGTCGACAAGCTGCTGTCCGAGTCCAACGATAGGTGAGACTTCACACTATACACTATGTATGCGTCACACTATACACCATGTATGCGTCACACTATACACCATGTATGCGTCACACTACACTATATATGCGTCACATCATACACTATGTATGCGTCACACTATACACTATATGCGTCACACAAGAACATAACACGCACCTGTCTTCTAATGTGCACATAACCTAAATTATGCTAACCAATGATTATTAACGTTATAGTTTGTGATTAAAATAAGTAACAATTATTATTGTTATATTAATCAAGTGTGTATTTCAAAGATGACAAAAACATAAAAATTTCTTCATATCTATTTTTTTTCAAATGCTCTTTATCGTCAGATAGCGTTAATTCACTATTTTATCCACCAGGTTACAAGTCCACCTAAAAGAACGCATGCACGCGTTAGACGAGAAGAACGCATTAACTCAGGAGTTGGACAAGACGCGCAAGTATGCGGACGAGCTCATGGCGGAGAAACAGGACATCCTCAAGGAACTAGCCAAGTGGCGCATGGAGACTGAACAGGTCAGTTTGTGAAACGACCCGGTAAAAACTTACCAACTTGTGCTAAGTTTCATATTTTTACTAAGAATGCAGAAATACGACAGTAATAATTAATTACATTGACCGTTATTTTTAATTGGAATAAACGATACTAATCTATACAACGCATTAAAATAATATATTGTAATTTAACTTGTAAGATATACCAACTTTGAAGTACGTATCTTAATTTATATGTTAAAAACAAAAACAAAAAGAATATTAACGTAAAAAATAGTAATAAAACAAAAAAGCAGTGGTATAAAATCAAAATGTAGCTTCCATTATTGCACTGTCAAAGAAGTAAAGTGTGTGTATGTGTTAATTGTGTGGGTTGAATTCCAGTTGAAGCGCCAAATGCTGGAGCAGGAGATCGCGTTCAACATCCAGCAGACGGACGCGCTCACGCGCTCGCTGTCGCCCGCGCACGCGCCGCGCACGCCCTCCGCGCTCTACCAGCCCAAGGTACACTTGTCATGTATACACAGGGGTCGGAAACCGGTATATTTTTCGAAACGTTTTCATCTTAAATATCTAAAAAACACTTTGTTTCGGTTTCGGTCGAACAGAACGATATAAAAAACGATTTTGGAAAAAAACAGAATTATATTGTTTTCGGTTAATAAAACGTTTTTAACCATTTATTTTGCGTTTTTTGCATCGCATACTGTAAATAACGTAATAAAATAAACGTACACCGCCCTTACAGCCCGCGCTGCACCGTCTTGCGGATTAAACCGGTTTTTTAAAGCGTTCTCATTTCGTTTTCGTTTCGAACGCAATCTTGCCCAAAGAACCATAAGAAACGTTTTAAAAACGTTATTTTGAATAACGTTTCCGAGCCCTGTGTATACATCCACAGTGGAACCTCCATAACTCGAACCTCGTTAAGTCGTAATCCTCAGTAAGTCGAAAATCATTTTTATTCCCTTCCGCTGAAACCTGCAATATCTCGAATTATTTTTTTAAAGTAAAGTAAAGTAAAAAATGTATTTACTATTGTGATAATACATATTATTTTGGTAATGACATGATTTATGTAAATGTCATTTCATAACTTATGATAAAAAGCTGGTAAGTTTCTTTCGCTTGTTCTTCTTGTCAGCTAAAAGACGTCCTGAACAAGTGGTAGGGGAAAAAAGTTTTTTGGACGATTCAAAAGTGCTTGTAATAGCCTACTTGAATAAAGATATATATTCATTTCATTTATTTATTGACATAATTTCAAATAATACAAAACTTAATGAATTTTATTATTATTATTTAGACTTTATAACTCGAACAAAATGTTATTTCTCTATGAGGTATTGGTGGTACATATTTATACTTTATAAGTCGAAATTCAAAAAACAGACTCCGTAACTCAAAATAAGTAAAATATAATGGCCACGAACTTGGAATTCCCCGAACTCATAGCAATAAAATCCAAAAGGAATGGAGTCGAGAATTGTGCTACTGCGCATTCGATTGTCGATTTATTACTTGTCGAAATTTTACGAATCATTTGTATCTCGAAATTCTTGTTTAGTTGAAAACTCCTTAACTCGATTTTTTTGGCATTTCCCTTTACATTCGAGTTATCGAGATTCCACTGTAGTATAAGGTACACTTATCTAAATATATATAACTCAAAGGTGACTGACTGACATAGTGTTCTATCAACGCTCCGCCCAAACCACTTGACGGATCAGGCTGAAATTTGGCATGCAGGTAGATGTTACGACGTAGGCATCCGCTAAGAAAGGATTTTGATCAATTCTACCCCCAAGGGGATAAAATAGAGGATGAAAGTTTGTATGAAACTGACAATTTTAAACCAATCAGGCTGAGACTTTGCGTGCATAAAACTACTATGACGCAGGCATCCCCTAAGAAAGGATTTTGATCAATTCTACCCCTAAGGGGATAAAATGGGGGATGAAAGTTTTTTTCAGGTATTTTACACGATATAATGAATAAATATCCGTTAGAAATGCTTCCAGCCCAAGGTACACTTAAGTCATGTACACTACCAACCCAACTCTATTATTTCGCTCATTAAGGAGTCTTCTTTTTTGCAATGATTCTTACTTTGAATTATCTTTACAGCTGGACGGGTCTTGGGAGAAATTGCAGCAGGCGCACGTGTTAGCTAACGTACAACAACAGTTCGATGTCTCCAGCGATGCTGAGGTAAGATTTACATTTATTTATAATAACGCCATGAGAAACATACAGTACATTATCATATTTAGGACCTATAGTATACAGTACATTATTTAGGACCTATAGTTTGTTACAAAAAAAAAATACTACAATGGCCAATAAAGTTTCTACAATTACTATTATTAGCTAAGTTTATGAAAACTAGAGTGCCCAAAATGCGAAAATTTTGGTACATTATCTTGATATAAATTGACAAATTATTTCTTTCAACTTTGATAATCATTACTCCTTACGTTTAAATATTTTAATGATGAAAGTTGACAAAACTATTGAATAGATCTTAACAAAAAACTAATTATGAGGTAAAGTAAAAACATCTGCCACCAGACCAGTCATCATCTTGATTTTATTAAGGACCTTATAATTTATTATCTATCCCTATAGTCGTGACTTTAATATCAAGATAACAGAACTGTTAGTGTTACTATTCCTAAACATTTTTGAGATAATTACGTATTGCTGTTTTAATCCGCTCAAAAGAGTAATTTTTTAATGTCTTTGTGAGGTGTCGATAAGCTTACTATGATAATATTTCGGTCAGAACGATGAGTCTGACGGCGGCGTGGAGGCGGGGCACACGGACGCGGCCGCGCTGGCGCTGATGCTGCAGGAGCAGCTGGACGCCATCAACACCGAGATACGGCTCATACAGGAGGAGAAGCAGACCACCGAGGCCCGCGCAGAGGAGCTCGAGTCCAGGGTCAGTGTACTCTACATACAAGTTATGCACTTTTACAGCTTTAACTCATTTTAAAACTTTATCGTGCACAAAGTTACTCAGACAACATACACTATTAGAAATTTCTATACAAAAGGCGAGCTTAATGCACTTTTTCACTAAACTTAGGAGTCGTCTAAATATTTAGGAATCGCCTAAGGTAAAAATGCATTTCACAATTGACAAGGAACCACCTAACGAAATTAAGCAATATCTAATGATAGGGTATTCGTTATGCAGCACCTTGCGCTATGCGTTTACGTATATGACAGGCCATAAACATGTCAAGGGATAATAGAAAAAAACATTTATTTGGAATTAAACTAATCTGCTTAGACGATTCGTAATATTAGGAGTTCCCTAGTTAAGCTATGCCTTGTTCTAGGATAGTGAAAATGCTTGTAACACAAACATGAATTTAAACAACTAATAATTTTCAAAACTGAAAATACTGAGTATAGATATAGATGATGTTCTCTTAATATTATTAACTTTATTCAATGTGTGTTTGCAAGGCCAAAGTTTGTGATTTCTTTTATTAATCAAATAATAAATCAGTGTATTCACAAATTACAAATCAAATTTTTATAATTTGTATACATGTATATAAATTGAAAAAACAACTCAAAATTATGAATTAAAAAATCCAATCCTAAAAAGTTGAATTGGACTTTTGTGTCGACATTGGTATTTCAGCAGTTTTTTATATATTTTTCTTAGTAGCTCAGCTGCGCGTTTCGTTTCGAATGTCAATATTAAATGTTATTTAAAAATAATATCAAATGTTTGACTTAGTATGACATCAGAACATTAAGAAAATTATTTTAAAACACTGTTTCTAGGTGCTAAAAATATTGTTATATGGATTTTTATAATAATTATTTAAGATTTACTGAAACAGGAGTCAAGTAGCCTATTCACGATTTGAATAAAGCATAGTTTTATATGACATCGGAATTATAATGAAAATGCAAACTTTCAAATTACGGAAATGAAATTATTTCATTTCCGTAATTTGAAAGTGAATTAAAATATATATATTTTGTGTGTTGCGTGATTATTATTTTCGGTTAACATTTTTTTTAAATAGAATGTCTGCTCCTAACCTATAACATTGATACAGAGACATTTAATTATTTTTTTTCTACCTTACTAGTAGAAAAATTAATGCAAAATTATTTTAAAAAATTAAATTTTTTACTGCATTTAATTAAAATTCTGTGTTTAAAGAACTGTAGTTTAAACAAATTTTGATATTTGTCAAAATTTGCATTCATAATGCTACATTAATATTTATCTGTTTTAAGTTTAAACCGGGATTAATTTCTTTAATGTTAAGAGTTTATGTTAATAATGCTTATCTGTCATGTATTGTCGCCAGGTGGGCAGCTACGAGCACATGAACGCGCTAGCTCCCGCGTCTCCGCCTCGCGCGCATCATCACAAATATCACACGGTATGTACTCAGCTTGTCATACAATCAGCAGCATTTACATTCATTTCCTATCCGTTATGTCGTAAGCTCATTAAGTAACCTCACAAGCCCTAATGTGTTTCCACGATTTTAGTAATTTTCTATTTCAATTTATGCAATTCGTGGAATGAGTAATATTGTTTTAGACACATATATGTCTGTTATATCCGTTTCATATTAGGTTTTTTCTAATAACGCTATAAAACTAATTGTATATAATTATCAGGGGCAGAAAAAGTAGGGCGACAACTATTTGTTATTTTTTCTCTTTTCGTCAGTTATGGTTCAATCGACTGAAATACGCGTTGCGCACAATTCTGACAATCACACATTGGTAGTGATATTTTTATTAAAAAAAGGAATTAAGTTCCTTAATACAGAATCACATTATAGCAAGTTAGTATAAAAGGTACTGGGTATGGTACGATTATTCTTGTTACTTGGGTTAGGTTAGATTTTTTTTTCTCAATGTTCTTAAACGTTTAAGGAGTTCGGAAAAATGCAAATTTAAGAAAAGTTGTTTTATTGCTTGTTTGGTTTTGAAATAAATTTGGTATATTGTGTACAAACATCGTGGATCTCAATCTCATCAAAAGTGTGGATGGAGATCCTGCCATAGTCTGCCATAGTGTGGATAAGACATAGGGGGGATAGACGACAGATGAGAAAAAGGTTAGGTTATATGTTTGACGCGCGGTGGTTGGTGCGCAGGCGCCCGCGTCGATGTCCCCGGCGCACGCGCTGTACCGGCCGCCGCCTTCCTCCGAGAGTCTGCCCTCCAGCCAGGTCTGTCACCACCACCCCTCCCCCACTCCCCGCCGCTGCTAAACAGTTACGGTCACGCCTGAACGCGCGTTTCCACTTTTCGCTATCCCTTTTCATATTTATGCGAAGAAAAAATTAAATGCCCTCTAGTAATGTTAACACCTACAATAAATAATCTTTCTCGATTACGATATTGAACTAAGCATATTGCTTAACCTTTAGTTTACAGTTGTATAAACTATCTACGTTTTTCAAATTAATATTTTTTTAATAGTTTCCTGAACCGTTAGCACTGTTACTTACCGGTTATTTACACACAAAATCATAAACGTTTCTTACATGAATTTAAACTATTTTAACGCGATATTACTTGAAATTTATAAAAGAAAATTCACATTTTCATGCCAATAGTGTAAAAACTTTTGAAACTATCAAAATGTTTAGATAAGTACCGTTTTCAATATTATAAATTTGTATAGAAAATGCATTTCTACTTCACCTAGATTATTACATATAGATTAGCTGAATTCGAAAGGGATGGTATTATAAAAACTAATGAAATGAGCGTGACGGTGATATAACTCTCGCCTGGCATTAGACTCGCTAATCTTATAACTAACCTGCCCTTGTTCATGGTTTGACCGAATTGTAACTTATATTTCCCCTAAAGGGGGCTTTCCTGTAATAAATCAGCTACTAGCTCGCTTATGTCCTTCACATTCTGTGTCAGTAAGATAGTGGGTATGTTTTGTCCGACGCTACACTCGCCTGTGTTCCCCCGATGTTGAGCTTGCTTACCTCCCGTTTTAAATATTATAAACTTACCCTGACACTGGGCATGCCTCTCCTGTTCATCTGGCGCTGCATTCAGATGCCTCTCGCTTATCCTACACCGGCACCGTATACGCTTGTCTATGTTATTTGAAAAGCTTTAAATACTAGGGCAGACTAGTGCAGATTTTTTTACAAATATATAATGATATCTACAACTGGAGCTACTTTATCTATAGCTAGATTCTCTAAATACTGTATCGTTAATAAGCTGTTTCATTAAGTTAATTAGAACACTTTTTGTTTTTTCCACATTACCGTCGTCTGTTTAGGTATGATAGCAGTCAGTTTGGTTAAGTTAGGCATACGTGAACCCCCAGAATTAATCTTAAATATAAATAAAGTAACCCTGTGATGGTATTGATATTGTGTCTTTCCATATATCGTTAATACAGTTTATAAAATAAGCTACATGCCTTATACATAATTTGTAGTATTATTGATATAAAAAATACGAATAATTTATTTTCATTTAATAAATAATGTGTTGTTGTTGAAAATCATTTCTGTCTTATCTGTGCAACACTTACGACATTCCCATCTCGGATTTTTTTAAAGTAGTTACGTCGATTTCAACTTCAGAAATTAAATTGACCCGTTTAAATCACTTAAGGGGTTGATTTCGCCTCCGCAAAAAGCAAAAAGAATTTGATGCATTGAAGTGCAAGTTTTGCACATGATTGCTTCTTATAAATATTTATATATACCAATAATATTTTTGTGAACGAAATATTTCTAATTATAATATTCTTAATGAAATATGTTTAAAACATCCACTTAGTCCCTAGCACCCTGAGATGGGACTCAAACCCATTACCTTTCGCAATCCGAGCGACTGCCTAACAGGACTAACGAATCTTTCAATCACTTGTTGCTTTTTAACTACTACTAATGGGTTCGTGTCCAAAGTCCCAAGGGTAATGTGGATTTTTTAAGTATTTTTCATTAAGAATATTTTTTAATTATAGATTGCAAATGCAAAATTCATCAAATACAATAATAGAGAGTTTTAACTACCAATAAAACTTACCTATTATTTTTCCTAAAGATATCCGGAATCCATCTTGAGTCAAGCATCATCCTTTTTGTGACGTTTCCGGTCAAAAACACTACCTCCCCTCTTACTTCCGGCGCCTGTGCTGCCATCTAGTTTGCGGGTAGCGAACCAATGACTTTTAGGCACGAACGCTTACCGTCATTATACCTACTCTAGATGCACCAGGTAGAACTTACCTGGATTCCGGATATCTTTAGGAAAAATAATAGGTAAGTTTTATTGGTAGTTAAAACTCTCTATTATTTGTTCCGTTCGATATCCGGAATCCATCTTGAGTGATGTGTTTGTTATCTCCTGGTGAGTGCCATTGGTGACGCTATAATGTGTTGCAGGTATAAAAAGTCAAATGTAGTCTGATGAGAAAAAATAATGCATATTATAAGTATATTATGCTATTACCTACATAGTACATATATTATGCTGTTACATAACAATGCAATTATAATAATTATTCAAGTATTTCGGTAATCTAAGCTAAATAAATATTGGCTTATCTGTTATCGGTCAATATCATTAATGAATTGAATGGAATAATAAAAATGTAAATACATAGATATCGGAATTTTCTTGATTGTCCGATTTATCAGTTTTCGATAGGACTTCCTAAAAGTATGTTCTTGGCGCCAGTTTACAGTTTCAGTAATTTATCCATCGGAAACAGTTCCAGTCAATTTAGAGATGGAACTGCAGATGTAATAGACCCTGAAGAATCTTCTACATTATGTGCTTCTATTTAGCATTTTTGAGAACAGAGTAGTTAACTCGTGAAAATTACTTCTTTTTGGGGCTCTTTCAATACAAAAATTGATCGCGTGTCCAATACATGCAATCGAATGATTTGTGTCAGTTTATCATTTCTGTCCTGGCTGTCATAATTACTATTATCTGTTTTTAATACAAAATGGGGCCATAAGACAAAAAATCATTTTCGTCTCTATACTTCAAAGGTTAAAAGGGTTAAATAATGGATTCTGCGACCTTGAAGATTGTGAAATTATGCTAAATTTCCAGCAACTTAAATAGAGTCAATTCTGCCAATTTCTACGTAAAATTTCCAATGTACTATATACCTGAAGTCTAATATTATTTGTGCAATGTCTTCCTAACAATTCAATATTGACAGATATATTTATTATTTTATGATCTAGTAACAAGAATGTGTCATAAAGGGTTGTAGTCAAAGCGCTATTGACCCTCCACCATTACGCCGACATTAGCAGAATTTCCCTACCGGGCACTTGTTATTTGCAGAATTAATACTAGTAGATATTTATAGTCGCTTTACATTAACTCGATAGTTTCAAGATTTTCTTTATTTCATTTTATTCTGCCCGACTTTTAAATAAATTTTCTGAATTTCGGGGGATGAACACCTGTTGCCATACCTATTGCAGTATTTGCGGAAACAAATCGTCAGCCAAGACACTTTGTCCCATTTTGGAACAATCATAATGTACTTACTTGCCTTGACACTTACTGGAGTCGAGAAAGTATTTGCGGAATCATGTTTGAATAAGGCCAGCTTGCATTTGCACTGATGACGTCATGCGTTATGACCTATTAGCTTGCTCGTCCGTCACATCCATTGTCATGAACCTGGGAATGACGTGTGCTTTTGTCGATGGAATAAGTTCACATCTGGTGTACATTGGGCTGCTAGATTTAGTATTCAGGCTATGCATAATTTCTGAATCTGCCTTGTTCGTGTCATAATTACAATAATTTCCTAGATTTGGTCCCCCATCTTTGTTTATGTACGGGAATCAGTACAGTTCTCTTAGCATTTACATCTAGGCATTCCGCGAAATGAAGACTCGCGTGAGTAATTGCCTCGAGTTGAGCACTCGAACAGATTTCCTATGCACCTGTCCTCGGATGTTGAGCGATTTGCGTTGCATTTATTGGAAGGTACAACAGATACTTACCATTTTAAGTCATTCAGTACTGGGTCTGGTAATCCGAATAGGTAGTAATAATAGGTAGTAATTTAAGCTGTGTTAGTATTGCAGTGTGCGACAGTGTTATCACCCTGTTCGAATCACAAACAAGGCAAAGTCGAGTCTCCCCATTAGGAACTGGGCCTGTCTGAGGGACCAACCGCCTTGTACAATCTGATGCTGAAGTGCCATGCGTAGCGTGAAGCGTTCGGTTCAAACAGGGACTTCACTAAATGTTCAGTACTGAGTCTGGTAGTTTGATTCGGTGGTAATGGTGATCTTTGGGCAACTGTCGATGGTAGTATTGCAGTGTGCGACAGTGTAGTCACCCTCTTCGAATCACAAACGAGGCAAAGTCGAGTCTCCTCATTAGGAACTGGGCCTGTCTGAGGGACTAACCGCCTTGTACAATCTGATGCTGAAATGCCATGCGTAGCGTGAAGCGTTCGGTTCAAACAGTGACTTCGCTGAATGTTCTGTACTGAGTCTAGTAGTCTGATTCGGTGGTAATGGTGATCTTTGGGCAACTGTCGATGGTAGTATTGCAGTGTGCGACAGTGTAATCACCCTCTTCGAATCACAAACGAGGCAAAGTCGAATCTCCCCATTAGGAACTGGGCCTGTCTGAGGGACTAACCGCCACGTGTAGTCGCCTCGTGCTGAAGTGCCATGCGTAGCGTAAGGCACTTCGGTTCCGACAGGGACTTACCCCTGACTTCCCCGGCACTTCCCGGCACCTCGTGACCGTGTTGGTCACGATGCATCAGGCAACGCCGAGGAAGCTCAGAACCAGCACACACTGCTCGAAGTTGAGAGACCACCCTAAGCGCTGCTATTGTGGTAACGCAGTTGTTGTGTTGGTCTAGGCAGCAAAGTTTTTGAGTACCGATGGCAGTTCAAAGAGACACTTCAGTTGCATTAGGTAGGTTGTTGTATGCCAGTCTCAAGAACCTGTGAACCAGATGTTGTTCGGCGATACTCAAATGAAAATACTTTTGGCTCGGATATATTTTCGTAAACCATTCGTTTTGTATGAGAATGTTCGGAATACGAAAATTATTGATCAGTCGAAAAGGTTTTATTTTGACAAATCAGTGTCGTTTTAAATGAAATTGTCGGGCTTTAACATTAGAAGAGGAAATGATACAAAACAGGGTGGTTTTTGTAATCTCTAGTATATTAATTTGAGCATTGCAAACGATATTTGAAGATGGCTTAAAATCCCACGCATAAAAATATAATTTTTATACCATCACATACCTACATAGTTTAGATACCAAATGATATATTTAAACACTTGTATTATGGAAATCTGAAACAATGAAGGTAACAACACCCAGACCAGAGACAATATAGAAAAGCTCATTATCTGCATTAACATGACTGAGAGTGGAATGCGGGAGCTCAGAAATGGTGACACCTTGGAACTGGTGAGCCACTCGCCCAAGATCCGACATATGCAATCTGGAACATCCTGATTGTTCCATAAACTTACAGATCGCATTAGATAGCCCCCTCCAATGTGTCATGTCATGCATTGTATTTATTTCTAAAGTTTAATGAACTGGTTTCATTACCATTTAAATATTGGTGTGTACTTCTGGTAATCTACCTTGAATCAACTTGCAGTTGCAACCATTTTATGCACCCCCTTGTTTTTTGGGTGCAATATACTATTATCAAAGAAGAACTTGTTCGTTCTTCCTATCAGCCAAAAGACGTCCTGAACGAGTGGTGGGGAAAAATGTTGGACGATTCAAAAGAGAAGTCTATTTGAATAAATATTATTTTGACTTTGACTTTGAACTCTGAATTTGGCAAAAATTTCTGTAAAGACACCTCAGAAAACTTCTCCACGGCTCTGAACACATCAGTGCGTCTGCCACTTAATATTTGGAAAATATAATCCTTGTTGAATGTTGATTAGATTTTATCAAAAAGCATTAAGGTCTTTAGCAATAGATCAATCTGCAATTTATTGTAAACTAGTTCTAAACTAATTGATTCATACTTTAATTCTGTTAAGGTATTTGTTAATGCTGTAGATTGTACCATTTCTATAAAATTTAACTATAATGACTTCTATTTTTGCAAATAAAGATCTTATCTTAAATCATCAATTGTTGTAGCAGAAACCAATCGCCTCAACTTATAATTTAATTTGAGCATGTTTCATCTAATTTGGTTTCACCATAGACTGGGTCTTTAACGTTATTAAGAAAAAAAATCCTATTTGAACTTGTGTTGATTGTTTTACTATAGTAGGTACATAAAGAAAATTATCACCAGTCGTAACCGCTGCAAGTAGGAACTGTTCAGGACCGTGGGGTCGTAGGGAACGTGATGGTGGCTGTGGTTGCCATAATTGCGGTCCTGGTATGGATACTATGTGCTATTTTGTTATGGAAAAATGCACAGGTGGATTTAGTTTTCCAGTTTTTATCATGCATTATCAAAAAATGTCACTGGTTGGGGTAACAAATCGAATGCAAATCACTTACAGTTTTTCTCGCCTCTGTACCTTACTTGCTCTCTCCGAGCTGGAATCCGACGACGCTGTTCGATGAGCTCGAAGACAATAAACACGCCTGCTTCAATGCTGTTTTCTTTGTTTATTTCACTGTCCCGTTGCTCCATCGCGAAGGGAGGTTAATTTTATATTCATTTCATTTTAATTTTAACACTAAACTATATAATAATAAGTATAATTTGTGCACATTTTATGTAGGACCGATGTTTTCGCCACGAAAAACGACGCTATAATGACGGTAAGCGTTCGTGCCTAAAAGTCATTGGTTCGCTACCCGCAAACTAGATGGCAGCACAGGCGCCGGAAGTAAGAGGGGAGGTAGTGTTTTTGACCGGAAACGTCACAAAAAGGATGATGCTTGACTCAAGATGGATTCCGGATATCGAACGGAACAAATAATATCTAATTATAATTATTATATAATAACGCTGTCGTGAGCTTTTATTGTGCATCATAATTTACAGTATAATAGTATATTGATATTGTGTGTTTTAGCACAGAAATATAAATTTTATTTAAAAGCCTACTATCTAGAGTGCATTAAAAGTAACTTGTACAATGCAGCTTTTTTCCACTGAATCAAACCATGTTCCAAATTACACTAGAAGGTCGACTATCTGTAGTGATTATGAAATCCGTTTGAACAAGTTGCACGCTGAAGTCTTAGTTATAATAATAAAAAAAATCGAATTTAATTTATTATTAATAAAGTTGGTAAGTTTCGTAGGCCCATTCTTCTTATCAGCTAACTAGTAAAATATGGACGTTTTAGAAGTGCTTGCAGTAAGTGTGTGCTAAGCGTTCCCTTTTTTGCCTATGTGCAATCTGTTACATAGACTGGCCACTCAAAATAGAGATTGGTGTACCATTACATTAAGGAAGGCACGGCAGGTAACTTAAAAAGATTAAAAAATCAAATCTTATTTAGATCATAACTTTTCAATCAGAAAAATCTAAATCAATTAAGATGATTGCACAAATACTGTCCTCCATAATAACGTTCTGGTACCCTGAATGAAGTTAATTCCCAAACATTAAAAAATAACGTCTTCTATGTCTTACCTTAAAGAGAAGAGCCCAATTTATGACGATGTATTGTAAATCCATATTATGATTAATACATTATATTGTTTTTTTATTTAAGCAACAACAGCATTTCAGCAATATTTAATTTCTCTGTCGAAACAGCTGCAGTTGTGCGAAGACGGCGGCATGCCCGGCTCAGTGACGGGCTCGACGGTGGGGATGGGCGCGGGGATGGGCGTGGGGGTGGGGGTGGGGCAGGAGGGGGCGGAGAGTCCGCTGACGGCGCGCTCGCTGCGGCTGGAGAGGGCGGCGCGCGCGATTCACGCGGAGCGAGACAGATTGCGTTCCCACTACCAGCCGCCGTACGACTCGTAAGTTACCACACTACACATTTTATGTACTACACTACATTACACGTTATAGATGCCCGTCACTTAAGTGTGCGGAATAGCAGGAGAAACGAGACGATATATTTAGTTCAGTCAATGAAACAAAGATACAGATGTATCAAATATTAATTATTTAAAGTCAAAGATTAATTATCGTTTGATCTTTGCCGATAACATTAATAAATATATCAGAAATAATTATGTCGCTTGCGAATCCCATGATCTAAAAAATTAAATAAAAAAATTTATAGAACACGAACACGACAGTAGATAACAAAGGATGAGATTAATAGTTACAAATGTAAAGCGGCCCTATTGATTATAATATACACTTTAACTTGCCTTCACGTCGTTTCGAAACTGTGATTGCTTTTATGTAATTCGATGATATATTTATTAGTCATCTTTATTTATAAATTATTTATTTTTTTATTTAATTATTAAATTCAATTTTTCTAATGAACGCGAATACTCAACACGTACAAGAGTGGTGTCGTCCTAGAATCTATATCTTACACCCGGTTTCTGAATTGAGAATGTAAAGTTAACTTCTCTCAAACCGTACTTACAATTTCAAACGTCACTATTCAAGATTTCGTTTCTGGTTTTAATTTTTCTACTAACCAGTTGATAACAGTTTCATAAAACTAGGACTTTGCCATGTGTAACGTAAAAAAAACTTAAATTATTGAGAATAATCAGTTGAGATTTGTACTTTTCTCAATTCTTTTATGACTTTTAAGTATCACGAAAGTACAACAAAAATTTTAAAACCGTTAGTTGTAGTTTATACTGTTGGCCAACTGTAACACACTGTATACTACACTTCTATCGCTACACAATTTAGGATATATACATTACGGTAGTTTTAAAACAATGTAATTTTTATGCCTATTACATTTGTACGCATTGTTGCCTCTCATCTACCTGATGCATCCATAACAACTCTGATATAAACACTAACCCTGTATTTAAAAAAATATTGTGTTTTTTTGACGATCAACTCCAGCAATAATATATTATTTATATTATAGCGTATAAATGTGTAGCATATGTTTACAAAAATGTTATATTAGCTATAAGTATATTTGAATAAATGTTGCATGCCAAATACATGCTGTATATTTAATAATACGACAACATTAACGAATGATTCTCCGTCTCTTTCACGCCGCAAGGAGTTCGATGATGTCGGGGAGCCTGGCGCGATTCCCCGTCCACAGGTGCTTATCCTCTAACGTTAGGGCCCCGTCCGCACTGTCCGATCATAACTTAACAAACGCTTGGTGCGACTGTCCCGACACGCTGTTCAACTACGTGCCTCACAGACTATGCATGAAGTCTAGTTTGTACAGGATCTTGGACAATTATCTATTCCACCATCCTTGTCTAGTTAAATCTGCAAGCTACATTTGATTCTGTGAAATAATACCTATGATATTACTATAAGAGCATGATTTCAAATGTTATTTGGTTGCTTTAGATAACATTGTCCAACAATTATCTACTTCATAAAATTTTCCAAGAATATTTTTAACACTTTTGATGTACTCATTTCAAAATAACACTGATATTTTTGTGGCAGCTCTAGTTTATAATATTTTTCAAACTATCCACATTTTAGGTGAAAGTTTATATTCAATGGATTTCAATTAGCTATAGTTTTTTTCACAATAATAAACGATGGCTACGAAGAAGAGACATCGTTTAAACGACCCAGACAGTTTTTATGTTATTTGTTGTTTGCGAAATATCGTAAATCGATCACAGACTTCGTTAAATCTGCGGATATTACCTAATTTGGAGTGAATATTCACATTCTACAGAAACCATGGGTGCCAAAATTGTGTTATGTCTTTGCGGCAATGGTTAAATGGAAAAATACCTGCGCTTAAGTTTAAGACACCCATGATCTGGCGGGAACCTGTAATCATCACGATGATTGTTATTTTTGTATGGTTAATATTACGGGTATACACTCTGCAAACCGGCACCGTCCTACCCAACGTTGTCTGCTGCTCAGAGGACATACATATGATGACCGACTTCTGGTGGAGTCTTTGTCGAGATCTTATACATGCACCTCATTCAAAGAATCTTAGAAAAAAAATATTTTCCCCTAACCACAGTAATCATTTCGAATAAAATATGTAAAAAAAATATCCATTTATATTAATTTATAACCCGTGTGTAAATTTAAAACTAGAGCTGCTAGAAAGAAACCAATGGTGTTTTCATAACCGGTACATTTAATTATACTAAAAACAACTAGAAATATACTGGAAAATTTTTCATTGTTGATCAGTGTAATTTGGTTATGGAAGTTAATGCTTTATCTCTTCTTTTTTTTTTTGTGGAAGAATTTCTTTTCTGTGCTGCAGATCTATTGCGTAACTAAATGAACTTTATGCCACTATTGTAGATTTTTTTATTTAACGTTCAACTAATATTGGAGCTACTGGTGCCAATTCTGTAGTACCACTCTATTAGCTTAGCGATTTCATGCCAAAACGAAGAGAAAAAAAACGTTTCTATCTAATATTTTACAATTATTCGACTGATGGACTAAATAGTTTATCTTATTTTGTACCCAAGCATCATCCCTATGATGAAACACAGTTTGACAAAACCAAAACTAAATTCAGTCTAGTTTGTGCAACAGAATTGCTACCACTATAATGTGCGATATCACTATTTGTGTGTACGACAAAAAAAAAACCATGTCCAATAAAGTTACTTAGTAGACTCGCTAGTATTTTTAATATTTTAGATAGAGTGTAAATATAAGGATCTTTTAATACGCCACAAATTACTTTACGAAATGGTTATTTATATTGTATTAAATAAATGGAATTACTAAGGATTGTAGTGTTCATTCGCTGTGTCCCTCCGCGATCGGAGAAAATATGGTACGTGACATTTTATATATGTGTGTCCCCCATCACTTTATGTAATTAGTCTTACGCCAGTGCTACACGCAAATCCATAGTGATTCCATTTTAGTATGTCTATAATTATAACGACAACGTAGTGCCAGCCCTAGTTTTATTTACAGATGAAAGTTAGTCCCCATTTTGTAAACCGTCTTGAAAAAATTCAAAACATTTTTATTAGGTTTAATGCCTAATATGAAATTAAAGACTTAACTTTTATCTGACAATTGAAATATAAATAAAAATTGTTTTGTCGGTTTCTTATTAACTCCTTAAGATTGCATATCGCCATACGCTCCCATTTGTTTAGCTAGAAGTTCAGAATTTATTGCATATAATAAACTCTATCAGCAATATTGGCTATGCCATGTTGCTGAGTTAAGAATAATATTAGTTGTAAAACATCAGAATGAAGTTTGTATGTTTCTGTGTTGCTAGTCGAAATAAATAATAGAAATAGAGAAACATGTTGTTACCCATAGATTAAACTTTTTTCAATAGCACGTCTGTCAGGTTGTTTCTATTGATTTTATACCATAATGCGTTTATGGCAGGTATAATATATCAGTATTCAATTTCTTGATTAGGAATTCCGATTCGAGAATCCGTGACGTATGCGCTTCGTTCGATTTTCTTTCTCTTATCAATAACTCTGTTTAGTTCGTTGAGACAAGCTTTATGAAAACGTTCTTTTTTGAAAATATTTTTCGTTTGATATATTTTGCCTTCTGTTTAATGTTTGTCGACCAGATAGTGTAAAATATGAATAGAATCGAGTGCTCGGGGGAGTATTAACGTTGCGGTGGTATTCCAGCAGCTCGAGCCAGGAATCGCTGGGCGGCCTGGGCTCTGGTGGGACGCTACTGGGCCTGTCGCCGGGCGCGGGAGGGGGCGGGGGCGGGGGCGGCGCGTGGGGCGGGGGCGGGGGCGGCGCGTCGCCGGGCGTGCCGCGGGGCGTGTCCGCCGCCGCCTCCGCCGTGTCCATCGCGAGCATGCACCAGCAGAAGAAGAGGGGCATCAAGAGCTCGCTCGGCAGGTTCTTCAGCAAGAAGGAGAAGGCGGGGATGCCGGTCAGTATATTGCGGAACTTTATTATGTTAGCCTGAATAATCAAGCAATGGTTATATGTTCTCTTTGCGCTTTAAACACCGTTTGGTTGACACGAAACGACATTTGCTATTGATAAAACTTTATATAGTCGTTATTCCGATTCACTAGATTTTGAAACCTTATAAGCTTTTTTTCTTTAAATTGTTCAAGGTTTCAAATTCAATATTATTTATTCAGTCTAGCTTGTTACAAACAATTGTGAATGTCGAAAACTACGCCATCGTTTCGTAAACCTACGCCGGAAGAATTCGAACTGAGCAGAGCTGGCTAGAAACTCAATAAGGGTTGCTTTTTTCTCCCTGTTTTTATTTTCATACAAAGATGTCAATTTCAGGGAAGTTTAACTATACATTGAAGATTTTTTACTACAAAAAATATTTTATGTAATAATTTTTGGTGTAACGAGAGAAAATAAAGTTCTTGATGTATTAAGTATGTTTTGTTTAGCGTTCGTCGTTTATTTATATAATAATACAAATATTGAAATGTCATAATGTAGATGCAGAGCGGCACGAGTGGGGGTCGGTCATTATCGTCTGCCTCGTCGCTAGGGTTGTCAGCGTTAGCGGACGACACCCTCACGCCGGACTGTCCGCCACCCCTACCCCAGCACCAGGACCTTGCGAGAGCGAAAACCAAGTGAGTGAAACTCGATATTATGTACGTATGTTAAGATTATTTTTTGAAAGATAATTTAATATAGTCTTGTATTTCTAGTATTATCTTGTATTATCTTCTACAGAAAAATATTTATATTATGGAAATACGTAGTCCGTTACTAAAGATTGAATGATCATCTTCATTATAAAAAAAAATAATTTTGGAAATTTGGTTAATATAAAGTTATATTTTTACATTGCTTTTCTTTGCGTTAAATTATTATTAATAAGATTGTCTTGGATATGTTTGAAAATGACATGACTGCCGTCAGAACTGGATGTTTCAATGCTCGATTTTATCGATATTCAATCTTGATATGATCGATTCAAAGCGATTTTTTTTAAACAAGTCCGCACGTCTATCGTCAATGTCACCTGTATTGTGATTTTAAACTACGACGGCATGAGTTGTCGTTTGTTATTATTTAGGATCTAAAAGAATCGAAAGCAAATAATTTAACAGTTAGTATAAAGTTGTCAACACTGTTCCATAGTGAATTTTTTATAATGAAGGCGGGTCGGGAGTCTATGATTAAATCGATGATCGGTATTGAAAAATTCATTATTCACTTTTTCTTGTTGAAAATAATAGAAGGGTAGATAATCGATAATAAAAAGGATAAATAAGTGTGTTTCTAAGTATAAAATGCAACTTTGAATACATTGATATTGTAATTTATATATTTGAGAGAGAGATAGATTTATTTAGTTACAGATGAGACAAACTAAAAGCATACATAAAATTGACAAAAGGTTTTTAAATGATACAATTAATTTAAAAAGAAATGATACAAAGGGCTGGATTGATTTTTTTGTGTCTCACGGCCGCAATAAAAAAGATAGTCTCTTCAGCAATTTGTCAGGTCTTTATCGAACCCGACGCTGATTTTCAATTGGCTCCTTGCCGTTTTCTCGGCAGGTAGACGCCAACTTCTACGAGTTCACCATAAAATTAAAGAAAAAAACACAGTACAAAAAACTACATATAAACAATCATAAACAATAATTATCATATTTATTATTATTAATCAGTATAACACTATTCATAATTTATTTTATCAATTGCTAAGTATTAATATAAACATTACAATACATTAAATATTGTTCAAAATATAGATATATAAATACATTTGATTAGACATAAAGATATACCGCACTGTCCGATCATAACTTAACAAACGCTTGGTGCGACTGTCCCGACACGCTGTTCAACTACGTGCCTCACAGACTATGCATGAAGTCTAGTTTGTACAGGATCTTGGACAATTATCTATTCCACCATCCTTGTCTAGTTAAATCTGCAAGCTACATTTGATTCTGTGAAATAATACCCATGATATTACTATAAGAGCATGATTTTAAATGTTATTTGGTTGCTTTAGATAACATTGTCCAACAATTATCTACTTGATAAAATTTTCCAAGAATATTTTTATCACGTTTGATGTACTCATTTCAAAATAATACTGATATTTTTGTAGCAGCTCTTGTTTATAATATTTTTCAAACTACCCGCATTTTAGGTGACTGTGCATATTTAGTGGATTTCTATTAGTTATAGTTTTTTCACAATAATAAACGATGGCTACGAAGAAGAGACATCGTTTAAACGACCCAGACAGTTTTTATGTTATTTGTTGTTTGCGAAATATCGTAAATCGATCACAGACTTCGTTAAATCTGCGGATTTTACCTACTTTGGAGTGAATATTCACATTCTACAGAAACCATGGGTGCCAACATTGTGTTATGTCTTTGCGGCAATGGTTAAATGGAAAAATACCTGCGCTTAAGTTTAAGACACCCATGATCTGGGTCTCTGGCGGGAACCTGTAATCATCACGATGATTGTTATTTTTGTATGGTTAATATTACGGGTATACACTCTGCAAACCGGCACCGTCCTACCCAACGTTGTCTGCTGCTCAGAGGACATACATATGATGACCAACTTCTGGGGGAGTCTTTGACGAGATCTTATACAGGCTCCTCATTCAAAGAACCTTATAAAAATATTTCCCCCTAACCACAGTAATCATTTCAAATAAAATATGTAAAAAAAATATCAAATAAGTAAGCAAATAATTTAACAGTTAGTATAAAGTTGTCAACACTGTTCCATAGTGAATTTTTTAAATGTTTGTAATGAAGGCGGGTCGGGAGTCTATGATTAAATCGATGATCGGTATTGAAAAATTCATTATTCACTTTTTCTTGTTGAAAATAATAGAAGGGTAGATAATCGATAATAAAAAGGATAAATAAGTGTGTTTCTAAGTATAAAATGCAACTTTGAATACATTGATATTGTAATTTATATATTTGAGAGAGAGATAGATTTATTTAGTTACAGATGAGACAAACTAAAAGCATACATAAAATTGACAAAAGGTTTTTAAATGATACAATTAATTTAAAAAGAAATGATACAAAGGGCTGGATTGATTTTTTTGTGTCTCACGGCCGCAATAAAAAAGATAGTCTCTTCAGCAATTTGTCAGGTCTTTATCGAACCCGACGCTGATTTTCAATTGGCTCCTTGCCGTTTTCTCGGCAGGTAGACGCCAACTTCTACGAGTTCACCATAAAATTAAAGAAAAAAACACAGTACAAAAAACTACATATAAACAATCATAAACAATAATTATCATATTTACCATTATACTATTTACTATATTTTTATTACACTATTCATAATTTACTTTATCAATTGCTAAGTATTAATATGAATATTACAATACATTAAATATTGTTTAAAATATAGGTATATAAATACATTTGACTAGACTCAATATGCTTTCGACCACAACACAGTGTGCAAGCTAAATATTAGTGATGGTCAACTCGAGTGAACTAAATTTGAACAATGTTCAAATTTAGTTCAGATTACCCCCGGTTAGAGGAGACTCCTTACTCCTGACATTTATTATTACGCAATTAGTAAAAAAAAAAAATATCCGATGAATTTGCCACGGGCCTCATTCGCTATAATCTTGTCCACTGCAAGTCTATCCAGTTAACTCGAGTTATGTGATTCGAGTTCAACTCGAGCTATGTGGATTTTAACTCGGGTTAAATCGAGTTTTGTTTTTTCCGAGTTGGCACATCACTACTAAATATATGAATGACCGCCATTATAAATGTACAGGGAGCGCGACTACCGGCACGAGCTGCTGGGCGAGGCGATGCGCGCGGGCACGCCGTTCGCGCTGTGGAACGGGCCCACGGTGGTGGCCTGGCTGGAGCTGTGGGTGGGCATGCCCGCCTGGTACGTGGCCGCCTGCCGCGCCAACGTCAAGTCGGGCGCCATCATGTCCGCGCTCTCCGACCAGGAGATTCAGCGCGAGATAGGTACGCTATAGCTACCACTTCAGGACCATTTACAGGTTCATTTGTGGATAATAAGTGTTAAATATATATTTTATTACGATCATTATTTCTTTGGAATGATGTTTATATAAATATTTTTCAAATTTAGGTCATTTTCGTCTTAATAATGATTAAAAATTGCAGTAACTTCAAAATATTCAAACGCCATTATACTTGTTAGGACGGTTGTGACTAAAATATAGACGTATAGGGATGTCGTTGTTGCAAAAAGTTAACATCGATGCGGTAACATCTGTACCTATATTATGTTGCAAAATGAAGAACAGATTATAATTTTAATAATGTTTTAGACTTTTGTTTTTATTTCACTAATTTGATTAACTATATGATAATTAAAAATTCTATTACACTTTAAGACATTGATTAGTTCTTAATCAATATGGGTAATTGAATAATAAATTAATCATAAAAATGTCATATATTTAGTTGTGTTCTTTGACGTCACGACAATGGCGCCAATAATTCCGGCGTTTAAATCGCCCGTAGGTGTTAAATACTTTAATCAATTATTCTTGTTACTTAATTTTAGTTTTTCTGTGGTATATTTTGACATATATATAACGACGTAAAATTATCATATGAAAACATTTTTATAGAACGTGCATAACATTCATTAATGTATCTATTCCATAACTTTCCGGTTGACTGGTAGAGAATGCCTACTGGCATTAAGTCCGCCATTTGTACGTTTTATTTGTGCAAAGAAGTTTAAATAAATAAATATTATTGCGTTAATGGCCGATTTACACGTTATAAAGTATGGAAGTAGATTTTGAACACACAAATAAGTAATAATTACACTCGGAAGGAGCTGACTACATTTAACTGTTTACACGCACTCACGGGCAGTTGCACAAACGCCCATTAAGGTTTAATGACGCCTTTAAGATTTAATGAATGTTAAATTTGTAGAGGTAATGTCACTTTAAACTAATGGAAAATTTAATGAACGTTTGTGCAAGTGGCTGTTAATCACTTAAAATGAAGTTAAAAATGAGTGAGTTTCTTGCCGGTTCTTCTCGGTACAAGGTCTCCCGCCGTAGATTTCCGAACCGATATGCGTAGGTGTAACAGACTTTGACGAGTGCTAGACTGAACAAACAGTTTTGATCTGAAGTTGCCGTGTGTGCCGGGCAGGCATCAGCAACCCGCTGCACCGGCTGAAGCTGCGGCTGGCCATCCAGGAGATGGTGTCGCTGACGTCGCCGTCCGCGCCGCGCGGCACCGCCTGCGCCGCGCTCGCCTTCGGGGACATGAACCACGAGTGGATCGGCAACGCGTGGCTGCCCTCCCTCGGTAACTCCTATATATTCTATTATTACATTTCGCAACTAAGGCAACTCATTATACAATCACATCCTACTGATATTATAAATGTGAAAGTTTGTTTGGATGTTTGTCAGTCGATCACGCCGGAACTACTGAACGGATTTTGATGAAATTTGGTATACGGATAGGGTATTAGCCAGGGCTTGAAACCGTTTTTAGTTAGGTAAAACCTGTTCTCTTATAATGTTCCGTTCCGGATCGGAACCGAATGCGGAGTGAAATTCGGATGGAATAAAAACCGGCTAATTCGCTTGGTTCGTAAAAAGCAATATTCTTACGCTTTTAATGCGAATTACATCATTTTTAAGCGATGACATTTATCATACCTGTGTACGGATGTTATAGATAGGAGTAAAGGCACTTAAAAACCGCGCTAAAGTTTGTGAGATCATTGTTTGGAGTTATATTTAAACCGGTTAATGAAGAAAACCGTATTTCTAGTGAACCAGTTTAAAAACCTGTTCAAAGGAGCTGAACCTTTTATGTAAAGTTGTGCATGTACTTACGTCGAACCTATTCAAAAAATTAACCGGTTTCCAAGCCCTGGTATTAGCTGACTTATATAATAGGATACTTTTTATCCCACTTAACATTTCCCTAAGGCGCACGCGGGCGAAGCCGCTGGCGAAAGCTAGTCATATCATAAATCAAGTATTCTACAAATTAAAAGTATCACGCACTAACATGATAAACACCTCCTGTCACTGATATCGACAATCATACAGATATATAATCATTGACAATAACAAAACACTAATATTATAAAAAAAAAGAATAGTTGAATTTTGGCGATGACTAGTTATTATTAATGTACCTACTACAAACGTGACTCCAATAAACAAAACAAAACATCACGCTGCCATTATATATGACTAAGTGAACACAGCAAAAATTCAGACACATCATAAAATAGATGTCTTTCAAAGAAAAATTTGATTCTATTTTTAAACTCGGCAAAGGGCAGCTTTGTTAAAGGCAATGGTAATTTAATGTATAATTTAATTTTCAAATTTATGCCTAGATTTAAAGCTTTCTGTAATCTTACTTTGGGTATAACAAATTATTGTTTATTTCTTGTATTGTAACCACTCAGTTTAATACATGGATATTATCAACCACCTCTTTGAAAATGGCAGCGTTCCGAAATCTTCCGAAGCTTGAACGTTGTATAATTTATTTCTAGTATTAATAATAATTTTCTATATTTAAGCTGTTATTGAAAAATTATCAATAATCAATATAAACAATCAATCAATAAGAACGACGCGAATTTGAACGCGAGAAATATTTAAAATAATAACGGCCAGCGTAACGACCGTAAATCGTTCAAAGAGTAAATCTACACGGACGTTATAGTACTTACTCCGCCCTCCACACTCGTACACGCTTCCTATACAGCAATGTTTTAATATTATTTATTACGTTGATAAATTTCAGGTTTACCTCAATATAGGACTACGTTTATGGAATGCCTAGTGGACGCGAGAATGCTAGAACACTTAACGAAGAGAGATCTACGAACGCAACTTAAAATGGTTGATAGTTTTCACAGGTGAGTCCGATAATAATCTATAGTTAAAATCGTATTGCAATTGTAAGTGTGTATATTTTTGATATCCAAAATCATACAACAGATTAGAGTCTAAATCTTTCCTTAATGGAAATAGGATATTTTGATGGTGAAAAATTGCATAAAAATTAAAATTCACATCATAATAAATTATGAGTCTTAAAATCGCACGATTATCTTTATATTTTAAAATTAAGTCGTGATTTTTTGTGTGTATCACGTGCCTTGAAATATTACCTGCCATTTTGTGACGTCACTATGCCGACAACTAATTGATTAGACATAAAGATATACTAAAATTTTGTGAATCAAATTACTGGATGCCTCTGTTCTTACCTTATTTAATATCTCTTAATTTCGAAATAGATCGTTAGATGGCACTGTTCTTGTTTTGTTGACATCTTTTATTGTTCTAATCTGTGCATCTGTTTTGTGTACATATCACAATGATGTCACGAATGTGACGGATAAATTGAATAAATTTAAATTAATGATATGTATTTCGATTTTGAGTCATAAAATCGCAGGATTATGACTCAAAATCGAAATCTTATTATTTTTTTTTTTGCCTTTTGAAACTCGACCCACTATGGTGTGATGTAGCATCGTTGGTTATCTAGTCCTGCCTGATAACTGTTATTTAAAAAATAATCCTATATATCGAATGTCAACATTAAAAGTACGTAACATGATATCTGTCTATACTAATATTATAAAGAGGAAAGATTTGATCGTTTGTTTGCAACGAATAGGCTCCGAAAACAATGGAGCTATTTTCAAAATTCTTTCACATACGGGAAGCTATATCATATACGATGAACATAGATTATATTTGAAAATGGGAGTGGATTTTTTTGTAGGGAACGAAAACGTTACCACAGTAACCATTGTTGACTATTCAATTTGTCATTGTAATTATATCCGTGTCATGATATGAATCGGTATGCAAATAAACAGCTCCCTAAGAGCCACGCGGGCGAAGCCGCTGGCGGAAAGCTAGTATCTAATAAAATTTTAAATGTTGTTTGTAGAACGTCGCTCCACTTCGGCGTCGCGTGTCTGAAGCGTGTGGGGTACAGCGTGCGGGTGCTGGAGGAGAGGCGGCGCGCGGCCGAGCACGGGGTCAGGGACGTGCTCGTGTGGACCAACGAGAGGCTGCAGCGGTGGCTGGCCAGCATCAACCTCAAGGTGACCAGAGGCAGCATATATAGAGATGTAGCTCGACCTACTGCTAATTAGCGTTGTGTTACTCACTCTCTTTTAATGAGCATGAGTGAGGACCACATTTTCCCTCGTGAGGGGCTCGCGAGTTACCCCTCATTTGAGGTGAGGATAGGTAATGTTACAGTAGCATTGAATGGGTACGTAGCGAGGCGCGCGCAACGTTGCCGTTTGGTAAAATTGAGGGAGGGAGTCGGTAATGGTAAACAAAACATATTTTGTTTTTAGATTCTAAGAAATAAACTTTATTAGATTATTATTTAACAGAAAGACCACAACACGCAACTAATTTTTAATAGTGTAAAATGTTACATTTTTAAAATCTATTAAATAATAATCATTAATTAATTCATTTTAAAAAAGGAACAACGGAATATAAATATATATTCTAAATAAAACCGATACATTTTTATTAACTTTGGTTTTTACTTAGACTAATTAAATATCATTTATCTATAAAAAATTAAATAGGTATTTCCAAAAGAAATACATAAACAAACCTGAATCGATTAAAAAAAACTCATAAAACCTAACACGTTCCCTCAACCTTGAATATATTGAGTAAGTATCGAGCCACCTTTTCATTCTAAACAACTCGCTATTCATTTGCGTGAGGATATAGAATATCTGTGCTCGCACCTCGACCTTGAAAAACGAGTACTCCCTCATTTTGTCGAAATGAGGACCTCAAACGAGGCACCTCGCGAGTGAGGGGCTCATCACTGCTAATGAGATTTGCACATAATGATTAACATACTTCTTAAAAAATACAGTTCATACTTTCATACTTTTATTATTGTTAAGGTCTATTTACACGGAATATCCATCGAGAAAATACGCTCGAACGACTGCCATATAAATTACTTGATAATTTCGTTCGAGCGTATTTTCTATCATTTGAATGTCATTTATTTCAGTTCTGACGTTTGGTGACGCTTGTTACACAACAGATTTTTCGTCAGTGACCTACCCTTCTTATTTTAAATATTTATTTATATCAAATTAGTTGATATCAATGCTATCTGATATTTATTTGACAATTCCACTTTAAACAATAATAAAAATATACACTTCATTCTATTGTTTTTGAACAGGAATTCGCAAATAATCTGTCAGAGAGCGGCGTGCACGGTGCACTAATAGCGCTAGACTATAACTTCGACGCGAACAGTATGGCGCTAGCGCTACAAATACCCACACAAAACACGCAGGTGAGTGACCTCAGCTGTTTTATTAGGTATTTATTTATGTAGTCTTAAAGACCTACTACGTTTATAACTTTTATGACTTAATATTTGTTATTGTCTTTGAAATTTCAATTACGCGTATATCTTAATTAAATATCTACTGTACAAGGGAAAGAAACAACTGATAGTACCTACAGAAATAGTAAAAGGCTAAAAACCTGACAAATGTCGGTCAATAAGATCAATCCACGCCATCGAGCGATCCACCAATATCCATGCGCCTGACAATGTAAACTTATTTCATCTAGAATAATCTTATAAATTATTTTTCACAAGGGGTCGCTCTAAAATCGAGGCTAGTGTTGAGTTATTACAACGTATTTTTCATGCCTGGGAGAATTCACACGACGCTTTAAGTACTTACTGTGGCGCTTTCTGTTAAGGCTTTTGATTCTGTTTTTCATGAAACTTTGAATAAGACACTTTAATATTATGGACTTAAGAGTTAATTCATTAGATTTTATTGTTGAGTAGTAGAGTACAGAGAGTTGAAATCAAGGGTAAGATATACCTGGATCGATAATTAAGATGGGTGTTCCACAGGGCTCAATCCTAGGTATTTTCTTGTTTTTAATTTGTGTAAATGACTTGTCTCGTTTCGTAAAGTATAGTCACGAAATAGTTTTCTTTGCAGATGACACATCACTCTTGTTGTTAATTCTTTCTATTGCTAAATTGATTCAATGTGAATAATTTTCTTCTTAATAAAGGGATAATAAATTGCCTAAAATTTTTACTACCTAATGTTAAACGTGTAGACATAAATGTGAATATTAAATTTATGAACATGGGCCTTGTGGATATTACAGTGTTTTTAGGGATTACACTAGATTCTTAACTTCGGTGGGGCCCGCATATTGACAAATTGTTAAACAGATTTAGCTCTGCAGCATATGTCGTAATGAAGTTACGCAGCTTAATTGATATAGATACTGCCAGATTAGTATACTTCAGCTACTTTCATAGTGTAATGTCGTATGGAATGTCGTTGTGAAATGCTGCCGACATATAAACGATTTTAGTGCTTCAGAAGATCATGACCAAAGAAAATGCAGCCCTGTACGATGGAAGAAAGACTGTTTGACTCCAAATTTTTCCAGTATAGAGATGTTAGTTCTTAATTGAATTCATGTGATGCCAAGCATCCTCCTCCAACTCCACATTTCAGCGCGTCTACTTCTCGCTCTCTTGGCGTCTATGTCTCATACCGTAAAGAAACATGGGAAACGCTAACGCCTGAACAAGTCTCTATTTCATGGTTTTTGTAATGTTCCTGTTTCTCCATATTTTCTTTAGTCTTCGACTTCGAAATAGTCATACGCTGCTCGATTTCATCGGCACACCCATCATTATTTGTTATGAGTGTACCGAGATAAACATACGATTGGACGACCTCATTCGCAATTTTGGCTATATCTTACGACTTGTAATTAGGGCGATCAACAATCAACATCTTCGACTTCTATTTTTCGGGTCGAAATCAACGCTAGTCTGTTTCATTCTGCAGAGAAGATCTTCCATATGTCTAATACTTTCAATCCAATGGTAGTATTCTTCTTGGCTTTTCAATTTTCCTGACAACTTAAAGATTTAGCTAGAAACAGTTGCTGGTTTGAGCCACAATCAGCCCCAGGTAGAGTGTGAACATTACTTATGCAAGTTTTCCATCTTGTACTAATCAATTTGGTTGCGATGCATTCCATCTGGTGATATCCACGTGCACTGACTTCTTGGGTGATTTTTGGAAAACAAAGTGTTTAAGATAACAAGATCAATTTCCGCTGCAAATTGGATAAGTCGTTCACCTCTTTCATACCGCTGTCTCAATCCAAACTCTCATTTCCTGCACATGGGCGAAGCTGATCGGCATGTGCTTGGCCCATCTTCGCCTTCAGATCGCCTATAATAATTAGAAGTTCTCTCTTCGGAATCTTCATTATAGTTGCTTCCACTTCGGTATAGAAAGATTCTAGTTCCCTGTCACTTGATGTTTTGGTGTGTGCATATCGGTATGAAAATGGAAACTTAATTCGCACCGCATTATTTCATTCTCCAGGATGTCAATTTTAATTGTCTGTATTAGACCGCGCATATTTCATGTACCTACCTAACTTTGATGTGGCGCACCTTTGTCCTTAATGGCTATCCAGTAGTTAAAAGCTCAATACATATACTCTTACGAGAATGTAATCTATGAAGGTAGTTACATAATTTTAATACTAGAAATAAAAATAAATTAACTTTGCCGATAACTAGACTGCAAAAAGTTAATAATTAGTCAGGTGATTGCTTCTAAACTCATAAAAACCCGAAATTATCTATTATGTTATCGAATCATTGAAAAATTATAGTTTTTTTTTTCTGTTACGTTAATATTGTAATGTAGAGACTTAATATATTTATGATATAATAACATGGTTTTGGTGAAGGTCGTAACTCACTTTGGCTCTTCCTGAATGAGCGGCAGGGTAAAATGTTGGGCGATTCAAAAATACTCAATAAAGGTTTATTTGAATATTTTGATTTCGTACAATGCAGAACCACGCGGGCGGAAAGCTGGAATAGAATAAATTTGAAAGTGATATATTATTTTGGTTGTTCAGGCGCGGCAGATCCTAGAGATGGAGTACGCCAACCTGCTGGCGGCGGGCACCGAGCGGCGCGCGGAGCACCCGCCCCCCTCCTGACGCGCCCCCGCGCCCGCCCCCGCCACCGCGCCCGCGCCCCCGCCCCCGCCGCCGCGCCCGCCCCCGCGCGACTAGTGATCCACCTCCGAAACTTCGTGATGCGTGAACGGTGTTTGTTCTAATTATTATTTATATCGCGATGATGTTCGAATTGCCTTCTGTCTGAATAGGGATGACGACTAACTCTTGTTTGTTCGTCCGTCAGGTACACGATTGAAAAATATTAGACACGTATTTTTTTATTTGTTGCGTAATCAATAAAATTACGGCGGCAAATTGAGTTGAAATGTCGCATCACGCTTTTGTACATTCTCTACCTAGTCTTGACGTAGCGAGCCCCCACCCCTCAACTTTAATGCCTATTATCTAAACCATTTCTCGTTAAATTGAAACAAACAAAAATACTTATCTAATATTTTTCTTATATCTGGCTGACAGATTAAATAGAATGTCTTTTTTTACCCAGCAGTCATCCCTGTTGTCGATAGTGTTCTGTGTGGTCTATGATACTTCGATGGGTGACGACCCGGAGCTGATTCTGTTTAATGTGCCGGCGTCGAGTCGATCGCCCGAGTTTTTGAAGGTTTTGAACGATAATCTTTCATAGTTGTATATCTATTGATGAAATCTAAATTACTTGAGATGTTTCCTCGGCTAACAGGCTTATATTTTATGCATAATCGGGAGCTGTATTTTAATTTTCAACTATAAAAACTATTGGCGATTGTTTTTAACAAGAAGATAAATGTAGAATTGAAGTTTGATATAATTTATTTAAGAACTAAACGGTAGGTTCTGAGAGCACGTATACCTCTAAAGGTACATGCTGTAATTTCTCAGATACATCACATAGAAAAATATTAGAATAAAAATAGAACAGAATTGTGTGATTCATTTAAATATAATCGCTGTTGGTTAATTAACGAACAATTGTAATTTTACATAAATTCCAAAGCATCATTACTTTTAAATGAGATATATTATTAATTAACCTTTTTACTGATATGGTAACATTTTCAAGTGAATTTGTTTTCTTTACACCGAACGACTATGCGATATTTCAGATTTTATTTTCGAATCTCACATCTCTCGAGTTCGAAACGGTGCGTGAAGTGATGAAGTTTGCGCATTTTTTAAATACGATTGAAGTATTTTGTATGACAAGATTCTAGTCTACCGAAAAGACTCCTGTAAATTTGAATATGGCAACTCTGTAAGGTACGAATTAAAAAATGGAATGTGATCATTAATTTTTACGATTTCGATTTAGAAATAGCTAGTACAAAATAAATAGGATGCAAGTATGTGAGTGATTTGCAAAACTACTCGCCTTCGTCTCGGCGTGTTGCCATATTCAAATAATCAAGTGAAAATGTTATTTGTCTATATTGACTATTAAATATACCTAAAGTTGTAGAGAAGTTATGCTTGACGACGATATGATTAAAGAAAGTGCTCTAATGTCGTAGTTTTACCATGTACTTAACATGTATTCCAATATTTATCGTTATGAAATAAATATGTAGGTTTATACTGATTTGTCGTGCACATGTGAATCTATAGAATTTCTCCTTCATACTTTTGAACGAACAAACTGTACCGCTCATATTAATTTTCCTGTTATAAACACACATCTATTAATATTTATTTCTTGTTATAATCTGCTCAAATCAGAACTATAGCCATCACATTGCACGGCAGATCTGTAATTGAAAATTTTCATACTCTGATGCCAAATATTAGTTACATAAAAACTAATATGTTAAGGTTAGGTACCGCGACCGCGCGCCGGCCGCGGAACCACGAGAGAATTTTCATCTGTGTAATAATCGAACCTCTTACCGTATTTTTTTTTTACTGGGGACACGTAACGAGTATTCAGTAAAGGTATTAACAGACATGCCTGTTATTAGCACGAAAACATGCTAATAATGAGCATTACTCATTAGTGGCAGTATGCATAATTCGAGCATGCTCAAAAATCGATGCTTCTTTGATTTTCGAGCATGCTACTTGAGGCGCGGGTAGAGGAGGGCGTGCTTCGAGCACGTCTGAACAGGTTTGCTTATGAGCGTGCTTGTTGTCACTTGCTTTTTGTAACTCAAGTTCACACAAGTTCGCGAGCATGCCTAAAATAAGAATTTGTGTATAGAGAAAAAGCATGCTCGTTTTGAGCATGCTTTTTAGCGATCAATTAGCATGCCACTAATGAGCATGTCTGCAAGTACCTTTACGGGTGCGATGCGGCTAGATTCCCGAGAGGGCAACCAGCCAGTACAAGTAATTTGGTCACGAGTCGTTTGTGATGTTAGACTTTAGGAACGGTCAGTATAGCGTCCTCTCTGCGTATGAGACTCGTCGATATCACCCCCTTTAAAGCTGTCTTAAGTGCCTCGCAGAGGTGTTTGTACATATTTAGCTTTACGTAGATCATTGTGTGCCTCTCCGTTTGTCGATTTGTTTTTGCATACGATAAACACTACCGTTTACTTAAATATATAATATTTTATTATTAATAAAAATAAAGATATTTAAAAATTTAAATCACAAACAATATAATATTATGATATAAAAGAGTTACTAATAGTCGCAATACGCTTTAAAGCTTGTTGTTAATTTTTACTGGAGTACTTGTACAGTATTCGTTCGGTAATAACTGATTAATAACGAGGGCACACAGTCACTAGTCTTATGTACAGTGTTAACCGCATTGTTTTGTAATCTTCTATTTTATTAACTACTTATAGCTGAGACAATGAGACGTAGCTAGGTATATTTTTGTTATAACGTATACAGATAATAAATGCGCGGATCTTTATATGCTGTTCAACGTAGTACAACACTCGGTATAATGTATTTAGTGCAAGGAAAGTAATGTCTCAAGTACAATGGCGCTTAGTATTTTAATTGTTGAATACTGTAACAATCCAGTTTTGTATGTATTTTTGTTTTCACTAATATTTTGTGCTACATTGAATAGCATATTGGTTGAATTTCATTTACGAAGCGGTGTGTGATCGGCGCTCAGATGATACCTCATTTATTTTCATTTATAGTGTACCGTTATTTTAATATTGGAATATGAACATATAATGTCACATAATATAACTAGACATTTAAAATGAATTGTAATGAATAAATAATTATTTCAAAAAAATGCTTGTATTTTTTAAATTTAAATATAGATAGTCCTTTTACAAAGCTACCGATCATACGCCGATAAAAAAATGTCTTCAATAGTTAATTAAATTTTGAAATTGTATAGCTAACCGATTTTAATTTTGTGAAATGTTTATTAGTAGCGAATATATTGTAAATATGGTTTCTATGACATAGCGTTTCTATCGTGGGTAGTTAAAGAATGTAGCAATATTTAGCTAGGATGTGTTCAAACGAGTAGATTGTTATTTTTATTATTTTTAAAGTTTTATTTATTAACTAGGTTTTATTATTTATTACGTTTTACTAGTAACACATGTCCATACATATTGTAATTTTTTTTATTATTATGTAATAATTACCTCATAATCGTGTATGTTTGAGAATGTGTATGTTATCACAATTTACATTAATAAAAATACTGTTAAATGAAATGGGCTGCTAATGTACTTTGATAAGCTAATGGTGTATAGTGTATGAGAAACAGTATTAATACGAAATAGAAAAAAAGATAATGGTTGGCCACCGACCGATGTGTATTAACTTTAAAATAGGACGAGCGGATTGTACGAAAGGTTGAAATTTTATATTGAAATTGTTCAGTGCGTAAACAAAAATTATCATAATGTCGATGCTGTTGAGGCTGACGTTTGAATTGTTTTAGAATAACAATATGAGCGAGTTCGCGACAACGGCATAGCACTAACGTTGCGACGCGTCGCTGCCTTTATTTGACTTTAGACAACCGTCGATAGATCGACTTAAGCATAGTTTAAATTTATAACATTATCGACTGGCTATCTAGCGATTTCTATCGACTCGATGTCAGTTTGCTTTTTGCTGACGTGTAATCTATCGACGGCGATCTAAATGCATGTTGAATTTAAAACGTCCAATGTGTTACGCCTGGTGTTATGGCTCGTTCTATTGTGGGCGGCGTGTGGGTCACGTCCCGTACTAAGTATAAATTACGTTGAGGCGACTAGTCACGCTCGCGTCCTTTCATTTTCATCAGCAGACACCCAATCACACTGGATGTGTTTCGCCTCTTAGTAACTCTTTAAGTAACACGGCTTACTAACAAGATCCATGATTTAAGAACATAAACAAATTTATCAAGGCGAAGTCTTTTGCTAAGCCTAAATATGAAATTTCTAAATAGAGTTTATATAGTATAAAACTTACAATTCAGGCCAGTATGATTGGACGACTGTGTATCTAGTAGTGTCTACGTTACGACGTTACGTCACAGACGCTTCACGTCATTATATCAATCGTACACATCAATCGCTTCATTATGAAGTAAAACTATTATTATATTTATAAATAGCGACACAAAATTTTATTTAAAATAAATAAATGCAAGTATGATATTATGTTCGGATGTTATTTAGTCATTTGTTAGTGTATAGCTTTTCGATGTAGCTACGTTCTGTAAAGAGGCCGACGCACGCGCCACGTGGCCTAGTATTATCCGGTAAATACTGTTTTATACTTTGATGGGTGGATCTTGTAGATATCGCTTATCGTTTTCAATCAGAAGACGCCGGAGCTTTCCCACTTGATTTATAATGAAACGTCGATGCTCTTATCCATAAGGAACCTCCACAAGTGCCAACGTGACTCGGCAGCGATGCAAGCGAGCGAACTATCACTTATAATATACGTGAGTCCATCACATTCCAGCTAATGTGTCGATGTTAAGTACATAATGTTGAACTTGTCGAACAAATTTATTTTTCCCGTATGTACTCTGACCCCCGTGGCTCGCGCTACCAAAGAGTAAAGTTACCCTCAATTTAAGGAATTTAATGTAAAATAGTTTGTTAGTGAAATTTCGAATGTATATATATATATATAATTTTGCATAAATGTGTTGCATAGCTTCGTATAGAAGGGAAGTGTTTAAATGAGAATATGTAATTGCTAGTGAGCCAGTCTGTCAGATTATCGCGGTTAGCTCCCACGGTCCCTGTAATGTGCCGGCGGCGTAACATTCCATGCTTTGTGTGTCATGTCATTAATAATCGCTCTGGCCCTCAACTAATGTATTAGCCAAATGTACGGGAAGTATTGTTTCGTGGTACAGGGGCATGCGTAATGTCTGAATACAAAATTGTTAAACTAGGACAATGATTATTTTGACCAATGTAATCTGAAGTACTGTGTAACCTTTGTAAAAATATTTATCAAATGTGCATTGACGACATAAGTTGTGCATAATGATAAGAGGTAAATACAATTTACACGATAAAATTACTTGTTTCATTTGTCTATTATTTAAAAAATTACGAGCTTATATATTTAATGTTGCCACCTTTCGAGAAATGAAATTCGGACAGTCATTCAAAGTGATCGCACATCAGACCAGTGTAGATCATAGGAAAAGTAAAAAAGGGCTTTCATTTTGTATATTTTTATTCAATTAACTAGGCCCGCCTGATGGATTTTTTTTACTCTTGAGTTCAATTTTGGCAGTCGTGTTATTTTGATACGGCAGGGGCAGGGTTAACGGCAGATGAGAAACTATAGACTATTACGATGGGGATTGCAACGTGGCAGGACCGTGGAGGATACCTACATATGGCGCAAATTGAGTGATTGTCGAGCGTTATCTAAAATCGGGACGGGTGGCAACCCTATCCAGCTTCATCGGGTATATAATGGAATCAATAAAATATCTGTGAATTCAAATTCAGGTTCGGATCTTTACCGAATCGTCCTGCAGAGCTGTGATTTTTTTATCACGTGTGACTGGCGGGTGGGGGCGGTATTCATATCCAGGTATGAACTCGGTTCACCTTTTTTAATTAATTCGTCTTTTGATATCATGCATTTTTTTATGTTCTTTTTAAATACAACTTTATTAAAAAATTCTTCAATGTCTTTGAAACAAAGTACATTTGTGTTAATGATGAACCGCTGGAATATTTGTTAGTTTATCAAGTTTAATTAAGGATCCCGTTGTTTAAGGAGTATTACCTCATTCAAATACATTTTTGGAGTACTCTGCTCTTTTAAAATAACGTATGTTACCGTTACACTGATCTTTCTACGATGATTTAGGAAATGTTACACTCTGTTTCCAACTTGAGAATTTAAAGTTAAAAACTTCTCAAATTAACGTTGTTTAGACAGGTTTTCAATTCCGATTTTAGTTTTTTAATGGTCAGTTGGTAGCAGTTTGATAAAACTATACTCCATTCATTATAGCATTAGACAGAAGTAAGATAAGGTTCTCTTTATGGTATACTTTGTGACAAATATCAATAATCATTTTACTCTTTACACTGACTTTATTCAGATATTATTGATTAAGATATTGGAAAGACTTCCTGAAATGTCAGAGGTAATTGGCCAATCAGACCTGCACCGGAATCGTCTATATTTAGCAAAACTTAACTCCAAAAAGATAACAATTCAAACAAAACTATAAGAGAACAACAATAATACAATAACAACTTAATCACCGAATACGATAAAACAACAAGAAAGGCAATAACATTCACAATTAATGAGAATCTCAGATTACGTATTTTGACTATTATGAATACATCCTAATCTGACAAAATTAAAAAGCTGTACTACGGTAACGATTGAAGGGATTAAGCAACGTTTTAAATTTGGTAGAGTAATAGTGACATGAGAATCGTGCCGAGAGTATCCAACCCTGCTTCTCTAGGTTCTTTAAGATGAACACTTTTTATTGTAAAAGTTATTAAATCTTTTAAGTTAGTCAAATACTCATAATTTTGTTTAACAGGTAGCTTAAACGACAATTGTTAAGTGTAGTAGCTGGTATTTAAGTGGATATGTAGCAAATAAGCCGTCATTCTCAAGAGTAACATGATTGTTAATATTTTGTCACAAAGTATACCATAAAAAGAACCTTATTTAACTTCTGTCTAATGCTATAATGAATGGAGTATACTTAAATGCCAGCTGCTATACTTAACCGTTGTCGTTTAAGCTATTAAACAAATTTATGAATATTTGACTAACTTAAATGATTTAATAACTATTACAATAAAAAGTGTTCATATTAAAGAACCTAAAGAAGCAGGGTTGGATAGTTTCGGCACGATTCTCATGTCACTATAACTACAAACGTTTCGGCAGTAGTTTTTTAATTTTGTCAGGTGATGATGTATTAATTATTGTCAAAATACAGAATCTAGGATTGTCATTCATGTGAATACTACTGCCTTTCTTGTTGCTTTGCCGTTTTCTGTGATTAAGTTGTTATTATTTTATCGGTTTTTTTTATACTTTTGTTTTAGTTTTTATCTTTTTGTTGTTAAGTTTTGTTAAATATGGACGATGCCGGTGCAGGCCCGAGTGGCCTACAACAATTACCTTTGACATTTCAGGAAGTTTTTCCAATGTCTTCATTAATAGTCTAATAATATCTGATAAATATTATAAAAGTAATAGTTAAAGGTTTGTTTACCTTTCTTTCCTGGGCGTAGATATAATTAAATTCTATTCTTATTATAATTACTTTTTATGTAATTCATCTATTCTTATATAATTCTATTCTTATAATGTTACAATTAGAATTTATCAAAACAACAGATAGATAGTTTTAGTTCCATGTTGGCTTGGGAGCAAAAGATGAATTTAGAAATTACTGGCGTCATCTTAACCCTGAGGTATCGTTAAAAATCGAAAATTGCTTAGCTCTTTCAGACTACCTAACGTTCAAAGTTTCAACAAAATATCAAATATATTACTAAAATTTATCTTGAAAATAAAATGTTATGCACTGCTGCTTCTGTGAGCCTCTTTTTTCTAATGTTATAATGAATGGAATATAGGACTTTTTGACTCGTGAAACATAAAAACTTAAGTTATTGTAAATAATCAGTTGAGATTTTCTACTTTTCTCAAAACAGAAACCAACTGTTAGTCTGTTTATTGATTGAAGTATTTTGACTGCTTCATTTAGTGATTGTCTGGTAGAATGTGTATGAATGCAACTTATAAATTAAAGAGGCTTGATGAGTGAAGATATTAGTCAGGAAAGAACAATATGTAGTAACAATTATTTTTAATAAACTAGTATTTTTTACATCTGCGTCTTTTTCTTATTTCCCATTTTACTTAAATGCCTACAGATCTTCTTTTTTAATTCCTTCTGTCTCTTTATGCGTCGCCACTCTTCGTCTTCTAGTTGTTTCTTGTGAGCCTTCAGCCGTTCCGCCGTCGCCAACTTCTGTACCTCGTTCTTTTTATCGAAATTAGTTTTCAACATCTTCATAACATTAGACACCTTCTGCTCATATGGATTTTTGATAACCGCTACCCTGTCCAACTTACTTTTAGGCTTCCCAGAGACAGTGGTAGATTTCTCCTTTGGTTTGAATCTATAAGGCAGTCCTTTCTGCAGTTCCTTTGGTATTACTAAAGGTTTGAATACTTTTGGGCCCCTTGTTACTTCAGTGTACATAGAATCAGTGTTGGCTTCACTCTTTATATTACGCTCTCTCTTCAATTGTCCTTTCGTCTTCATTCCCTGCCAAGCATTTTTGACTCCCGGAGGCAAGAGCAGATTCACAACAGGGGCATAGAACTTGGTAACATTGACTTTGAACCATGTTCTACAAAAAATAATATCACTCATTAAAATCTTATCTTCAAATGTGGCCCTGAAAGCGCCTTCAGGCTTGTTCAGAGCCTTTTTGATCTGTCCTCTGATACCTGAAACAGTTTTTATTCTGGCACCTTCAAATTTGGCTACCTCTAGAGTGCTGGTGAACATATCTTTAATGAAAGCAGTTTTCTTGTATATTTTCAGTGGTGTTCCAACCAATTTCAATTTTTTTACAATCTGTGTAGACTTGTTGATTTCATTAACACTACCTGTAGCAGCTATTCTAAATCCTAACTGTTTGATTTCATTAGGATCATTGTTTACTGTTTGTAAAGCAAGGAATCCAGTGTTCTGTGGAGTTATTGGACCATAAAAATGCATATTGCATGTGACATGTTCTGGTGTATATTTTAAATATCTACACTTCAAATCATCCTCTATTTTAGAGTAAATTGGTAATGTTTGAAAACGACGCCAACCAAGTGATATAATCAGTGGATCATTGGTTTTTAAAATTTTCTTATACCATCTATGTTTTTTTACTTTGCATGAGACAAAACCTATATTCTGTTCTGCCATATTAAGAGCACCAATCAATATAGGGTATGTAGAATCAAAGTTCGTTATAAATTCTGAGGGCATATTTTTGAACATCATTCTCACATATAGGCCAGGTCTGAATCCCTCAACTTCTATTCTCATTCCATTATCAAGATTCTCAAATACTGATTTATTCAGTTCAGACTGTTTTAAAGCTTCAGCCTTCAAACTTTCATAGTATGCGTGATCTCCTTTTATTCTATGCTCATCAGGATTGTCATATTCTGCATCAAATTTTGCTTTCAATTTCAGCTTTTTATTGAGTATTTCAGATTTGGTAGGTTCCGCTTTATGTTTGTCTCCGGGTTTTAAGTTTGTGGAATCTTCTAATTTTTCATCAGCGACATGTTTTTCTCCTGTTTCTAAATCTTCGAAATCGCCATAAACTTCTTCATCATCTCCATCACTAGCATCATCTAATTTCAATAGTTCCGAGGCATCTTCATCAGCAGATCTCTTACCAGTGACAAAACAATTTATCAAAAATTGTTTGTTAACTTCACTGGTCCAATCCCTGAGAGATGGTTTATCTAATGAATAAAAGAATGAACATTCATCTAAATCTAGTCTCTCCTTTTCTTTATGTTTTTTCTTTTGAGTTGCAGTAATGTTTTTTGAAAAACTATCAATATCTTCATGGTCTGAATCATCATCTGAGTCATCTTTCTTTTCTTTATTCTTATTCCCAATTTCAAATTCTCCATAAACAAGCTTCATTATATTTTTAGATGTTTTCTGTCTTTCTAAATAGGCATTTGTTGCTTTTTCACTCATTTTTTCTTTCCATTTTTGACTAAAATCTTCTTCATTATCTGATTCAGATTCTTCCTCAGTGTCTGCTTCATTGTCTACATTTTCAGACTCATTATCCCAGGGTAATTTATTTTCTCTTTTTTTCTCATTCTGATCATCAATACCACTATCATGTTCAGTATCAGTTTCTTCCTCATTATTAGAACTAGAATCTTCAGAGCTATCATCGTGTTTTTCTTTATTCTGTTGCAAATATTCATCATTCCTTAACATGTCTGGATATATAACTGCTCCTCCACTGAATAATTGAAATCCAGATTCTTGCATTTGTTCGTCAATAGTTTCTGTTGTTTCAACAACATTCTTCAATAAGGCTTTCTTTTCATTTGTCTCATCATCTTCATGATTATGCGAATGAGAACCCTTTAATTCAATATAAACCGCATCTTTGTCATATACAATACCCCCCACACCTGAGAAAGGTGCATATATTTGTCTCTCTCTCTCCATTAAATGACGTTTCTTTTCACTACTTGGTAGAGGGCATGGGTCTGGTAAGTAAGAAAGTTCATTTATCTTCATATCACCAACACCTGGAATTGTAAAAAATACAAAGTTTCTTAGTAGCACCAAAACATTAAGTTTTTTAATCATAATCAATTAAATTTCAAAAATATGCTATTAACTAAGAAACGGTGAAATTACTATAAAAAACTTAATAGGCAAAAAATTCAAAAATTAACCATGTATTGATTTGCACAATGATACTAAATGTTATAAATGCAATTAAAGTATAGAGGGGGACTAGTAATATATTTCTGGTTACCTGCTATATGCACCATTGATTCTTTCATAAGTGGCACCCCTCTAACATATCCATACAAAATAACATCTCTGTTGACTTTAGGATCCTTCCTAATGATTTCTTGATTTGTTACATCCTCCATTCTGTCAGCTAAAATATATGCATGAGTTGATCGCCAGCTAAGTGGCCTAAACTTCATCACTGAAATAAATCTAGCTAAGTTTTTAATCTCATTTCTTAAATATTCTCCATGGATAATGCCAGAGAGATAAAACAGTTTGGCTCCTGGGTATACTTCTGTCCAAAAACGATGTTTCAATGTCTTTTTAGTCATTTTTAATGTTTTAGCATTCTTTATCATATCAAGGTGAGTTAAAACGCCCATAATTTTAGGCATACCATGCACTTGACATATGTTTAAAAACTCGAAGATCTCCATTTCAAAACCAAAACTGGCATCACATAGTAACAAAACTAAATCTGCACATTTTGCTATATCAATCATGGAATTAACATCATTGTTGCACTCTATCAATGTGAGCCGACGTTTCTTAGACGTTACTATGGTAATCGGTCCGTTGGTACTAGTAACATTGGTTTTTATAAAGCTTTTGATGAGATTGTTTATCAAGGTAGTTTTGCCGACTCGCGGGGGACCGACCACTGCCACAATAATGGGAGGAGGCTCAAGAGGAGTCTTGTCCACCTGAGGAATGTGCTGTTTCTTAGTAATAACATCTTCTCGACGTCTAAATTGTCGCTCTGCCCTCACAGCTGACTGGATGGCGAACGCTTTTGGATTTCGCTGCCGCGCACTTAGGTTAGATGTATCTAGCGGGTTCTTCTTTTTCTTCTTCTCCGCTTTTCGTCCAGCTTTCTTCGCCCGATGGGCTTTCTTCTTGTCAAACACGTTTTCATCAGTCATGATTTAGACAAATTGTAAAAAGTTTACCTTCATAATAAAAATTCACGTGTTTCGAGTTTTCAATCTGATTTAGGGATACCCAAACGAAATCGATTATTTAGAAGATCGAATCACGACTATATGATCAACTGATATATTCGAATACGATCTTATTTAAATCGAATAGAATGCCTGGAAGATCGTTTAAAAGAATACAAACAATTATATGCAAACGATCGAAGAATATAAAATAAAGTGAACACTTAAAGCGAAATAAGCTCATGCCTACTTATTTCCATTGTTTATTATTAGTTATTAATGTTTTTAGTATTATTAAATAATTAAATAAAGACATAACTAAGAGAAACTTCTTCAATTATTATATTTATTAAGGTGGGATGAAGTTGCGCAGGTTGGGATAAGCTATTTACAATTATTTGAAACCTACGTTCAACAGTTTGGCACCGAGACGGCTGGAACCGACTTAAAAAAAAAAACTTGTTGCTGTAACCACTTTGTATTTGATTTTATTGAAGATAAAATTTTATGGTATTATTTTCCTCTTTTCAGTCGTTTCTCTTTATTACGATTTTTTGAAATCTTTTTAGTTTTTTAAATTGTTTTTATTTCTTTCTTTTTTTAATAATAGAAGTTATCACCGATCCATATTCTTACTTCTAACTTATAATAATAAATTAACACCTTCGTCTGTATTTAAACACACTTATATCTTCCGGATAAACGTTTTCTGTAATGGGAGCAGTTCTAACGGAACCTAACAAACTATTCTTGAAGCAATTCGTTTTTATTGGGATATCGCAGATCTAACCTAACTTAACTTACTATTTTGGTAACAGTTCGTTTCTTAGGTCATTTAGTTATTTATAAACTGGAGAGAGTGCCACCATTCGACGCACAAGTATACATATGTGGCGAGGCAGTCCTGTTACAGCTGGACATCGATGCTGCCTTTACAATCGTCAACGCCCGTGACACGGCATCTCGCCTGCTCCGCCGCTCATCCCGACGCCGCTCACGATGCGTACATGGAACGACTCGTCAGTATAACTCGTTGGATATGCTCTGGTTTCTATCGAATATGAAGGCATAGTTCGAAATTTTAACGTGGTCGTCGCTAAAGGTCTTAGGCTGGGACTGACTCGCACCTCACAATATGTCTATTAAATTAAACTTTATATCGGACATTCAAAATAAGCAATTGAATGTTTTACTTGTAAAGCACAGTGACGTGTTTTCTTAAGGGCTGGGTCGTCCGGTTACCATATACTTGAAAGAAGACGCTACACCGAGGTAAGTATGTTTAGGTACGCCCTGTACCATTCACACTCAAAGAGTAGAGAAAGAGATTGACCGTTTAGTAACTTAAGGGTGTTCTTTCTACAACCGACTTTTTTATTTATTTATTTAGGTTTACCAGAAACAAATAACATTATTTCTATCATCTATTGAACATCTTATAGCTAAATCTAAATGTATTTGTAAAAAATTATAAAGACAAACATACAACTGTGATTACTAACAAAAAAAAATTTTGAATGTTGGTTTGCAACTTAAATTTTCATAAGTTCATAGCGAGACCGTCAATATCATAACTGCAGCAGTTATTGTATATTTTACACATTCGACAGATTGCAGAATTTGAGCCCGCCATTGTATGACTAAAAGTTGGACTGAGAGGTGCGATTGGTTTACGTGGATATCTAACTGGCACCCGAAATCTAATGTAGAAGTTTTTAAAAAATAAAAATTAGTTTTTGAAATCAAACTAGATGTCACTAGCGGTGTTTGCATAACTGTCTATAATATTCATTCAAATTTTCGTAATAAAAGTAAATTGAATATCGAAAATTAATAAATATGAAATCGTTTCTTAATATTATCTAACTTTCAAATTAATTTTAATTTATTTGAATCGGAAGTTTAAGTTATTTATTATGTTACGTGTAAAAGAACGATGTTAGGTTTATATGTCAACATAATTGATGAGCCAGCTTATTGGTCGCTTGTAATTTAAATTTAATTGATTCATCCGAATTCAGGTTTGGCGTTAAGAACAAAAAGCGGAGCGCAGAATTCAGCTTGTTTTTTTATGTACAGTATTTCCATATGTGTCATTATGCATTATTTTTTTTTATGGAATAGGGGGCAGTCGAGCAGGCGGATCACCTGATGGTGAGTGATTACCGCCGCCCATGGACACCTGCAGCACCAGAGGAGCTACAAGTGCGCTGCCGGCCTTTGAGGGACGAAAAAGCTCTACGCTTGAAAGTTTGAAGGTCGTATTGGTCCGGAAATACCGCTGGCGAGAAACTATTCCAGAGTTTGGCTTGGCATGCGAGCGAGTCTCTTAAAATAGAAAGAAAGATGATATTTATCTCTTGTCAAATAGCTATAGTTGAGCGAAACGATGGCTGACTCGTGAGTCAAGCTCTCTTCAACTTAATTTCATCTATTTTCTTTTATAATGAATATTGTATATTGATTTGCCAATGAGTATGTAGGAGTTCTGATATTGTAATGGAATTCCAATAAGACTTCTCTGTGTGAAATAAAACAGTGAGAAAAACACTTCTTGCTGAGTTTCTTGCGGTTCTTCTCAGTACAAGGTCTCCTGCCTTAGTTTTGCGAACCATTGGCAAAGTATTCGACTTTCACAAGTTATATGTAACAGCCTAGACTGAATTGATTCTGATATTTATATTAATATCATTCGCTTCATGGATGCATAATGATGACACATACAAATACAAGCTGAATTCTGCGCTCCGCTTTTTGTTCTTCATTCTAAACCTGAACTCGGATGAAAGTTACGAGCAACCAATAAATTGGCCCATCCCTAATGTTGACGTATCAACCAAGCATCGTTCCTTTGCACGTAACATAATAAACAACTTAAACTTACGATTCAAATAAATTAAAATTAATTTGAAAGTTAGATATTATAAGAAACACAAAACGATCTCGTAAGAAACAAAATTTGAATGAATATCATGAACAAAATCCAAACATCGCGAGTGACATCTAGTATGATTTCAAGAACTAATTTTTATTTTTTAAATACTTCCTCATTGAGTTGCGTTTGCGTAACTCATAATAATTGAATATCAACTCGATATTAATCTAAGTTATCAGATCCATAACAACACCGACAATTCTATTCTCTTTGGTTTAACGTCATGAATTGAAATTTAAATCCTACAATTTATGCTGCCATCTAGAGTAGTTTCTTTATTTTTTTAAAGGATAAATCGAGTCAATTGAAGTTACAAGCAACTAATAAGATGGCACATCACTAATGTTAGCATATAAACCAAAGAGTACAGTAATAATATATAAACCAAACATCGTTCCTTTGCACGTAACATAATAAATAACTTAAACTTACGATTCAAAGAAATTAAACTAATTTGAAAGCAAGATATTATAAGAAACATTAAATGATATCATATATATTAATTTTCGATACGCAATTTTCTTTTATTATGCCAAAAAGAATGTTCAAATGAATATCATAGAAAATGAGGAAGTATTAAAAAAAAAATAGTGTTACGAAATCAAACTAGATGTTACTAGGGTACTCTCTTGATATCTCCATTACAACCTTTCCGGTTTTCTTTCATGTATAAAAGTAAATTAATTTTCAAAACTCAGTAAACAACTGATATTCTATTTGCACTTTTCCGTATTTGTATTGATATCTAAATTTGGAGTTTTTTCTAAAATGTCAGTTAGTAAAAGGAACGGAAAGTACTATCTTTGGTTCATTCGTTTCCTGCAAAAAAGTCAACTTTTGCTAGAGTCGCCATCTAGTGAGGTGCTTTTTAATACTTTATTTTTTTTCTTGAAATACTTAAATGCTGCGTTTAATATACAAAGTTTGCTACTAGTAGATGGCATACTAAAGATATATAAAGAAGAAGACATTCCCGCCTCCTACCATCTCTACTAAAATGAAGAAACTTATGAAGTTTATAATTTCAACTTTTGATGTAATATGAGAAGTTAACTCTGTATGTTATAGTGATAGAATAGATAATATAATTTGAATATTATATATGAAAAAATGACTCCTAATTACAATAAAATACAATGATGTTTAAATGTGAATGTGGCCTTATAAATGTAGTGTTATTTATTACTCTACTCTGGTGGTGAGTGACGGTTGACATTGACACTGACAGTCTACGTTACGATCTAGAAAATCGAAGATTCTTTGATTCTGTGCGGTTTTGTTTGCCATTGTTTGTTACGAGTGTATCTACCTGTTTGTGCTTAATATTTGGATGATGATAGTGAAAATCGTGTCGACTGATGACGGCTACAGTGTGACGAATGTAAATGTGATTTAGGAACTCGTTTTGTTATTATGAGTTCTTCGGAAGTGGACAGCCGCAGTATCACTATTTCCATGTTAGTATTATTACGTATTTTTGGCCTTTTTTTGCATCTATAAACTCGCCTCGTTTATATAGCTGGGGAAAATATTTGTTTATATAGACTGAGTTTTCATCTAAGATTTCTAGTCAGATAAGTACATCGAAGATATAACTTTAGGACTAGGTCAATGATCTTTGTTGCGCAGTCTGATGATGAATAAACAGATCATTCAAATTGTTTAAATAATTTACTTGCATTGACAAAACCTAAATGACATAAGTTCTGAAAATATGATAGATCTCTTTTTATTATAAGTCAATTTCTATGCAGCCTCAGGTGCATTTTTCCAAAACTAATATGTCCATCTGAAATATCCAAGCAGAATTGTCTATTTTTAAATGCTAAAGGAAATTATCAAAAAGTTTGTATATATTTAAATCTATGCGAATTCATAAAATTCACATTGTTTAATGTATAATACAGTCAACAGCTTATATAAAACTGCCCAATTTATCCACTTGATTTTAAACTTTGATGCATTGGGGGTAATGTTGAAATATAAATGAGAAAATTCGACATATTCTGGTAACCTTATGTTCAGCTGTCTGTACATTATTTATTGTTTAATAATAATAACTTTATTACCAATTAAAGAATGACTATATGGAATTGAATAACAGGTGAAGTCCTTAAAAATCAGTAGTGTAGATTTATGGGAACTTAAAATAGAAGGACCCTGTAACTTAAGAACCCACAAACTTCTGTTGACAAAAATAATACAAGTATATATAATTTTGCAAAAGTACAGAGGATATATCGCTTAAATACTAACTTAAAAATATCAATAAGTAACTTCTCCCCATAAGACAATGGGAGAAGCTATGGTAAAAGTGTATTTTTGAGCTGGCTGGTATTTATAGGATATATTAATAAATCTATTGACATAATTATAGAGGAAATGACCCAGAAATTGTAGGAATGTATGGGTAAAAATTTTATGCAAAAGTCAAACCCTTGACTATTCGTCTATTATGGAACTTGGCAACATCGGGATCAAATGTTAACTTACAGTGTTGGTAGAGCAATATGTACAAAATAAAATGAATAGAGGGCATCTTTTGGAAATTGAGCTGATTTAAAGGTAGCTGTATTTTAAGTACAGCATGTTGGGCATGTTGGGCCCTATGATGTGATACAATAAAGGATCAGAAATTGACAATGGGAAAAGTAAACAGATCTAAGTAGCAACGGTTCAGTTATTCTCATTAGAGCTTAAAAATATAAATGAGTTTATGCAATCTTGCAGATAGAATATTGAAGGGTGGCTTAAAGGAGTGGTTGCTATAAATCAGAATTCTGAGGTATTTGATTTCATTTACTCTTTTAATAGAGGAACATCTGCAAATGTTATGTGCAATAAGTAAAGGGATATCTTTAGTTGGAAGGTGGGCTCATCTTATAGTATAAAATAAATAGTTAACATAAATATTTACTATAAGGTGCTAAGTAGCTTTTGAAAACAATATAACCCACATTTTACATATTTTAGGCGAAAATCAGTGGAAAACTTAGTGATATCATCACAAGATGCCATCGGTCAAAGCATCAGTCAGGCCCTCAATTTTTCCGGTGTCATCTCCCAGCATGCCAACCAGATCATACAGGAAACAAGGTGAGATTCATAATGTTATATAACTGGAATAAAATAAAGGAAAGTTACATGATAAATAATGAAATAAAAGTAAGTGATAACCAGTAGGTCACAGACTTGAGAGTAAGTAATGCTATTAGCATTAATTCCACCTTTTGTACTGTGTTAATATTGGTCAGTAAACTTCTATAAATAAATAATGTGAGGTAGGCTTGGGGGTATAGCAATGAGGCAAAGGCAAGTCCTTCGAAAGCTTGAGTAATGCTCTCCACACACATATGGAAGAATCCCTTCCATTTGTTGAACCGATGTTAGAATTGAATAATACTCTACCAACGCGTGATCTCCTTTTGTTATCCATTACGCCAGCCCGGGGCCGTAGAGCGAGCACACGGTAAGTAACGTATACTTGGAATTGTGCGGTGTGCGTGTTTGCCACCTCTGCGGCTTCTGCAGCGGCCGCGATTGATGAGGAGACACGGTGTCACCCGCGTAGCTCTATCCTGATGGCCCCGGCGCCACGAAACCTGTAGACCGCCGGCATGAGAGTACTACAAGAGTACCCGAGGGGACATGCATGTGAAAAGCTCTAGGAAGCCCATGTGAGAGATCCGATCATTACTCTCAGCACACACGGACTGAAGGGGGAAATGATCGCATATTAACACATGTCTTTCTTCTCTTAACGCGCATGTCCTGGGCATGACACCCACTCATGGCCGCTTAGTGGACGTTTTATTGTCCTGGGAAAAGGTGGTCAGGGTCCACGGTCTTTTGAATATTCAATTCACACCGTAACTTAATTTTATCCGTTCTGGATACTGACAACGACGTATTTCTTTTCTACTTTCGAAAAGTGTTTTACTGACGAGTGCGAAAATTTGCTCTGCGATGCGGTTTCTGTTCAAAATTATAAGTATAGATTATCGCGAATCGTCAGGAGTCATGACGAGCTTGTTTCTGGAACACTACCCTCAAATGTGCCTGAAGCGAAATCGAATGATAAAAATAGGTTATTTCAAATCCAGAGGCCACTTTACGTGTAATATGATAAGTATAAACCTTGAGTGTATAATAGTGTGACTAAAGTGAGGTTCATTTCAATTTCTCTGTGCCTTATCTCCGCTGCAGAGTGGCTCACATGCTGATTCCATGGTGTCGCTATATCTGTGTTCTTAAGTCCCTGGTTCGTTTCCCGGTCGCTTAATGTAGAAAATTGACTAATCCTATATTATCATAGGTCTGGGTATTGTGGCATTACTCTCCGTTAAGTTTTCTATAAGTATTTGTTCCAAAATTAAAATCTTAAGTCACTGACCTGGAGTTAGAGCTCCTATACCAGTAGTAAGGTAAACTTCATATTAGTCATACTTGTAGGCACGTTCAATGAACAAAAAGTCTTATTTCAACACATAATCACAGAGACTCGCCCGCTGAGACCTTGAAGGCATTAATTTCACCAGCCACACTCCACTGTGTCTTGTGTTATTGTTATCTATAACGTCTAACCTTGATTTAAATTATTTGCACTTTTATTATTGTAACTTTGATTTCATAATTACCATTTCCATTGTTATAATTCACATAACTGAAGTATTATTATTAAATTTTATCAATTTCGTATTTATACTGCTATGTTAAAAAATATTCTTAATGAAAAATGCTTAAAAAATCCACTAGCTTCTTGGCACCGTGAGATGGGATTCGAACCCATGAACCTTTCGCAATCCGGGCGTATTATTACTGGCTCAAATCCACACGGTAATTATTTCATTATTCTGCCAAATAGCAAAATTAAAATGTAGATATATTATTATCATTGTGAATCAACTTCTGTCCGTAGTTGATACAGATTGTGATTTTGTAAAATTATTTTTAATATTTACAATAAATAATGTATATTAATCTAATGTTTAATCCAAATAGTTCTGTACGTAAATGATGCTGCGAGTATTAAATTTTATTTTTGGAGTTATAGGGGCTTCTATTCCAAGGTTCCAATATAAATATTTATTTATTCTAAATAAAAAATGCTTAAATCAATCCAGGAGCTCAAAAAAAGTGTCTTTGCGCATTTTATGAATATCTTTCTCTGCTATTTTGGGTTTAATTAAAAAGATAAGCAAAATTTCCAAAAAGTTAGGCCACTCTGTTCTATGTCAAGAGTTATTCTTCACTATTCAACAAGTCAAAATTGTTTATTTATTTTTGTTTCCGAGATAGAGACCACCATTTTATGCAAAAATCACAGTTGAGATGTAATATGGCTCTTAAGATAGAAAACATTTTTCATTAGGAATATTGTTCAGTATTGCGTTGTGAATGCGAAATAAGCGATATTTATGTTAAAAAAAAAAACATTTACACATTTGGGACCACAATTAAAATTAGTTAAGTATATCCTTTGGCAGATAATCTAAAATGTATATCAATTGAGTCACCTTAACACAGAAGTGATATTACTATTGACATGTTTTTTGAATAGGGATGATCACTAATTTTTGTTCGTTTGTCTGTCAGGTAGAGTGTTAAAAATATTAAAAACGTATTTTTTTTTCGTAATCATAAAATTACGGCGTTACATTGAGTTGAAATTTCGCATGACGTCACGTTAGGGTACGTTTTCTACTCAACTATGACGTAGCGAGCCCCCACTCCTCAACTTGAATGCATGTTATCTAAGCTATTTCTTGTTAAATTGAAGTAAAAAAAAATTAGTATCTAATATTTTTCTATTATCTGAATGACGGACTAAATAGAATTGCATTTTTTTTTACCCAGTCATCATCCCTATTCTCTTCATTCGTTGGCGCTCACTTAGTAATAAATTCTTTGAGCAAAACTGAAAAGCATGTAATTTAAAATGAACTCAATAACATCAAAATAATGATACAGTTAATTTACATCCATTATTTTTAATTGGTCATTAATAACGATGCGTAGTAAACAATGAACGTTGGTCAGTAACATGTGACATTCAGCGTCATTAGCACCGCGAACAAAGAGATCAAAATGTAAATGAACACGTGTATTAATAGATACACCCATTTGTGTCTAAAAAAGAGAAAACAACACACAACACAAATTTTCGTTACTTTGAACTTTTCAGTATAAACTCTATAAGCGAACCGATGGCAGAGCGGTTTTTCTATGTTCATATTGCTTTGGGTCAGTGTATATCTGATGGACCATTTATATGAGAGTAAGCCGGTCCAGCATTGGCTTCGTGTAAGCCAGTAATCAAGCCAGTCCAAAAACGGTCTTACACTTCTAATTTTTACTGGACTGGCTTATTGGATTGTGTCGGCTATTGGGCTCGAGTAGTAAGAACATTAGGGATTGTAGAAGATGTCGCATCTCGTCAATCGCGGGACGTCAGAACTGACAAATCTTATATGACATTCGACTTTGCACACTTATCGGAAATTCCGTCTCGTACTAACGCATACTTCTGTGACAAGATTGATAGATTTTGTGTCAGAATTGCATCGAGCGTATGCACGGGATAAACGTTCTATTACGATTTGAGTCAAAATTGGCGCCTTATTAAACACAAAAGACTTACGTGCTTATACAAAAGAATGCGACCTCCACAATTCGGTCAATGCTTCAGGCTCATGCCACAGTATGTTACATATCGCATACGCTGAACATAACAATAATGAAATTTGAAAAATGTACACCGCCATCTATGAACGATTAATGCGAACTTATTAAGTTATTATTGTAGACATACAGTGTACAGTTATTAAGATACTGCTACAATTTAAAATTATAGATTAAAATCGTTTTTAACTGCATCTGTCGAGATTTATGCGAACAAATTGTTCATATTTTATGAAGTCCATTAGCTAATTTATTCCTTTGTTGTTCTAAAGAGTTTTTAAACAACTCATATGTTATCACGCACATTATAAGGTGAGTTATCTTATCAATTAGTACCGAGTCGGTCCAACAGCGAGCGCGTCTGATTGACGAAATTATTATATACAATTTTTGTATATTACGCGAGTCCAGAAATGAATTTAACCGACAAATATATGGTACACTTTTCAATATCGGACACCTCACAGCCTGTCACCATAACGTAAGTAGTTGAGCAGTCGATACTTTAGAATTGTAGACCTTAAGCATATTCTTTGTTAATTTTAGCTAGCACTCGCTTAGTGGTTGTTATTGTTTGAAATATTCTTTATTGCATCAGTTTTAAACCTAAATTATTTAGATAGAAATTAGCGCTTACTGCCAAGATAATACGGCACTTAATTATATATATATATTAATATTAGAGTAGCATTTCATGACCTGCCAATTAAATATTTCCTGTGCCTCAATCCATTTGGAGTATTTCAATTTCAACAAGTATTTTATTTTTCTAGAAGGTTATATAGTAGTATTCATTATTTAGTTAACGAATGATGTATAAGAAATATACATTGTTTTGAGCGATATTGACCTTCCGAACTACACTCATGTAAAGTTAGAAAATATTAACATTTTCTATGTTTTCTATTTCTGAAACCACAAACTGTATTTTTCTTGCGAGTGACGACTAAGTAGTGCTGTAATGTTCAAATTTTTTGTATGACTTCCCTTTGAAATATGAAAGTGACGTAAAAATATAATCTTTTTAAAATTTTTGTGATTTATTTATTTAGTTACTTTAAATTGTATTGTTGACTAGTTTTACACCGGGGTTTGTTTCTGTTGTGGACTTTCAGAATTCTGATGGGATAAAAAGTGTTTCTTATTACAAAAAACAACAGTGTGTGACAATTTATAAAACTTTGAGTGGTTTTAAAGCAAAGAAATACTTTTTGTTCTTTCGCATCTTTAGGTAAAGCAGTATAGTAGAAACAGGATTCTGTGTTTGATGGTAAATGAAATTGGTAATGTTTGCAAATTTGTGATAGAAATACGTAGATAGTAGTAGATCAAACATATGTATGTTTTTAATTTTTTTTGTAACTTAAATATATTTACGATCGGTTGAAGTATAGGAGAGTTCATGATTTAATTACAATTAGATATGTGGTTGAAAAATGGAAACCCCTTGACAAGAAACAGTTCTTTAAATAAGATGAACAATTGGAAATGGCGCATCCGTTTTCGAAAGTAAGTTCAATGTGTGGTACTTAAAATATAATATTATTGGTACACAAACAGTTTTGAAACGATACCGTAATTTTGGTAGAAAGGATTTGTCCAGGCAATGGGTCCAGGGACTTGTCAAGTTCTCTAGTCGTTTCGGGGGAAAATAATATTTATCGCCCTTTACACTAACACTAATCACCATATACCTAAATCAGGACCATGTCTACCAAAAATAGAAGTTTTGTAACTTTCGGATTAGTTGACAAGTTCTGGACTATAAAATTAAGTTTCTTTTATTTTCAAGCGCACTACGCAAAAAACACGAAAAATAATAAAAAAAGATTAGGTTTTTTAAACGTTTCGAATCGTTTACAGGATCATTTGGATAAGTATGTTGGTCGTCCTTTAACTGAAATTGAAAATCTTCACATTCAGAACATTCATTAGAGCTTAAAGTGATCATTAAACCTTATGGAAGTTTGTGCAAACGTCTGAAAATCATTTAAAAGTAGTTTTATTTAAATAAAAGTTTAATTTTTTTGGGCTAGTAAGCATAAAAATATTTTTATATATTATATTTTAGCTCTAATGAGAAAATTGAGGACTCCACGCCCGGCTACCTCTATTTTACAGCTGAGGGCCATTTTTCGTCTTGCTGCCCCTTAGTTAACCCCTGAATGTGCCAAATCAACACGAGATACATTCTCTTTTACACAAAATCGATCGGTCCATTGGTTGAGACTGCGATATCTGTTGCAACTGAAACATTTTGTAATTTCGCAACTGACGTAACGAGCGATGCGCGACGCTGCTCTGCGCCCGCGCAGCCAATTTCAGTACAGCGTTGTCGCAACAATTCTAGTTCCGGCACACTTGCATCAATACTTTACTACTTTTCAACAATGTCCATAGAGATTTGATTTAAAATAAATAATTTTCCATGCGTTTGATCAGGCGATAGTTGTTTATTTATTTACTACATTTGTCTTTATCTGTAAATCTTCCTAAAAATAAATATTTGTATCTTATGCATGTATAAAAACAAAGAATTAAACGTTTGATTTCATTTGTACAGAATGTGTACAAATGGATTTGATCTTATATAATAAATAAGGTTCCTTTTCATATTTTTGTCTACTGCATACTTGGTGAATACTATGTCCACAATATGATTCAACAATACAAAATATCTAAAAACGTATTTTAAATAATATGAGATCACAATACCTACTTTAATACAATAAATGACAAATTATTCATCCGAACATATAACTCAAATGAACTGGATAGTGGAACAGCATAATGACTTAGTTATTCTTTTTCGCTTTTCCCTTTAATGATATCTATTTTAATATAGTATTAATTGATTTTCCGCGACTTCGGCCGCGTAAATTATAACCTACGTCACACGCCTATGATGTACCTTCTCGTAGGTGAAAGAATTTTAAAATCGGTCCAGTAATATCTGAATCTATTCGATGCAAACAAACAAATAATCAAATCTGTCCTGTTTATGATATTAATATAGACAAACACTAAACTTGTGTATTCAAATACATAACATAAATCTATATATACATATATAATATCATTGATAGTTTCAGTTATTAAATGTGTGAATGTCTGTTTCAGGAGTGTATCCAGGTCGCCTTCACCCTCTCCTCGCAACACAGACGGCGGCCCTGACACAATAGACAATGATAAGGTATATATTTTTATGAATAATATTATTTTAATTATAATGTGGCACATCTGTTTTATAATCTTTGGCGACCACTCTGTGGCAATGTAATCTGTGATATTTTGTATTTTGTAAGTGGCACTTCAACATCAAATAGTCTGAAAGTAAACTTATCAATAAATTAAATATTAACCTATATACTAATAAATAAAACACATAACATTTCGGTAAAGTGGTGACCCCATACAATAATCGGTAAAATAATAATAACTATATCACAACATCGTATGGACTGTTCATATCCCAAAGATTAGGTAGCTCGAGCACTTGCATTATGTAAACCTGAAACAACGAATGAATCACAACACCCAGACCCCAGACAATGTAGAAAAGTTTACTTTTTACTTTTAGTTTATTACTGCATGAATCCGTTATGTAGTTTAAAAAAGCTCAGCGTACAGACAACGGGAAGCGACATAAATGACATGTTATATTATGGTGGGGAGATTGCAACTATGTTTAATGTATACAACAAGTGTTAAAAAATACCTGTATGAAATGTTCAGTTACTCAATAAATATATATATTATTATGTAATGGTTTAGTTCCTCTGGACTCGGGGATTTCTCACAGATAAAATAACGTAAACTATTTTTTTATAAGAAATAAAGTCTATTTAGGTCTTGACAAGAATTATATACAATATTTTAGAAAAAATATCAGTATTTTACTTATTTCTGTCCTCGGTTAAATAAATCATATATGTGAGCGTCTGATACCCAGTTTCACAATCGTCCAATAAGTGTTTTGTATAGGTACTTTATTTCTATTCAACTGTAAAGTGAAATGTAAAATATAATACTGTTTTAATAATATAGTTGTCAACCCTAGGGCCATCGTCTGTTATTTCGCTTGCCCTAAGATCAAAGTATGTTACTAAAGGGCGGTATCTAGTGTAGTGTATAGTGATGTAATGAGTTGTGTTGTCGAGTAGTGCAGTGAGGCGTCGGTGTCGATGTCGGTGGGGTGCGCGGGTGGGTCCGGGGACTCGTGGTCCGGGGACCCCTCGCCCGCCGCCGCAACCGCGCCCTCGTCCGCCGCCAGGCCTGACAACAACAAGGTAAGATACACATACACAACCGGACACCTAGAAATATAGACTTATATATTGTTACAACATAGGGTTCGGGATAAAATTAACGCCAATTATAGTTCACAATTCGACTTTATTTAACACAATACTATTACAAAAATAATCCAATAATCAAAATTAGCACTTCAATTTCACTATTTCACGTCACTTTTCACAGTTTTAAAAACACAATTTTAGTTGCCAGTTAATAACTTCTGCGAAACTTCTCTTCTCCGAATTTTGATAAAATGTTATATTATATTCCGTAGGTCTGAGAGTGGATTTTTATGAGTGATAAGGGTGGTCCGCTCCAAATTCATATGGCAAAACAAAGTTTGTCCGATCAGCTATATTTTTATAAAAATCGGATTTTTTGTTGGAACTTTAAAACTTTGTCATAATCAAGTCTATGAGAGAACACAATATTGAGTTTACTTTTTCACATAAAGCTATATTAAAAATTCATTGCGTGTCGTTCGCCAGGCGACGTCTCCGGGTGTGAAAGGGGCGGAGGGAGCGGCGGCCGGGGCGGGGGCGGGGGGCCGCGCCAAGAAGAAGAGCTGGTACAACGCTCTCTACCCCACGTACAAGAGCAAGTCCGACGACTTCAAGCGGCTGTTCAAGGAGCTGCCCGACGACGAGAGGCTCATTGTAGGTCAGTACGATGCATTACAACGAGAAGAGCTGATGCAACGTATATCATTTTAAAAGCAAAATTCATCTGTCTTTATCTTTACGCGAGATCTCTTCCAAGACAGACACAGTTTCTACATATGACTTTCGTCTTCTTAACGTTTATTATTCTTTTCTTTCATGCGCACGCGCACCATATCTATGACTTCTGAGATCATCGCCGAAAAGCACCCCCCTCAAAAATGGCTTCTGTATCCTCCCGCTTTACCTTCACTCTGTGTATCAGCTCTGTGACTCTTTTATCCAGCATCCTTTTAACATGTCAGAAATCTTATTATTTTTTACACCAATACTGTTTCAAGTCAACTTGCTTACCTCTTCTTTCTCTTCACGCATATGCAGTTTGAAAGCGTCGGCAAATTCTACGATCGCATATCGACTGCATTTATTATACTAGTTTGCTCCCGTTGACATTCCTAACTCTCGCTACCCTACATTAGCACCCATCAAACACTTAAGGCAGTACCGATCGTTGTGGATTTATGTGATTTATGGGGGTGGCCTATGCTCAGCAGTGGGTGTTTTACGGCTGGCGATGATAAAACATTATAAAGTGATAATATAGATGTCCGGAACCGAGAGGCTCGTCCGCTGTTTTCAAGCCGTCGTCATCTCTGAGAGGGTCGACGTTCAGTTGGGTTAATGTGGAGAACGTTTTTTTTTATCTTGTCTCTGGTCTGGGTGTCGCGGTACCTTCGTCGTTTTAGATTTCCATAATATCAGTGCTTTAACTTTAATAGGGATGACGACTGGATAAATAAAAGCAGTTTTATTTAGTCCGTCAGTCAGATAATAGAATAATAATTAATTAGGTGTTTTTTTTTTGCTTCAATTTAATCAAGAAATGACTTGTATAATGGGCTTTAAAGTTTAGGAGGGGGGCTCGCTACATCACAGTTTCGCAGAAAATGTACAAAAGCGTGACGTCATAGGATATTTCAACTTAATGATTCGTCTTAATTTATTTGATTGCACAAAAAAATAGGTGTTTTTTATTCTTCAATAATTTAACTGACGGACAAACAAAGATTAATGATCATCCCCATCGGTGATCTGAGCAATGTATGTGATGTAGTCGGATGTGCGCAGATTACTCGTGCGCACTGCAGAAGGACATCCTGGTGCACGGTCGGCTGTACGCGTCGCAGAACTACCTCTGCTTCCACGCCAGCATCTTCAGCTGGGAGACCTCGCTCGCGCTCCGCTGGAAGGACGTCACCGCCATCACCAAGGAGAAGACCGCATTGGTAATGTTACTTTCCATATACGAAGACCCACGCTTTCAGCTCTCTTTGCGTCCCCCTGCAGGGGCTCAGGCCTTTCGTATAGTTAAGGAGGAAAGGCCATGACCCTCCACGCTGGCCCGAAGCGTCTTGGAGGGTATTAACGACTGCAAATGCAGTCGGGACTAATAGGCCGTTCCAAAGCATTTTTTGGTCACCCACCTGAAAGTTGCTTAACAACAATGATCGCGGGCCGGGGCTCTTATCCGCTAGGCCACCGTACTCCTCCAGGGCAGGTTAATGTTTTGTTTATGCAGCCCGGACCGAGCGATGGCTCAATATGCTTTCCGAAACGCGGAGCTGCGATATACTAATTTTTTGATCACCCATTCTATAACTAGCCTTTGCGAATGATTAACTTCCTTTTTTTAAACTGGCTTTCTTAGGTCTTTTATCAGTTTAATTATTTCATACCCATCTCATCTAAGATTCCCTCTTAGTTCAATCTATAAATTTTTCTATCACGCAAGAACTTCTCAATAAATTGGATCGTTTACTTAATTCGTTTCATTTTCTGTCTACGTAAATTGAACCATGTCTCTGCTTTCAGAAAAAAATGGCTAGCCAGCGTAGGGATCTGAGGATCCTCTCTATCTTTATTCTGTTATTTAAGATCCACGCGCTCCCGGATATTTGAAAGGCAAGTTTCTATACTTGGCTGCTTTTGGTCCCATAACGGAATTCGTTCAAACACCAAACTCTCGCCATTCCTTCTCACCGCACAGGTTTTATTTCAAACTTATTCTCTCTTCAGGCTACGCGACTCTGATATGCATTCCTCTTCGTATTCGTATACGTGATCATCTCCTGAACTGTCCTGTCCAATGACAACGTTAATCTGACATTTTTATTTTATCTTTATGTATGTATGTATTTATGATATTTATATGTGTAATACGATTTGTATAAAAGTGGAAAAAATTAATATTTTATAATCTTTGTCACGTGACCGCAAACAGCGCGTCACGCCCTTCTTACTCATATCAGAACTGGGAGAATTAAACCTTATTATACCGGGAATTTTTAAATAAAACACAATAGAGTTAAATTTCAGGCAAATTTATTTTATCACCTTCAAAATATGATGAACACACATGTGCCAACACTTGACCCACTCCTCCATGCATGGCCCTGGTAGGCTGACGAAGGGATGGCCTTTAGTTCCCTCGTCGCATTCTCTTTGATCTCCTCGATCGACTGAAATCTCTTTCCAAGAAGTGGCAACTTCAACTTGGGGAACAAAAGTCGCACGGGGCCATATCAGGTGAATGCGGTGCTTGCTCGATGGTATTTACTTGATGTTTGGTCAAATAATTCAGTACAATTAGGGCTCGGTGCGATGGCGCGTTATCATCATACAAAATCCAAGAATTGTCGGCCCACATTTCCGGCCGTTTGCGACGTACAGCATCTCTCAAACGCTTCAAAATGGATAAATAATATTCTTTGTTGAATGTCTGGCCCGGTGGAAGGTACTCACAGTGCACTAAGCCTTGGCAATCGAAGAAAACAGTCAACAACAAGAAAACAGTTGACTCGGTTTTTTCGGTTTCGGCTCGTCTTCGAAACGCCACTCGGACGATTGTCGCTTTGTTTCCATGTCAAATTGATAGACCCATGTCTCGTCGCCCGTAATTCGCATATCTGTCAGGTTTTAGTGCCATTCGATCATTGATGCCTGACAGATATGCGTCTTAAGGTCGTGCCAACATAAGAAAAAAAGTAAATAAACCGGATCCCGCATGCACGGTACGTTTAAATAAAAATATTAGATGTAGAGGAGCGTGGTGGAACTTGGCGCATTGCGGGAAAAATTGGAAGTTAAATTTATTTATAGATTATTATATTATATGAATATATATTATATGAATGATACTTTTTAATTTTTATTTTTTCTTATATATTTTATGTACATCTATAAAAAAACAATTCATCATTTGATGAAACAATTTTTGAACAAGTTTAAGAGAGTGTAATTTATATATCTTATATCAAAAATTGTAACATGAATGTCAGACATAACCAATTTTAACAGTACAAACAAATGTTAACATATATAAACCGTACATTTCCTATGACATTTTGTATGTAAAGGTATTATTTGGTGTACAGGTGATACCTAACGCCATCTTGGTGTGCGTGGGCGGGGACAAGAACTTCCTCACCTCGTTCTCGGGGCGGGACAAGGCGTACCTGATGCTGTTCCGCATCTGGCAGAACGCGCTCATGGACCAGCCCATGAGCAGCCACGAGATATGGCAGTGGGTGCGTACCTTTTTTACATGTCGGGGAAATGCTCGTCTGAAATGTCGACTGAGGGGAGACACATTCCTCCGCCCACTACGCCTGCTCACCAAAACCCTAACGGTGTACTCTCTGCTGGGGAATGAAACCTGGAACTGCGATAAATTTTGAAATGAAACATTTATCCCAGTGGCGAGTGAAGCCGTGTGATTCGCCAGGATAATAGGTACGTATTTGAAGCCACCCACCCATATCATACATATGGTCAGTTGCAAAATCGTCCATTAAGGTTTAATGACGCCTTTCAGCTCTAATGAATGTCAAATTTGTCTCGGTAATGTCACTTAAAATTAATGAGAATTTTAATTAACGTTTGTGCAACTGGCTGCTAATCTCCTTCGCATCTAAAGTTACATATTTTAATTTAAAAATATATTAAACCAAAGCGACCCTTGCTAAATTATTTACCCTCTCAGAGTGGCATACATTTCAAACATGTTCCCTTTGGATGTGTGTTGTGCCTAAACTTACATTAGCGGTCGTCTGAATAGAAAATAATATGCGTCTGGTTCATGAGTTAAACGGATTGTTATATATATTTAATTTTTTTTTTAATATTATTTTTTTTCGTCAGGGAATTAGTTTTTAAAAATTTCAACTAATGGGGTAAACGAAAATACTCAAACGCAATGATTGTAGCCAACTTTATCGTCAACAACAGATTGTCGTGCCGATATCGGATGTCCACACGGTTCGGCTAGAAACTGTGTAAATATAAAAGATGTAATTTGTTCATTTTTGCCATTTATTTACCTCGAGTATTCTATTACACTTTTGGAATCACATGGTTACCTTTGACCTAACGCTAGCAAACTATTGGTCATATCATTTCACATACCGATATCGTTGTCGTCCGAACTGACGATATACAAGTACCGAGTCGTGTCGCTATCGTCGCAGTGTGGGTACGTCGGATTCGGTATCTTGATCGATATTTGTTAGTTATAGATATGGGATATCAAACCATATCGCATCGTAATAGAATTGTGCCGATGAGGCTTTTGGATTTGCGAGTGAGTGAAATAACAATATTCATATATTTTTGGGATTCAAGTTCTCTAACACAGTCCAAAGGGTTTAAGTCTAGATTAGCCGAAGGCCAATCACCAGCCTTTATGAAGTCTGGAACATTTTTCTCAAGCCAAATATGGGTAGTGCGCGCCTTATGACCCAAGGCTGTGTCCTGTTGAAATGTCCACACTTCGTTTTTGAATAATGTGTTATTGAAAGGTTTAACTACCGCTTCTAACGCGGTATCTTAATTCACTTTGGCTGAATTTTTCACTTACCTTAACTTTTTCGTAAAAATGAAGTTTTGTAACGCCTTGGTAGGAGACACCCTACCAAAACATGGCGTATGCTGGATGATGGCCTCGCTGGATGATGGCCTCGCTGAACACTACCTACTTGGCCACTACCTCGTAAACTTCTTTAGAGCTGTGTGCATACACTCGATCATTTTATTTGCTGTAGTGCTCCTCCTAGACTGCATTAATGGCCTGGTTTGTTCGAATAGACCGCGGTCGGCCGGATCTCTCACGGCCATAAACAGACATGGTTTCAGTGAACCTTTGGATGGTATGATACACAAACATTCGGCTAATCCCTAGCTTTTGCAATGTATCAAAAATGTCGGCTGACTCTTTACCTACTACTACAGTGCAATTACTGCAATCCTATTCTCTTTAGTGCCCCACTCTATTTTCAAAACAAAAAACATAAAATAATGGCGGAAAAGAAGTATATTTTTTATCCTAGAAGCTAATGTTCGAAATTCAAATTAATGTTTTTTAATGTATGTAAACAGCTAGTAACAGAATTTATGACTTGACAAGATACAACTAAAGACAGGACAGCAACGATAGCATTCATATCTTAGAACTAGAATCTTTACACAAACATTAAGGGATTATTTTCTCTTAAATTATTACTCAGCCCTATCTAGATCAAACTAATGATGTACTGAAGAAACAGAGTAACAAAACCCAATAACAACAGAGTGTTGTGATAAGAAAAATTAAGAAAAAGTACACTACTTTTTATTTAATGATTAACCATTACCAATACTTCTTTTCATGTGAGCATATCGCTCACTGAATAGTACAGTGGCACAACCTAAAAACCATAATTTCGAGAGACGCTCTCCGAGGTTATGAAAATCTAATATATTTATAATTATGAAAATCTATTTTTTTAGCATAACAGTTAAATCGTTTGTATTATATTATTACTGTTAAGTTTTTTTTTTTATTTTTCTTTAAATTATCTATAGGATGCCACCACAATGTTGTGGCGTTTTCTCGAAATAATGGTTTTTGAGTTGTGCCGCTGTACTATTCAGTGAGCGATATGGTGTATTAAATTATGATGACAAAACAACTGTCATATTTCCATTATGTAATATCAATGCGGAATGTAACAGTTATAGTAGGAGAATTGGCCCCGGCCGCCAGTGTCAAGGGGGGCGCCGAAATTCAACAAAATATAATACTGTTAGAAAAAGAACGGGCTTTACAAAAATGTCTTCAAAATTCATACACTTTAAGTCATTACGTATACGCCACAATAGGACGGACATGTTTTCAAAGTCGCTAAATGAAATAAAAGAGAAAAATCTCACGGAACGGCATATGAGGGAGAGGATTATCAAGTTCTGCCCCGGTCAAAAAAGTCGTAAAAGTCGTACCCAAAGAGCATATGTAATATATTGAATGAAATAGGATAAATTAAAATCTGTTAATTCATTTAATAAAACTGCCGATGCATATATTCTTAATTAAGAATAAAAACCCGGCATTTAAGAAAAAGTCCGGAAAAACCCTGGGTTTTTTCCCACGTATATCTAATTTTGGTAGACATAAAATGGGGCCTCAATCTGTAGCGTGTTGTTCCGAACTACGGTGGTGAAACGTGGCAGCTAGTCATCAGCCATTTCCACAAACTTATACGTAATGAATTATTCAGTTGTGACCTGACTCCAATCTTATTCATTGTCCAGGAGCTATAGTAATGCGCATATTTCGCAAATTCATTCGTTGTTTGATATTACTATATTTTATAGTTTGATTTTAGGTGTTAGTTTTTTAGGGATGCGTATATCAAATAGAAAGTACGTGGAACCCTATTAGGATTTTATAGTTGTATGTCTGTCAAGATACCTAGAACTATGAAATTGGGCAAGTAATATTGTTTTGAACTCCCAGATAAAGGATTTTAGATTATTTAAATAATAAAAAAATATATAATTAAAAATTGAAGCAGCTAGCTCAAAGAGATCTGATATGAAAAGGTTCGATGTGCATATGTATATTAAAATATATTTTATTCGATACCTGAACCATTTATAACCTACAACGTGTATGTACGGAGCCCTCGATGGGCGTATCCAACTCGTGCTCGTCCGGTTTTGGAATTAAATAAATAAATAAATATTTAACAACATCACATACATTGATCAGATTCCAAGAAGAGTAGCTAAAGCCCCCGTGCTATGGAGTATCTGAGGCACCGAAGGTACCACAACACCCAGACCCGAGTCAATATAGAAAAGTTCATTTTCTACATTTTTCCGACCGGGAATCGAACCCGGGACCTCAGAGGTGGCGATACCTTGAAACCAGCGTGCGAACCACTCGGCTACGGAGGTATTAACTCACTACTTTGGAGAATCCGTATTACATACACCATTTTCTATGAGGTCAGTCTTTTTTGAGGGGCTTGTTAGTGCAGTTGGCATTTTGCAAAGGTAAATCATAAGATGGGTGACCAAATATTTATCAACTCGACCTCCTTCGCACGTAAGGCACTTTGAGACGTTGCTATCGGCTGCATCTACAGTCGTTAGCACCCACTAATCCTGATTGAACAAGTGTGGTGGTTGGTTCCTTTCCAATCTTCCTATTTGATTCCGTATATGGAAGTGCTATACGGAAGCAAATGCTCGAGTAAATATGTTGCAGCCATTTTAATGGATGATGTCTTTAATGCTTATTATATTTCAAATTAATTAGGTTGATTATTATTGGTATGGTTAATATTGATCTGGTTATGAGTATGACATAGATTTAGTTAATGTCTTACTTCTGTTAGAGCTGGTGTCTATTTTGCTAGTTCTTATCAGCCAAAAAATGTTGGATGATTCAAAACTACTTTTAATGAGTTTATTTGATTTTCGATTTTGGACTTTTTTGAATTCCGCAAGATGACGCCTTATTCTATTAAATAATTACATAAATAGCAAATCATTATCTTCCAATATAAGTCCACAAGAAATCGCTAACAAAGGCTAGTATTACATTACTACGCCATTATACGTGGCATTCTGCCGCTTCTCAGAATATGTGAACGATTTAAATTTCTAAATCTTATGTTTAAACAAACAAGAAGCCGATAGAATATTCTGCGAACCACTTACTGTATCGTGTCGGACTTGTATTAAATCAAATGTGTGTCATGAAATCGTAATTCATTTGTTTAGAATAATACTTAATTCGTTTGTTTAGAATTATACGTACAAAATAGAATGCTGCCTTGCATTCTATTTTGTAAAAAGCAGTATTAGTAACGAAATTTGTCACTATACAAGTTCCAAGAAAGTTTTAATGCGTGTTAATCAGTTTTATAATGATGTTGAAAACTCCAAATAGGCCCTAGTTTTATTTATTTATTAAAAGACAAATGGCGGACTTTATTGAAAACTATATATATGTGAAAACTATATACTTTTCGTTGTTATGAAATCTACTCGATATTAGGAATAATACATTTAGAACGGTTGTTTTGAATAACAAATCGCCTGAGAGTGGCAGGGCGGGAATATGCGCGGCAAGGACGCACAGTCGGCATCCGAACCTGTATCACATCACCCAGCACAAACGAGCAGGTTAGAGATATTGTAGCATTAAGCAATATATAATTTAATTTTTTTAACCGACTTTAAAAAAAGGTGATGTTCTGGTATTCTGTGTTCTTCCGGCTATTTTTTTATTTCTAATATTAGAAAAACTCAAGAAATTACACTTTCATATTATAATAATATTTTTTATGTGTCCATTACAACATCTCGTGGGTAGTTTATTATACCGTACCTATCCTAAGAATAAAGAAGTCATTTATCTTTGTTTTCTGTCGATATTTCATATTCCATGTTAAATATGTTGTTTAAAGCTCTCGTGGTCATTTACATTAGAACATTGGATATATGTTATGTTTAAATTTTAAATAGAATTTGTTGCTATTATTTATTCTATGATAACTTATTGTATTTTTTTTTGGTTATTGATTAACAGCACAGTTTTATACTTATTTTATGAAAAGAATAATTATTTCGATCACTTTAGTAATACTCAATTTGCTCTGTAATAATTCGTTCTGCTGATTATTTAAGTAAGATTTTTTAAATATAACACAATTTATTAATCTTAACTAGTCTTGGCTTGTAAAGCGGCTTTGAAAAATATCTGCAAAGTGCTCTTCTGTAGACACTTGCTCTATAATAACCTCTGTCTTATATACACACATTGTAACACATAGAAATGTTTCGTACTTCTCCAGGATATAGCTGAATCTACGAACATGCTAAGCATACCACTTGTAGAACATCCGCTCATGTCACCTCCGCCGTGATTTGCATCGCTGAAGCATACAAGATGGTTGACATATATTCTAATCCAACATCAATCGTTCCTTTTAGATGTCGGAAAATCCCCTTTACATGTTGAAATTTTTTTTGATATTTATCTAAGGTTCGCGATACTACGCCAACTGCATAAGCAATATCCGGTCTGGTAGCTACCATTGGATAAGCTAAGGAACCCACAGCCTGTCTGTATGGAAAGTTACATTGACTGTCTTCTTGCTCCCCTTCCTTTTCAAAATCTTATATTTATCTAATATCATTTTGATATGCCTATGCGGCTTGATGTATTTTCATTGTTCCATCACTATGTCGCGCTATCTCTAGACCAAGAAAATAAGATGGCTGTTTAGTTGTTATTATAAATTATATGAGTCCTCTTGATTTGTCTCCAAAGCCAGAAAATACTTCTCGTCGGATCAAGTACTATTACTGTAAAAAGCTCAGATCTGTCCTTGCATGGAGTACTGCCTCGACCTTTGGGATGGCTCTGCTAAACATCAGTTGGCCGCTTTAGATGCGATGGAAAAGCGAGCTAAAGGTCTTATTGGAAACGCGGCTCTAGCAATGGACGGCGGTTTTATGAACCTCCAGCATTGTCGCAGGGTTGCTGGTCTCTCGGTTTCGATAGGCTTTTGACGAGTGTGCAAAGGAACTCTATGATTCGATCCCATCAGCCCCGTTCCATCACCGGAGCACAAGATGCAGGTTGGCTTACCACCCGTACATTGTCGACATTCCACCTGCCACCCAAAGGACATATTTTCTTATTTCAAGTTCACTTTTTCGTGCTCTGCTACCTTTTTTTTTCAAAGTTCACTCTTTTCTGCGCTCTGCTACCATATTAAAGTAAAAAAGAGTGCCTATGAAAAAATATATTATCAATTCATGACAGAATAATAATCAACAACAATGGTTTCTAAGAAACGCCTTCTTAACCATTACGTTATTATAAACTACAGCAATAATAATACATAAATTCCTACTTTTTTCACGATTTTTCGTGCCTGGGTCATACAGTCGAGAGCGATCAGATTATACTTTAACATAAACCTAACATCAAATGTAAAACATTATGATTTCTAATTCCGGTGAGCCGAGTTGCTGACTTTGAATTGTGAACGCAGCTCACTGTTGTTCATTACAAACAAAGATATTATTGTACATTAAACGCTTTAGGTGATAAGTTATTTCTGTGAATTTAATTGTAAAATTTTCAGCTAACCGGTAACTTCCAAAGGCTTTGAATGCATAAAGAAAGAACAGAAAGATATTCTTCAAAATTCGCTTTAATGAAAGATTACCTACCTCTAATTTACAAGTAGAAATTAACTTAATGGTGAATTTTACAAGTAACATCTTAATTATATATCAAGTTTTTTTATAAATTCACGTTTTGCGCTAATATCTATGATGTTAAAATAGGCTAAATTACGACCAATCAGAGTAATTCAAGTGTTGAATAAATAAGAAAATACTTTAAATTAAATAAGATTGTATTTTCCATGTCATTGGTAACAAGGATAACAATGTCATAGCAACACACTTAGACAGCATCATAGTATAGAGTATGGCATAGATTATACTACATTACTCCCCCCCAATCGTTGTCTCTGTAAGCGTTCTGAGCGTCTGGGCGGAGCAGCTGGTGCTACAGACGGGGTGGATGCTGCTGCAGGGTCGTTTCTGATGTTAGTAGGCAAGTAACGGCTACACGTTGGGTTATTGTTATTATCCCCTCCATCTTGCGAAGCTTGGACTGGATCTAGTTTATAATATGTAAAGTTTTTATATTGTTGCACTGCTTGAGGGTTATTGTCTAACTTTATATCATTATTGTATCTGGGTCTAATCTGATCGACATGTTTCCGTTTTCTAATGCCGCTTGCTTCGATTATATAGGAATACGGTCCAGTTCTTTCTATTATTACTCCGGGTTCCGATCCTTTCTGGTTTGGTTTATTTATCCACACCTTATCTCCAATTTTGTATGAAGGTGGGATGACTTCTTTACGTATTGGCTGTAATTGTTGTTGTAGTTGAACTTTCTCCAACTTGTCAGTGATATTTGGTTTCCACAAATCGAAACTTGTTCTCATTCTCCTGTTAAACATTACTTCATACGGTGTACGACCAGTTGAATTTCTGAGTGTATTTCTATATGCTCGCAAAAAGGCGTTTAAACGTTTATATAAATCAATGCTCTTATCGGCTGCTAATATATGTTCCTTGAACGTACGTACAGCTCGTTCAGCTAAACCATTTGTTTTGGGGTGATATGGTGTTGTTTTGATATGTGTTGTTCCGATACGATTGCAGTACTTTTTAAATTCTTCTGAAATAAATTGTGGTCCGTTGTCTGTTACTATATACTTAGGTATACCGAAAGTTGAAAATACGCCATCTAGTTTTATTATAGTCGCCAAGGATGTTGCCGATTTCATAGGAATAACTTCTAACCACTTCGAATAAGCATCTATGATAATAAGCCACATGTATCCAAGCAAGGGGCCAGCAAAGTCGATATGTAGTCTATACCAAGGTTCAGGTGGTACTCCCCAAGAGTAGATTGGAGCTTTGTTGGTATTTTGTTTAGTGGTTTGACATAAGGAACACCGTCGTGTATAATCTAGTATGTCCTTATCAATGTTCGGCCAGTATACATGCAATCGTGCTAATGATTGCATTGCATTAACCCCAGAATGGCCATCGTGTAGCATATGTAAAATCTGTTTGTGTAAACTTTTTGGTATACACAGTCTTCCGTTCCATAGGACAAATCCTTCTTCTACTGATAACTCGTCTCGTTTTTCATAATATGTATAGAAATCCTCGTGCAACTCTTTTTTTTCTGGCCAATGAGTATTTAAAAATTCTGTTATTTTGTTCAGGATTGTATCTTTTTTTACTTCCTGCTTAAGAGTATGTCGTGTTATAGGAATATTTTCCAATCGTAGGTGAAGCAAATGAGCAAATTGTGGCAATCCTGTTCTCTCTTCTAGTGTGTTATTTGTTACTGTTTGTAGTGGTAGTCGGGAAAGTGCATCCGCTGGTGTATTTTCTTTGGCTGGGTGATATTCTATTGTAAAATCATAACTGTTAAGAATCATAGCCCATCTCAAAAGTCTGTTACTTGCAATTTTGGGCGTTTCACGTTCTTGACTAAATATTCTTTCTAATGGCTTGTGGTCAGTTAGTAATGTAAACTTTCTACCGTAGACATACTGATGAAATTTTGTAACTGCGTAAATTATACCTAATGCTTCTTTGTCAATCGTTGAATAGTGTCGTTCCACTTCAGACAACGTTCTGGATGCATATGCAATAGGTTTCATGTTTGCTTCATATTTATGAAATAATACAGCTCCTAGCCCTTTATCAGAGGCATCACTGCTAAGATAAATTGGTATAGAATCATCGTAATGGGCTAAAGTGTCGTTCGATGTTAGAATATGCTTTAAGTCGTCGACAATTTGGTCATCTTCTTTGTTCCATTGCCATTTTTGTCCCTTTTTTAGGAGTCTATACAGCGGTGTACATTTTACATGTAATTTGTTGATGAACCGTCCATAATATGTAATTGAACCTAAAAAAGATCTTAATTCTGCAACGTTTGTTGGAATAGGCATGTTTTTGATCGCTTCAATTCTCTCTGTAGTGGGGTGTATTCCATCTTTATCGATTTGGTGTCCGAGGAAAGTTACGCTCTTCTGGAGCCACGAACACTTTGTTGCTTGACTCTTAATGCCAGCCGTTTCTAATCTTTGTAAAACTGTTTTAACTCTAGCTATATGTTCGGATAAATGGCTCCCGGTAATTAAAATATCATCGAGGTAGCATACCACGCCGTCGAGGCCGCATAGTATTTGATGCATAATTCGCTGAAAAACAGATGGTGCGAATGATATACCGAATGGTAGACGTTTGTATCGAAAATATCCTTTGTGTGTTGATATCGTAAGGTACTTTCTGGAATCTGGGTGTACTGTCAATTGTAAGTAGGCATCTTTCAAATCTATTTTTGTAAATAACTGTCCTCCAGCTAGTTTAGACGTTATTTCTTCGAATCGTGGTAGTGGGTAATCGTCAACTTGGACATGTCTATTTATAGTGACTTTAAAATCTGCACAAATTCGTATATTCCCGTTTGCTTTGATTGCTATTACTATTGGTGATGCCCATTCAATAGGTGTATTCATCGTATCTATAGGTTCTATGACACCTTCTTGTGTTAATCTCTCCAATTCTGTTGTAACCTGTTCTCTAAGTGCCAATGGTACAGGTCGTGGTCGAAATGCTTTCGGTTTGACATCATCTGGTATATAAATTTTCGCGTAATGACCTCTTATCGTCCCAAGACCATTGCCGAATAGGGACTTAAACTCGTCGAGAAGCTTTTTAATCTCTTTGTGATTGGGATCTTCGTTCGAATCGTTATGAATGTTACATAGTTTAGCTCCAGCTGGCATAGGTAAGTTGAATTCCAAACACCATTGTAAGCCAAATAAAGGAATATCATTATGTTCTGTTACGTAAGCTTCTATTGTTTTGATTTGCTTAAATGCTTTCACAGTTATTTTGCAGGTACCAAGGGTTTTAATTTTGATGTCAGTGTATGCAATCAAATCCTGACATTCTTGCAATTGTGGTCTACCTATTGTCTCCCATAATGTTTTACCGATGACTGAATTTACTGCACCTGGGTCGTACAGCATCTCAACAATTGTATTGTTAAGTTCAACTGGTAACATTATTTTTGTTCCTTTTCTATATTTAAGGTTGAATGTATGTGTGCTTTCAGTATCGGATGGTGTATTATGATGATCAGTCATCTCTCTTTGCACAAATCTAGTTTTAAAATATCTTGGTTTTGCTCTACCGGTGGTGATACAAACACTTGAAAAATGGTTTTGTTTACCACAAGCGTTACACTGTTTTCCTCTTGCAGGGCACTCATTCATGTGAGTATGAAAATTGTTACCACAGAATATGCACTTCTTTGTTATTTGAGAACTTTTATTTTTTATGTTAATGTTATGTTTGTGATATCTTTCTTCTTTTACTTTGAATGCTGTCAAATCATTAGCGTTGTTCAATTGTTTATCATGACTTTGAGCTATTTCTTTTGACTGTATTTCAGCCTGTTCCAATTTTTGTGCTGAGGCAATTACATCTGATAATTTGCTATTATTTGTTGGGTGCTCTCTAATAAGTTCTTGTTGCCAGGTGATATTGTTAATTCCGATTACCAATTGGTCTCTGATTCTTTCGTCGATAGTACTTCCAAACTCGCAATAACCAGCAAGTGCGCGTAATTCCATTACAAATTCAGAAATGGTGCTATGTTGGTTTCTAACTTTAGTTGAAAACTTTACTCGTTCTGACAGAATGTATGTTTTTTTACCATAATAATCGTTGAGTACAGTCGTAAGTTCATTATATGTTTTCGTTGTGATTGAGTCTGGGCGAAAGAAATCTACGAGTACCTTGAATGCTGTTGGTCCAACTCGAGATAATAGTAAATTTTTCCGTTTCTTTTGTATCGTATCGGAAACGTCATCTAATCCATGTAGTGATAATTCTATTTCAAATCTTTGAAGATAATATTCCCATTCTTCCGTTGCTGGGTTAAATAGATCGAATTGAAAACGTTCCATTGAACTCGTCGCCATTTATGTTGAATAAATAAGAAAATACTTTAAATTAAATAAGATTGTATTTTCCATGTCATTGGTAACAAGGATAACAATGTCATAGCAACACACTTAGACAGCATCATAGTATAGAGTATGGCATAGATTATACTACATCAAGAAGCGCGCCATCTTGCGAGCTGGACGCCTGACTACCTTTGAGTGTGACTGAGACAAAGACCTAGTCTTTGTAGTTTACACCTTATGGCTGTTAAAACAAAACTGATTATTAACTTAAAACATAATTTCTGTAATCATCAGAATCGGTAGGTCTATGATTCTACTACTTCACTATCCGTACACGTACACCCGGTTTCTAAATTGAGAATTTAAAGCTAAGCATGTCTCAAACCGTTCTTAATTGTCTCTTAAACAGGTTTTCGTTTCAATATTTTTTATACAAAAGGTCCTAGGTCCTCTTGCCATTTGAAACGTAAAAAATCTGTTATTAAGAAAAATCAGTTGAGCTTTTGTACTTTTATAAATTCAGAAACCGGCCATATGGGTCGGCTTTCATACGTCAAAATGAAATCGAACACGATACATAAATATTTATGCTGTAGATAGAGTTACTGGTCCTATGAAAACGAAAATGCTAAATACGCTGTATCGGTAGAGGTTTATTCCAGTCAGTCAATTTCTAGACCGTCATAACTGTTGTGTTGTGTGCCAGGTACACAGCTGTTACGGCGAGGAGCTGGGTTTCAACTCTGACGACGAGGGCTACGGACGTGACTTCCCCGAGGAGACGTCGCTACCCCCGGACACTGCTGAGGTAACGTACACTAATAAGTAATAACAGACGGCCACGAATATTTGTATTCACTAAATATCATAAAAAGTTCAAATGGTTGCCTATTCGCCTTCGACGGTACGTGTGTGCGTGCGTGCGTGCGTGCGTGTGTGCGTGTGTGCGTGCGTGCGTGCGTGCGTGCGTGCATGCGTGCGTGCAAGCGTGTGTGTGTAGAAAAATAAATAAATAGATGATTCTAGGCCGAATAAAATATTAAAACAGTAAATAGATGATAGATATAAACTACAGAGTAGTAAGACATTGGCAAAAGTAAAAGAGTAAATAAATTATGATAGAGTGAATCTATACTAAGTCGAATCTAATAGAGAAGATTGGGGTATAAATAACAGAGGAAAAGTCATTGAAAAAACTAAAAGAATAATTAAAGAAATGCAGTCATGTCAGTCATAGAGAAAAAAAGATGTCAGTCTATGAGATACAGTCTTGTATGTATCTTGTATGTCTACGATATATCGTAGAATTTTTAAAGATAACACCAAATGTAGGAAGTCAATACGATTTAAAACAACTAACTCAAATCTTTATTAAACTAAAGTATTTGAGGAACAGACAGGATGCCACATCTCGCCATAAAATACATTTCACAATATACTTAAAAGAAATTATTGTTGTACAAACTTTGTGGTCTTATTGAGTATAGAGACTTTTTTGTATAAACTTATCAACACTGAACCGATAACGTTTTTATTACTTCTCGTTTGAACGTCGTGATCGAATAACTGAATGACTTATGGAACATAACACAATTTTATATCTGCCTTATCTACTGATTATGACACCTTGAGCGGCTTTCGAATGCGAACATGTGTGTTATGACATCACACCATCGATAGATATGCTACAGTGACGGTAATTGGTGTTGTAAGTTTAATACGTAAACGATTAAAAAAAAAAATTGCCCATCTCCCTCTAGACTGACCCTCCGCTGTTAACAAAAAATTGTTAATCTAAAGAACAATGATTCATTTATCTTTACATTTTTCTAGATAGGAATCAAATTAACTGGTATTTGTGATCTTATGTAAGTAATATCAAGATTCCCTTAGATCCTCCTGGTAGAATAAATATATTTTTCAATGCAGTTGATCATAAAGCGCTATTTTTTTAATCCATTGTAAACACTGAAAATGAGTCTTTAAACACGTGTTAAATAAAAATGTACTGAAATTCTTTACTGCACACGTGTTTAAAGTATTTTTTTATTTTTTTTTTGGCCGAGCACCAAAGAAATTAAAAAAAAAATGAAATATGTAAAAAAAATTTCAAACTTTAGAGGCAAAAGTATTTCAAGGAGCCTAGAACGAATATTTTCAAATAAAAATGTATGACACGAAAACATGCTCAAATATCACGTTTAATTTTAACAAATAATTTTTGCCTTTAATACATACTTAGTTTTATTAACCTATATATTAAAAAGGTTTTTCGAATTCGTGCCAATGACAACCCTCGCTACGCTCGTGTTTTCAATTTGGCCCTTATTCGTAAAACCGTACTTTCCGCACTCGTATCTTAAATAACTATTATCGACGAAAAAAAAAACGGAGGAGGCCCTCAATTCGATACGAAAGCACATTTTTTTTATGTTACACCACGCATGACTTTTTCAGAGTAGACCGATTATGATCTTTTCTTTTTTATTTAGTACAGGGGATAGGGTACCATATAAATTTTATCGAAATCAGCATTATATTTTTTTTTAAATACCATAAATTACTAAGATTACTAGAATAATTATCCACAAATAATAGCCAACTATAATTTTTTTAATTAAAATGAAAACAAAAAATAAAAACATTATTAAAAAAAGTCGACGAAAATACTACAAAAACCAAAAATAAAAAACCGTTTTATTAACCCTATAACTTATAAAAGTAATCTAATGTATACCAAAATGAAATCGATGTACGAAAAATAATATTCAAATTTACAATACAATTTAAAATCTCCACCGATAAACATTATTATGCCAAAAAATCCACGTGTGTACATCATGCTTCAACGTAATTAAAATCAAAATTGTTTAGGTAAACATTATATTAGTTTACGAAGTTAGTTATTATGGTTAATAAAAAAAAAAGATTTTTATTTTTGTATTTTCTCTGGCAACCCTCGCTACAATATCGCATCGATGTGTTGCCGATAACGCGATTTGCTGATAAACGTATTCGCAGTGCTTATTGTATCTTGCAATGGTTCGTTTAACAAGGACTTTGACTAAAAGAAAAGTGAGTGCACTCACTGTCGACGGCAATGTTGTTTATGTAAGTAGAATTTATTTAAAAATTTTATATGCATTGTACACCCAAAATTGGCACATTATATTACTAAAAATACTTCAATCAATTATGACCTTTATTCTAGACACATTAAGTATTAAAATCGATTAGAGTTTCATTTTTTTAGAAGGTAATACGTGTCTTTAAAGACATCTTGTTTTAATATTTGTAATAAACAATTTATAAATAATAAAACGTAAATATACATAATTATATTTATTTGTCGAAAACTTGAAGAATCTCCTGAAAAATTGGAAAACATAATTATGCAACTCTGCTGTTGTATGTGCCAAGTGTATAAAAATAGAAATTTATTGTTCCAAAGACACATCTATTGTTTCCATTGCATATATTTTTATCTATGAGAGTACATATAAAAAGAAGTATACTTCCGCAATTTAATTCAGTAATTCTATGTCTCTTATGTATTGTTTTACTTATGTAGAATTGAGTATATCATCCATACTTTACGAATGCATCAAAATCAGAATATTTACATATGACCAAGCGTTTGTAAAATGCTCCCTTAAATAACCACTACATAAAACGCAGAACGTAACTTTGATGTAATTTTTATAAACAAACGTCTTTCCATAAAATACATTTAATTCAACACATTTCTGAAATCTTATCTGCTTCCTGTCCTGTGTATTGATGATAGGCAACTTAAATGATATGAATTAATTATTGTATGATTTAAAAATCACTAGAATGCAATCTGCATTTTTTAAATATTTTTCCTTCGAAAAGTAATAACTAAAATATCTATGTCTCTTTTATTGTTATTGATTTTAATAACATCAAGACATGGCTTCTCCAATTTTAGTAGATTCTTTATTTTAGAATATTGAGTTTGTTATCCTTTATATTGGGCCCTAGTCCTTGCGGATAATTATTTATCTCTATACCTTTATCACAAATACATTAAGAATATTATGATCACCTGACCAACGCACTTGGGACTTTATTAGCGGTGGCCTTATCGCTAAAAAGCAATGACTACGCTCGTATGGATATTGATAACTTTTTATTTTCTGAAAGCGAATACATACATTGATCATGGTAAAAACAAATCTTAATATTTATATTTTAAACGTCATAGATCGGTAAACCTCCGAGCGATATATCATATAGATGTTCCATCCCTTTAATATGTGACATATTAATAAAGATTTTTACTAATGACCATTGCCATACCAGTGGCATTTAGGTTGAATGATCTCACACGTATATGTAACATGGACGTTCCCCGGGATTCGAGATATTAAAATCGATATTGTGTTAACTTATTTATACATTAGTATAAACTCTTATAATTATATTGTTTTGTTTGTTCTTTGATAGATATCGTTTAAAGCGGTAAAATAAAATTGTACATAAGGTGTTTGTGTAAATATTAAAAGTTTGTGTAAATAGTAAATATTATAATTATTAATAAATTATTTTAAAAAGACATTAATGTTACAAACAATGACAAATTATAATACAATCGGTGGCCTTATCGCTAAAAAGCGATTTCTTATAGGTAATCGTTACACATTGAAAAACTTGTGTTATGTTGAGTAACATAATGCATAATTGTAAAAACATAAAGCAATATTTGATTGAAAGTGATTTTAAAATTCCCGGGGCTTTAAGATCTGAGGGTATGTCCACGTTAATCTAGCATCGTCAAATCCCGTCATAACCATTATGTCATAACCATTACCAATTAACATTATTAAATGTGATCAAATTCTTCTAATAATTTTATTGGCATTTTTTTTTATAACCAGCAGGCCTCCATATCCAGTAATATGAAAAACATCAAGTTCGAAGTATAACTGCGATGTCCTATAATCAGATAATTACACACTTTTCCAACCAGGCCTAGCGCTACAATCTTTACAATATTTGCGATAAGTTGTAAGTGCCCATATAATTTGGATCTCTCCGTTGTAACATAGGAGTTGGTGGAGTCGTCGATGGATGCGGGCGGGGGGTCGGAGTCCCGCGACGAGTCCCGCAGCGGCCGCGCTCCGCAAGCCCGCGACACATCCCCACCACTAGGTGAGTCACACTCATACATTGTTGGGCAAAATTTAAGCATCGTTAAAGAAATAATATAATATATAAGGGTGGCACACGGAAAGACATATGACTGATGATCTCGCAAAGTCAACAGAAAGCTTTTGGTTCAAGTCCGCACTAAATCAATCTTTCTGTGAGGTGGCAATGGGATGGGTGACCATGTGCTTTTTTAGTGCTTTCGTTTTTAAAAAATATATATTATATTTTTTAATTTTATATTATAAAATTAAAAAATATATATATTAAAATAATTTAAAAAAATCAATGCCATGAAAATGTTAGAAATACAAATTTACGATTACATGTCATACATTTTTATCTTCAAAGAAGTCATTTATTGCATAATATAATTTATCAATTAAAAAATCGAACAAATGCTTTCTAATTTAGAGTCAGTGTTAAATGCCAGTGTTATTATCTTTATCTAACTAAATTAATTGCAATTACTAATATTGTTAAAATATTAATTGATTACCGCCCAACACTGCATATACACACACTAGTGATGTTTATCTATCGATTAATAGTCACTTTTTCGATAGTTGACTTTGAACAGATGTACGACTTATTTGTATCCGAGCAAAAATATCTTAATGCCTCGGGTAGCTATGGTACTTTAACCGGAAATGTTTGGCTATTTTAGATTACTTCCAGATTTGTTAGTTCACAAGGTGCTCGAACGCCTGCAGCATTCAAATTACACATGGCACAAAGTATTAAACACGTGGCATTAGTGACAATAATATTAAACTGTCTTTTTCATTATGAAACAGTCCGACTTTTAGAACAAAATGTACGGCAAAAAATAGTACTGAGGTTGACTCTTTTATTTTAGAACATGACAGCCCAAGAGAGTGGCTATCTAGTATTTTAAAATAAATTATTTAACCATTAATTGGGGATCGGACAACTTTCTAAAAATTGTTTTAAATTAATCAGTATGGGTGCTTATTTCTACAAAAGACATTATTTTATGTTAAATGAGTACCTTAAAACTGTGTTTAAAATATAACTGTTCAAAAAAAACCGCGTAAACGGCACTCCGAGGACGTGCTTTGTGGTGTAAACAAAAGGGATTTTCCTTTAAAAAAAGAATTATCGTATGCAGTTTTTATATTCAAACGTGTAATTAAATAAAACGGATAACTGACCCTTGTAACCTGTTAAAAATCAAGTAAATTAGCAATTTTTTGCAGTTTGAATGTTTATTTGTAGATAGTTTTACTACAAATTTATCTACAAATGACGTCATGTGTTCTTATTGGTGTTTCGTTTGAAGTAAGACTCGGACTATAAATATTGAAGAATAATATATTTTTTTTATTGATTTAATAATATAAAAAATGTTATTTAGCAAAAATATGTGACGGTTAATCTTTAAAACTTATGAACTCTTCAACCACATACAATTTTTCTAATTTCTGTTCAATCACTTATTGCTTATAGTTGACTTACATGTGGTATAGTTTTGTTATTTGTAATTTATACCCTATTAGGATTTTATTTCATTGCTCTAAATCAATTTAAAATCTGTGATTATTCTGTTTACTAAATTACTGCCTATAAAATCCCCTTACTACTTTTCCAACGTACAAACGACGTGAAGGGGAATCCTCGACCAAAACGTATCCATTATACCCTTATGAAAGTAGTTACGGGACTTTACCATCTTTTGTTGGTATTGCGATGTCAAATGTTGAAAAAGAAAGGCTGGAAACTTCAAAACGGCGTTTCTTACGCACGAGGTCGCGACCCAAAGTCTGGTAGCGGGTGATATTCGAATTAACCACGAAAATTTTAAAATGATGCTATGTTAAGCCAAGGACTTTTAGCTCATACTATTATTTTATTTAATTAGTCAGGGTCCCCCGCTACAAATGTATTTTATTTAAGTCCCTTATTTATATGTTCATTACGAAATAGACAAATAGATATCTAACTTCGGAGATAAACGAGAATTTCGTAGCTATAGCTAATAATAGCTAATAATTTGTAATAAATTTCAAATCTTTGTTTTGACCAATATGAAGATATGTATTTTATTAGGTAAGATGACGTACATTGGCGGGCATTATCGCTCGGTCATTTAAGAAAATTTTCGTTTGAGCATGTTTAAACGTTAAGCTGCAGCTAAAATGCTGCAATACAAACGAATGCATCGGCAGTGGAGCCGCTGTCTGGCAAGTCAGATGGAATAGCTACTCAAGAGATTGTGGATGAAAAATCCCGAAGTGAGGGAGCAAGTTGTGCTATGATTACAGATGCAGCTTAGGATAAATCTGTTATTGATGTACAACAAATACATGTACTAAGTGATGTTGATACAGTTGTCCCGAATACAGCGGATCCAGCTACTTGTCCACTTATTCGAAATAGCAAAATAATTGATCATATAATAAGTAGTGGCCCACTGCAAACTCACTGTCACAAAGTTACAACAATTACACAAAGTTAAACATAACAATTATGTACAGGGTGTCCCTGTTAGGGTGTTACAAGGGTAAAGAATCTGGACCCAATTTCAATAATAAACCTGTTATTTTAACATCTTATAGACTTTAAGTATTAGGGAATGTGTAGTATAGATAGCAAAAATGAATCTGTACTTACCTAATGATGTGATCCGTCAAAAATGAATCAGCTACTTATAAGTAGACATATAAGTAGTATATTTATATGTCTACTTTTTAAATAAAACTAATGTCACTATAGTTGGAACAAGAGTATCGTAACGTAACGTTAAACGTGTGATTACTGTGTTTGTTTGTTTTAAAATAATCGAATAATTGTTTTAAGAGCGTCCCCTTATGTCAAGCAAGAAGATAATTGTTGATTGTGTTCTTCTTCTTAAAAAATTAAAAGAGACAGATCTCGGGAATCCCCGATTATAGAAAAACACATTGTTTCTGTATGGTCGGAAAGTCGGGGATTCCCAAGAAATTAAACCGATTGAACACTACGATCCATTCTAATGCTGCCAACTTAACAATCTACCTAAATTTAGGGAAAATTACAAGTAGGTCGGGTCGGCGAAAAAAAGACAAGTAACTGATTTGTAATATGTAGTAGTAACTGATTGTAATTCAATTGCAGTTAGAGGGCGCCGAAGAAATTTCGCCCAGGGCGCTAGTAGTGCTAAAACCGGCACTGTGCAGACGGACGGACACATTAATGATTTTTCCTTTTCAAGGTTGAAACGTAAAACAGTGACATTATTATTGCTCCTTGTCGTTCTACAAGAGTGTTAGTGAACAATAGTTGCTTGTTTGCTTAAATAGAGCCGTCTCAGGAGACCCCGGCTCAGTATAGTACCGATAGCGCAACTGCCTCTACTCAATTGAAATTATCGCTTCTTAAAAACTTTCTCTGTAACATAGTAATAAAATTTTTAGATTTAAAAAAGTGTCTTTAGAATAAACAATATTTTTTATGTTCATTTTAAAGAAATGTGGATGCGTTTTTTAATCGATATTTTAAATCGTGCTGTGACATACTATATGCAAGAAACGGAAGATTTTGTGATTATCAATAGAAAACTCTCGACACTGCTTGAAGTCGACGTGGTCGAGGGTTACGAGTTAGCTGTGGCTGCGCAGCCTACTGAAACCGTTCAAATATCCGGTTTGATTGTTTTTTTTTTTATTCAAAAAAATATGTTATATATTAAATAATACACGTAACTAATATTAAGTAACTATTTCCATAATTTATTGAGAATCACATAACAAACTGAGGTTGCTAAGCAATGCATATCGGACGTAATATATGACACGCCTCCGCGGCGATTCCTGGCTGTGGAACCTGGGATGCTGGCAGCAGTCGGTCTAAGTGACGAGTCCACTTTAAACCATCGTCAGTTTGTACTACATAGTGCAATTTCCCTAGGCGTTGCAATACAGTGGCAAACGTCCACTTCCGGCGAGGACTAGAATAGCTTCTTGCCTGTACTCTATCTCCTAGAACGAAAGATCTTATGGGCCCATTGTTGGATTGTGATTGAGTGGTGTTGTGTGTCTTTTTAAACATTGAGTGTAATTTCGTCCTTATATCTCTACCGAACATTAATTGATAAGGTGTTTGTCCACTGGGGCCCGGGGTGCGCCTTAAACGATTTTTATAAGAGTTATTTTGTCTGTCAAGTCGCCACTGTGTTCGTTGTGATATTGCAAATGTTAACCTTTCGTGACGGCCGGTCATCGGATAGTGTCTAAAAGAAATTTTAACTTAAGCCCTCCTCCTTGTTTCAATGTGCACGATAAACCAATGATACTGGTTGCATCTACAGTAGTTATCACATCATCCTCAAATTCAATATTTTTTATTCAGTTAGGCTGCTACAAGTTCTTGTAAATGTCGAAAACTATGCCATCGATTCGCAAATCTACGGCGGGAGACCTTGTACCGGTGAGAAACTCACAAGGGTTGCTTTTGACGTGGATACGTCTATGTTTTCGTTCTACAGGGGGGTCATTCTGTGAGCAGGAGTATATGCACTAACGCCATCTATTGGCGTATAAGTGAACTATGCTTGCTCTGTAGGGGGAGGGGCATTCTGTCAGCAGGAGTATATGCACTAACGCCATCTGTTGGCGCTAGTGAATACTTTTTCATTCAACAAATGAACGCAACGAATATTTATTTATTAAGTGTTTAGTGTCTTCAATTTGTTTATTTATTTTTTTTATCAATTACTCATATATCCATTCATACATAGACGTATCCACGCATAAAATATGGCTGTATCAATTATACAGCCAACCAGGGTCTTTTTTCTTACTGTTTTTATTTCATATAGAAGAATCTTATCGGAATAATTTGTCTTTTTTTTACAATTCTCATCAAAACTTTTGAAGTTATCTTTTCCACATAAATAAACTTGAGGTCATAAAGCGCAGATTTATTGAATTGCTACAGTACAAATATATCATTTGACGGCAACTATGAGATAAGATGTAAAAGACGCCACATATTGCCTTCACAAACGAGTAGAACTATTTCAAACAGTTTTTGTTGGGCACAATCGCCCAATCGATAATTGATTCCGCGTACCTACTTTTTTTACGAATTCCCAAGAGGTCTTTAAGTCTTAAGTCAACATTTGCCAGTACATGCAAAGGCACAAATTATGAACAAAACTCATATTGAATTGCAATAAATGCTACTGCAATAAAAAAATGCGCCTTTTGGCAAGGGCCCGTTGCCTTACAAGTTAATTAAAAAATAAATACTTAACTGTATTTATTTTTAATATCAGATGCATACATTACAAATAGCATATAGTAAAATATCAAATTAATGTGACTATTAATTCTTTCCAGTTTTGTTAATAAATAAGGTTTAACGTTGGAATAAATTTCGCTGAGACTGCACTTAGTATTAGCCAAAATTCATATTATCAAACAGACTTAGTAAAGGTTAACCTATTTTGAGGTTCTACGGGAGACTTAACTTGTGTAATAGAATTGTTGTTACCACTGTTTGTTTTCTAAATAAATATAGAATACAATGTTTTTCAAAAATACTATGACTTGATATTTCTTTTTGTGTTAATAAAAAACGTTATATATATATTATTTTTACAGTGACAAACGGTGATGCGGCTTCGTACAGGGAGGAAGAGGGAGGCGACACTTTACCCACAGACATGTCGGACACCAGCGACAGCGAACCGGACAAACCGAACAAGTACGACACATATACATCACCGCTAGTATCACCAACGATACTGTTTTAAAATAGTAGTTTTTCTGATCTCACAGTGATGCCTCTGTTTTCTGATCCACTCCTAATTTTACTGCTTTTCGATTAGCGTTCAGCACCACCTATTACAATATGCAAATAAATCTGATATCACCAATCGCTATTGATTTGAAGCCACAGATAGCTAAAATTCAACAAATAAACGTGTGGTTTAAAAAAGGAAAATGACTTAATATATACAAACAAATAATATTAAAAAATAAATATACATATTAGAACATTGAGTATGAAAGCGGTTTTTTTTTTTATTTCGTTTCATTTTTCTTTTATTTTTTATTTTGTGATCAATATTATTATATAACAATGAATGTAAGTCAACTTTATTTATAGGAGTACCGTATGAAATATGATTTCTACATATCCAACTGTTGTCTCCTGTTTTTTTACTGATGAGCTGTAATTTTCTAGTTTCTTGGGTTTGGCAACACTGATCACCGCTCATATTCAATGCCTAAATTTGCGTTACTATATTGGATTCGTTTCAATATGATTGTTGAGTGCAGTTTTGAATTAAACTTCAACCAAAACAAAGCCAAAATGTGGCACGGGACCAACGAAAGTACGGTATCACCACCCAAACTAAACACTATATAGAAAAGATCTTTATCTGATCTGGAAAATATTCTCTATCCCATCTCAGAGTACCAAGGTGAAAGGGGATTTTTAAAATTTTTTCATTAAGAATAACATTTTTAGTTGGTTAAAATCTGGAACCTTCTGGAGCTAGTGTGATCGCGACGTCTTTGTGAAAGATTCAATGGACGATGTCGTTAATTTGTCATTAAACGGGTTTGTCTAAGGCTAGGCCTGGATATAGGGAGGGCAAATGGCACTTGCTCCGGTCGCCAGTGTCAGGGGGGCGCCAAAATCGTTATAATAAAACCAGTTTAAAAAAGAGTTTCACTATTCTCATTCTTATTCAATGACATAACGTTCGACATAAACCCGGCCTCATGAAGCGTTATTGGGGGGGGGGAGAAGGGCGCCATACGAAATTTCTGCCCCAGTAAAAAAAAACTTAGATCCGGTTCTTTCGAAGACACGCCTTACACACAAATATTACTGTCGATAAATCGTTGTCACTATGATGAAATTAGACAGTAGTTATTTAATTTCTCTTGAAAAATACGTTCGAAAAACTTTTAGAAGTACCGTGGATAATGTAACGGATGTAATGTCCCCAGCGGGGAGGGCGGGCACAAGTGCACGGCGAGCCACGAGGGTCGCCAGCTGCTGCAGCAGGAGGTGCCCTTCAACATCGACCAGCTCTTCACCATGATGTTCACCAACTCCAAGTTCAACCTGGAACTGCTCGCCGCCAGGGGGACCACTGACTACGTGCAGGTATTCATTGATTATTTTTATATACCTATATATAATATTGTGTTCGTTCCTGTAAATTATAAACGCGTTTTTTCCTCTCTCTTGTTAACTACTCATGTCCTCCTCAATTGTAAAATATAAAAATAGAAATATTAATAAATTTTAAATTGTAATTATTGAAATACCACATAATTTAAAAAAAGTTGTGAATACAGCAGAGCTCGTTTAAGTCGATTTTAAAGGAATCCAGCCATAACGGATCATAACGGATATCGAATCTATAAAGTTGATTCGTTAAATACATATTTATCAGTTCTGACGTCCAGCAATCGATAATTGGGATGTTCTTTAAAGTTAAAATACAGGTTTCTGTTATATGTTCGGAAAATATAAAGAAGGACATTCAATTCTGACCTGTCAACATCGACATATAAATATCATCGTGTAAAATGAAGTAATATATCGTATAAAATACCTTTTTTTTGTTATTTATAGTTAACTATCTTTCACAATAAATGTTAGCGAGGAACTAAATAAAAATTTGTTACTAATATCTTATACCAGAACGCGACCATTATAAACGAACCTTTAAAACACGGTCCGATTCACAGGCAGTGAGTAATCAACACGTCGTCACATCTTAATTTTAATTTTAACAAAAAATCACAGTTACTTTCAAGTTAATTAATCTTATAACATTCATAGTTGTATTATTATTTGAAGTTATGGTCAAGTATAAAAAAAAGTAATTAAAATAACATATACATAACATTAAAAGAAGAAACTTAAGAAAACAGCACGACTGGATATTTTCGTAAAGTTAAAAATTGAGAAGAGTCTCAATCTAGTCTTGGCGAGTCGACTCATAGGATGGGTGACCAAAAATTGATTATTTCGAACTCCTCCGTTCTTCGGAAGGCACGTTAGGCGTCAGGTCCCGGCTGCATCTGCACTCGTTAACACCCACCAATCGGCACTGGGTCCCCCATTCTCCCTATTCGTTTCGATTAGATTCCATCGATAAAGAAGGCTTGAGCACCAGTGATGGGGACATTAATAGGTTGGCGATGATAATAAATATATATGTATTTTTTTTGTATATGTAGGCGCCGTGGGAGGTGGCGGACGGGCTGAAGTGTCGCCAGATCAGCTACACGCTGGGGCTCACGTCGGGCCCCATCGGGCCCAAGGAAGTGCACGTCACCGAGACACAGGTACAGCACCACCTCACCTCAATTCACTATGACATGTCATATTTATTTATTATGTAAAAGAGGACAGAGGAACATTTTGGCCATATCGACTTTGGCGGAAAACATAAAAAATAAAGTCTGACACGTTGTATGATAAGAAATAAATAAATTTAAAATTTGTATACGCTGAACGAATATTGCCCGAATTTGTTTTAGCTGGTTACTATAATATAAGATTTTTAACTCAATTTCAATGATTAAAAGTACGTGTAATGACCAGTGGTCGGAATTAGGTAGAGTTATTCATGTACTTACACTGATTTCATACAGCGAAAGAATAAAGTGGATATGCCTCAAATCCCGAGATTAATTTTAAAGAGCAGAAAAAAATCCCGTGATTGTTTAAATAAAAAGTTATTTACTTTTACACAATTTAAACTACTGCACGCACGACGTTGCCAAACTTACATCAATGACATCGGATGTCCAAAGTTGCAAAATACCAATACGCGCGATGTTGCCGCATTTGTAGGGAAGGTCCACATTCATATCAACATTTCGATGCAAGTACATAAATAACTCTACCTAATTCCGATCTCTGGTAATGACACAAATATATAATAAATGAAAATTTAGGTAACAACTTATGAGCTTTATTGAATTAAACTTACTACTGAATAACGAGTAAAGCTATAGGTATAAGTAAACAGCTATAAGTAAAGCAGCGCCAGCCACTTTCATCTCGTTCATATAATGTAAAATAAAATTGTTTTTTTTTTTGGGAATTATAGATACACTTATAATTAATTTGAAAAATAGAAATACTATAATAATAGGTACACTACGCCGCTCGACTCGTTAATTAGTTCTGATGGAGCCATAGTCAGTCACCACCGATAGTCAAGTGTTTCACTGGGGGCGGGAATCTAGGCGACTGGCTGGAAAGCGCCATCCTTTCTGATTAGTTTATATATAATAAAGTATTGATAGTGTAAATTTAAATGCAAATAAACCTTACAATTATATAACTAAATCCCTTTTCTAGCGCATCTCAAACTATTTCAGAGTATATATGATAATGTACTTTTTTAAATAATTATTTTACATCACAAACTCATCTGACTTCAAATTAATTGACTGCGAATGCTATTAATTGTGACATATATAAAACTTTTTTTTAATTAAGAATAAGTAATAATTAAATTTATTAATATGTTTTTTTTTCATAGATAGGGTGATTCAAAAGGGAGTTTTTATGTATAATACAAGAGCACGCGGGCGGGCGCTGGGGGATAGCTAGTTTTGAAATATTTGACAAATGATTTAGACTAATAAAGTCGTGTCCGGTGTTTGTCGCCAGGTGATGAACAAGTGTTCGAAGCCCGGCGTGCTGTACTCGATAGACGCGTGCAGCGAGAACACCGGCATCCCGTACGCGGACTACTTCAGCGTGCGCGTGCACTACTGCCTGGCGCGCGTGCACGATACCCGCACCGCGCTGCACGTGCACGCGCACATACACTACAAGAAGAGCATGTGGGCCACCATCAGAGGTTAGCCTAACAAGTCGACGGCTGTATTATAAGAGCCCAGGGGAATCGCTGATTATGAAAACACACATGCAGATTTTTATTTGCAGTACGACCCTTACATAAACTTTTTAAAAATTTATTACATTTATTAGAAAAATGGAATAAAAATAATTATGGAATAAAAATAATTTTGAGATACGGTTTGAAGATTGGTTCCGGCTGCATATGCAGTTTTTAACACCCACAAATTCGCACTGGGCCAGGGTGGGGGTTATGTTCCGCCTTCTTTCAGTTTTCTGACTTGTGCTGGGGTGTTATTAACAAACTACTGATAAAAATAATGACATGTTTTTTTTTTGGGTAGGTTTCCTAGAAAAGAACGCTATCTCTGGTCTGGAACAGTTCTGTCGCCTGCTGCTGGCACGTCTGCAGGCGGAGGCCGAGGGCGCCGCCCCCGCCGCCAGGAAGGCGCGCCGGCAGCGGCGGAATACCGGTAATGGAATCAAGATAATTTTTGATATATAATGACTTTAGAAGTAATCACCTATCCAGTTGCTGGATCATCTTAAGTCCTAGCAGTCTTTTATCTGTTATATAATCGGATATCTTATAATAAGCTTTTAGTATATGTATTGAGAAGCAACAGTCATTATGTCTATTTCCTTAAATTTCTCCCTCAGAGAGTCCCTAATCCTAAGATTATAAATTGATCGAATTGCTCTTTTCTGAAGCACAAAAATTGTTTGTATGTCGGCAGCATTTCCCCACAATAGGATACCGTACGACATAACACTATGAAAGTAACTGAAGTATACTAATCTGGCAGTATCCATGTCAGTTAACCTATGTATCTTTATTACGGCATATGCTGCAGAAATAAATCCGTAATCCCTAATTTAGATGAAATCACTCATCGAAGTTCATTTTTATGGTTAGTGGTGTTTACAGAATACGAATTAACAGTTTGTCGATACGAAATCAAGTGTCAATATGAAGTTCAGTGGTGATCGCCGATATTGACATTTAAAAATTGAGAACCATTGATAGATAGAATACGATTTAATTATTTTGACACATTGGAATTGCTCACTTTTTTTCCGTGATTACGACTATAACTTATCTGTTAAGTTAGCGAATACGCCTGCAGATCAAACATGGCCAATTTTCATCGTGCCATTCGATATATATTAAAAATAAATTCTGAAGTATTCTAGTTCTGAACTAGAAGGATTATTATTCGACAAAAGTATTTTTCAGAGAGCTCACTCTAAAGTGAATCGCTGAGATCCACCGGATAAGTAAACTGAAGTCTCCTTCGTCTTTAATTGATTTTATCGGATATTTTAGAAATATTGAGGAATCGTCGATCACCAATATGGCGTTCCACACAAACGATACCGCGATCTGACGCCGTTGAATGCGAAACATCTACGAAACTATTACGAATGCGATCATTCATCAGGCATAATATCGGGACGGGTGACAACCCTGAATGCGAAACGCGTGCGTCTGTGTGACGACGTTTCTCGCAGTCGACTGCGAAACCGGACCGACAAGGACGCAGCTATTTCATCGAGCTAATATTAGAGCGAGACAAAGCATTGCCTGTGAAGATTTAAAATGAAATGAAATGAAAATATCTTTATTCAAGTAAGCTTGTTACATCAAGCCCTACGTCTTGTTCAGGAGGTCTTTCGCATTTCGCAAATGTTTCGCATTCGCATGCGATTGCGGCGGAACGGGGAACAACGCCATCTGTCGGTGAGAATAATGGAACGAGCTGGATTAAACCGATCTGTAAACCGTCAGTGTCGTCACAAGAGCCGGTGTTGGCGGCGGCGGCCAAGTCCCCGGCGGCGGCGCTGGGCGCGCTGGGGGGCGGGGGCGCGGCGGCGCGGGGGGCGGGCGCGCGCGGGGGCGGGGGCGGGGGCGCGCTGCTGGGGGGCGCCGTGCTGCTGCTGCTGCTCGTCAACGCCGCGCTGTACTGGGGGCTGCACCACGCGCTGCTGCACCACCCCGCGCACAGGTGTGTTACACAGTTTAGATGGCTTATCTGAGAAAGCATGACGATAGGGTATTCTTCTCTGTTTGAAATAATACTTGCTCCATGCGTAACTGGTTGATAAGTTGGGGTGTAGATTGTTATTTTATACTTGTATTTTATAGATATTCATGAAGTATATACATAAAAGTATCAAGAAATAAATTTAAATATTAAAATTTCCTGCGATAACGCCAACTTCTGTCATGGCGTCGCTACGCTGTCTCGCTCCTCTTAAACTGATATCGTTCTATGAATGCTCAAGATCTTACACTCAGTTTCTGAATTGAGAATTTGAAGCTGAGCACGTCTCAAACCGTGCTTAAATCATTTTAAGCGTCATCTACACATGTTTTTATCACTGATTTATGATTTTTTAATGATCGGTTGATAGCTACTTGATTAAACTAAGACTTTTTGCCATATGAAGTGGAAAAATACTTAAGTTATTCAGAATAATTAGTTGAAATTTTGTGCTTTTCTCAATACAGAAACCGGCCGTAATTCTTTAAGTTCTAATATGAGTAGGAGGGGCGGTACTCGCGTGCTATTTGCATTCACGTTAAATTATCATAATTAATTTGAGCAATATCACTACCAGAAAAAAAAATCTATATACATATATAAAATTCTCGTGTCATAATTTTCGTTCCTGTACTCCTCCGAAACGGGTTGGCCGATTCTCATTAAATTTTGTGAGCATATTGAGTAGGTCTGAGAATCGGCCAACGTCTATTTTTAATAAACCTTAGTGATAAGGGTTGTCCACCCTTAAAGTTTAACCGACTTCCACGCGGACGAAGTCGCGGGCGGCCACAAGTATGTATTTACTTTCGTTTACTGTGCACACCCGTAGTAGGCACTCGACGTCTATTCAACTTCCTGAGACAAAATGTAAACAAACAAACCAATGTTTCTCAAACTTTTTTATTGATGTTGGAAGGTAAATAAAATTTGTTAATGGGACAAATTATTGTATGGTAGATATGCAATACAATAAGTTTATTTCTTTTTCAAATAGCAATTGTAAGAGTAACATAATTTTATTCAGAATTTTCCCTGTCTTCCTCTGAGGAACTAGTCGCACCAACTTCTATCACAAAACGGTCAACCAAATCATCTATTTTTTTTACCATTAATTTTTAAAAATTTTTGTTCTTTTATGACATGGTCTATGCACTTTAGCACTGTTCTTACTGTTATCCTTTTTAGAGCATCGGTTAAAAAAATATTTTATTTCATTTAACTTAAAACTTAACAATAACAGAAAACAACAAACTTAACAACTGGAATAAACAAATAACAAGAATTTAACTAAAGCATTTTGCACGAGTCAACGAGTCGATCGAGAGTAAAATTGGCCGGTATAACCCGACTAATTACAAAATTTTACGTTTCTACGTAAAGTATTTGCCTTATCACCTATACTCCTCAATTGAGTAGTATTATAATACGTCCAATGTTTGGGAACAGTTTCAATTTTAGGCGTTTTTAATGTCACTTTATTTTTTCATTAATTCTAAATTCATTTATATTTGGACATATCAAAGAACCTTTTTCCGATTTGTTTACATTCTGTCTCAGAGGATGATGAATAGACTATATATCCGTGCAGGGTGGAGAGTGGGGGCGAGGGCGGGGGCGGGCAGGGGGCGGCGTGGGCGGAGTGGGCGCGCGTGCTGCAGCTGCACGCCGCCCGCCAGCGCGGGGAGCTGCGCGCGTGGCGCCGCGCGCTCGACGACACCAGGCGGCATCTGCACCAGGTAGCGCCAGATAGAGCCAATAGGGATGATTACTGGATAAAAAAATGCAATTCTATCTAGTCCGTCTGTCAGATAATAGAAAAATATTAGATACGTATTTTTTTTTTACTTCAATTTAACAAGAAATAGCTTAGATAACAGGTATTAAAGTTGAGGAGTGGGGGCTCCCTACGTCACAGTTGAGTAGAAAACGTACTCTAACGTGACGTCATGCGAAATTTCAACTCAATGTAACGCCGTAATTTTATTATTACGAAAAAAATAAAAAAAATACTTGTTTAATATTTTTTAACACTCTACCTGACGGACAAACAAACAAAAATTAGTCATCATCCCTATTCTCTTTGCGATCCAAATATATAAAGGGCAGAACACCCGCTTTTGGCCCCTACCCCCCTTTTTGGCCAAATACAATAATTCATTATGACAAAACTATTTGCGTCGACGGCTATGATGTATCAAAGTTCACTTCGTCGCACCAGTCGAAGTTGCCAAAACTAGCTCATAACCTTCCATAATAATATTCGAAATAAAAACCACGCCTATTACCCATAACTAACAGATGTTAATAAGAAGTCACGGATTTCCATAAATGTAAATTAGGAAATACTTATATTTCACCTGCTATATATTAGAGAGTTCGCCCACGTAAATTATAATCCGTCAACCCCGCGTGATGCAGCTTCGAGTGGGTGAAAGAATTTTAAAAATCGATCCAATATTTTGTTTTCATCGAACAGGCTCCGTATCTTTTCTCTTTCTAATTCGACTATTTCACTGACACTTAATTTAAATATATGATATTGTTCTGTATTAATTTTATCGCTGATGAACTTTTCAGACTGAACAGGCGTTGATGAAATTACTAGAAACTATAAAGCCTTCGTTGGAGGGAGCGCCCCCCGAGGATCCGCCCCCCACCACGCCCAGACCGGACCTATAAACGCCGAGACTCAAGAATTCGGTCAACGCCATCCGGTAGGAAGTGTGGAAAACCAAACAACTCTACCGGTATCGAAGCGGGTAAAGTGAAAGTTTGAATTTTGACAATCGGACAAATACTATTTCGTCTGATTCGCCGAGAAATCACATTAAAGACTTTGAAAAAATATATTAACAGTAAATCAAACGACGTCAAGAATTAAATTTGGCGTGGGGTACTTTTATTTTTACAATTGAACCGTGCTTACAAATAAATCGATCATTGCAGTGATATAATAATCCACTAGTATTGTTCCCATGTCAGATCGCTATTTATTTTCACGTTTCTGCCTGTATGTCTAGTTGAAGTAAGTTTGGAGTAGCTAGATGTTTTATTATTGCCATTCTCATTCCAACATATCAATATATTGTAATTTTGCTAAATTATGTGTCGACAGATCAAATCAAATCAAATCAACAGTTCCCAGTTCAGACAGTTCCCATAATCAAGAAATAACCCTTCTCAGGTGGTTATAATTCCATTATTATTTTTAGTTATTTATTCCAATTGCTTACAATTTTGATTGAATTTCTCTATTAAATACCAATGTAAACGAGATGAATAATATTGTAAGTTTTGTAGTTTTATATTCTGGCAATCCGAATATGAAGTAAATTTTCCCGAAGACAGCTCTTCTGATCAATTCCTATTTTGCTAAAACGTCGTCTGCTTTCTTAACACTTGTTTAAGTCTTTAAATTCTATCTATCAATCACATAATTATTCAATTTGAAATATTGAATGCTGTCAATTTGCTTGTTAATTCATTAACTGTAACCGTCCGTTTGCACTGACGAAAATCTCTTTCTTCGCAAGTCCTTCGCATTAACTATTTCCCAACATTTTTTGGGGTAATGTTGACTAAAGCATAGGCAGTAAGAATAAAGCAGTTTTGTTCCGTTTGGTACTTAAGAGCACTGAGCACCAACCTTTATTGCACTCCTTGTGGACAGTGATTGGGTCGCTCTCTACCAAAATTTTAATTTCTGTGTTCTCTCCAATAAATATTATTTGTTCGTTTTTGAAAATTAATCATGAACTGTTAGAAATCTTTTACCTCGCCGTCGAAAGCTATCGTTTCGCAGTCTTGCTTGCCTTTTTTCCACTTGATAATTTTGAATTTAACTTTAATCACATTGTATGGTATACATCCTTTCCCAAAATTTGTTATTCTGATGTACCAAGTTTGACGTCAACGTCAAAAAACCGTTACTAAGCGCTCGGGTTTCTCTTGATTTTTTCACTTCAAAATGGAACTACTGTTGCAATGGCTTCCCTACTCGCCCGATTTCTGCAAGTTATTGTTGAATAATGTTTCTCACTACACTTTTTTTTCTTTTTATACTACTTTCCTGATGTTCGTCTTTAACTTAAACTTCAAGTCAACAAAAACTTAGTCAGTGCAAACGTGTGGTGTTACACTACTATTATTATATTAAGTATCTGTCGGAGGTTTTCTGAATACAGATTTGCCATCTTTGTACAATTACTCTTAACTTTTGTGCTAATCAGCTATAAACTACATTAGGAAATTGTAGTATTGTTAAAATATTTCCTTGCTTCGAAAACCTCGCAGATCCCTACTGTGATAAATTAGATACAATTCTTTTTTTTTTATAATTTGTCTAATGGATTTATGTTATGACGTACCGTCGCGAGGCGTTTGATCCTATTGAGACAGTAGTGAATCATTAGCGATTACTTTTAATATCAGGGTATAAGTTAAATTAAGTTGGATTCGTACTGCACCCTCCAAATTGGTGAGCACTATCTCTTACACTCTTTATTGCTGCGATAAAGCCAGCGATAGACTTGCATTGTTGAACTCGATTAACTAGCAACCTGGGGTGCAATAAGAATCAAGAGAGATGTCTCATTCATCACAATTAAGTATAATATGACGTCGAATGTAATAGAAAAATCATATTTGTCAAACTATCATGTAAATATTTATAAGTGTTAGTAAAATTAAATATTATATGTACTATTGTTTATTTAATTAATGTATTGATAAAAACTTTTTTATATTTTATTGTAAGCAATATTTGATAAAAAAATATATATCTATAAAAATATTTGTGGAAAGTAAATGTTGCTGCTCGAACATCGTTCATTTACATAACAGCTCTACCAAATATTATAAGAAATTATTGATTTTATCGAGTAACGTAAAGGAGTTCATATACAATTGATATGGGATTTTTTTTTATATGTTACACAGCTGTTTAAATATTATATTGTATGGTATCTTTCAGTGTATTAGAACTCCATTGGACAAATATACCTAATAAAAATTAAGTGAACAACTATGAAGTTGAATCGCCAAACGTAACGTTTAATTTGTATGTAAGTACTTAAGTATATGTGTGAGTGTGTGATTGATATGTACAGTTGTGGTTTAAAACTTATTTAAGTTTACAAATTCAATTCAATGATATATGAGCCGTATGTTATTTGAAAGGCAGATTACAATACAATTGAATATAAATGTAGTGTCCGACCGAAGGTCTATTTTTGGCCGAAGCCGAAGGTTTATAATGTAATTAATTAATTTTGTTCCATATTGTCTACAAGCTACAATTGATATTAAAATAATTTCAAAATTTCAATATTGAAGGTTTATATTGACTGTCTCATATAGAAGTTGATCTAGAGATGGTAATAAAAGTCTGTGATTTTGTTATTTATTTGTAAAAAATAATCATTTTTTTATTAAATAATTCACAAATTACAATCAGACCAATCAATCAGTCTTTGTTTTACACGACTAGGCCGTAACTAGACTAATAAATAAAATAAACAAACACTAACTTCTTAATAAATAATTAAATGTTGCTTAATTAAATGTATAGTTTAGAAAAAAAATTGAAAATTCAAAATAAATATAACAATAGCAATAGAACTATAAACTATATACTATATAACTATAAAAATAATATAATATTCTATTTTACTAAGCATATTTGTACTTAACCTTCTCTCTCAAGAACTTTTTAACTCACATAGTAGTCATCAAAATTCATCATTGACGATATGTATTAATTAAAAATATTAGTAATCAAAGTTAAGCAGCCTTATGTTGTATGCTAAAAATAATAATTTATCTACATTTTCACCAATCAAGTTAGATCGTCTGTCCGCATATATTTGTCCTGCAGCACTGAACAATTGCTCACTAGGCTGACACTGAGGAGCAGATAAGTATTTAATTGCAATGAGGAAGTACAATATTTAAAAAAAAATTAGTTCCCGAAATCAAACTAGATGTCGCTACGGTACTTTCTTGATTTCTTCATGACAACCTTTCCGGTTTTCTTTCAAGTTTTAAAGTAAATTAGTTTTCAAAACTCAATAAATAACTCATATTCTATTGGTACTTTTTCGTATTTGTATTGATATCAAGTCTCCGGTCCGGTCTGTCGGTCTCTCACTCAGTTTTTCGTAACAGTTCGTTCAATCTCGACGGTTGCTCGGACCTTCGGCGAAACCATCGGCTTTGGGCCGACAACGAGAATGGTTTTTTTTGGCCGAAAGTGGCCGATACCGAAGCCGAAGCCGAAGCTTCGGTCGGACACTAAAATCTAGCATTGAAAAATTTGTACCCAGTGTACGAAATATTATACAAAACCGAATAATTATAAATTTGCTTCATTTATCAATTAATCCTTTGTAACGAGAAATAAGTCAACGTGTGTGATGTATGACTAATTTTTAATTATTGTCACGAAGATGTGTCCTGTCTTTGCGTAGAGACCAATCAGTAAATTATGATTTTAGAGCCGACTTCATTCCATATAATTGTTAAACATAGCATTCTTATTGCAACATGGACACCGAAATAGCGAAGTTTTATGTACATATGTATTTTATACATACTATCCTTCTAAAGATTTTAAAAATTGTTAAGTAGAGAATCCCAGAAAATTTATCTGTTTATAAACGATCCCTAACACAGTACTTAAAATATTAATAACATATTATACACCAACAAAGAATTTAAATATACTATATTTATAAAACTACGATATTCCAAAAAAATCTTGCTAATAAATTATACAAAATATAGAAGTCAGTTTATTGTACTTTATAGGTCGGTTGTTTCATACGAAAATGTAGTTTTATAAATATTGTCTAAAATTTTTAACGACACAAAATTCAATTGTTTACTTCATCCAAACTTTATTGAAACTACAGTTACAACTTGGGATGCACGCGGTTTTACATATATTGGGTTTGGATTTGAATTTCCAGACTAATGCTTTAGCTCGTTTCGGTCGGAGCTTAAGAATTGATTTGTACGAAAGAAACCGATATATTGTTGTCTGTACCCAGTTGGATATTTTGTAAAGGTATGAAATTGAAGTGGTATACATTTCTGGTACTTTTATGTTGATACAGAACTGCGTTGATTTAAGTAAATAATTGTAGACTGATAATGAAATCTATTTACTGAACATAGAAAATAAAAATGTATTAATAATAGCAACAGATTATTTACAGATAAGTAGTTACGAAATGAATTATGAAACGTTATGCGACGACTCTAGAGATTTATGACTATGACTAACAAGTGAATTATTAGCGAATACGTATATCTCACACGCGGCAGCGTAAGTAGGTACCATCATTCAGTTGTATTAGCTGTTACGATCTCTTTATAATTATTAATGTATAAATTAGTTAATTATTGTGGTGCTCTAGTTTTAATGATTTGTTTATCATGTGATACCTTTATGTTGAAAATAGTTTTCTTTTTTAATCAAAATTTAATGTATTATGCAACTCTGCCCTGCCAAGCCAACACATTGTAACTTGAAAAAACCACTTTCAGATATTCTACAAAATATGTTAGTTTTTGGCTTATTTAATGATAATTCGTCTTATTTATATAATTTTATGTGTTTGGTATTTAGATGTACATCTCAAGAATATCGATCGCCCTTTAAGAGTTTTGAGATAATTTTAACAAGTAAACAGATAGCGGTCTATTTGTACTTTAACCAAATATTAAAAGATAGATAGGACTAGCTCAAAAATGTAAATCTCTCTGACTCAGACGTAGATGAATGCTGGAATATTTTGAAAGAAGGTATGGTGGATACTGCAAAAGAAATGTGTGGATGCACAAAGAGGCATAAAACAATTAAAGGATATGCCTGGTGGGATGCGGAGGTTGAAAAATCCGTAGCAGAAAGGAAAAAAGGATGGATAGATTATGATTCATCTTTCCATCTAAGTGACACTATGAAAGAGTTAAAGAACGAAACACAAGAGAGATTATGGACAAAGAAGAGAAACTGACGAAGTACTTCGAGTCGAATACCAAACTTTTGGAGAGTGGTAAAAAAGTTTCGACGTTGTTCGTCAGAATCCAGAATGGATAAGATTAAGTCTAAAGCTGGAGACATTCTTGCAGACACACAAAGTATGGTAGAGCGGTAGAGTGGATATTTTGAGAGCGTGTGCTCGGGACTAAGACACAGTGATTGAATCGAAGTGAACTCCGCCGAGCCAGCATCCAACGATGGCTTTACTATGGAAGAGATTGAATGGTCGATAAGAAGTCTGAAAAGAGGAAAAGCAGAGGGAATTGACATGGTGTCTAATGAGATGATCAAACTAGGCGGGATCTACGTACTGGACGTTTCTATGCAACCTCTGTTGGAAAACTGGAAAGATTCCGACGGACTGGAGACGCGTGGTCATTGTGCCCTTGTACAAAAGCAAGGGCTCACGTATGGGCTGAGCTAACTACAGAGCCATCAGTTTGATCAGCTTAGTAGCCAAAGTGTATAGAAAATACTTGAAAAGAGAATAAACAGCTAGAATTCAGAAATGGAAAGGGATGCACGGGTCAAGTTTTTTCGCTCCACAATATCTAGCCTTTGATCGGCAATTTTTCTGAGGTTTTGTGAAAGCAGAAAGCATTTGACAGAGTAGTACAAGAAGAACTCTGTAAGCATACAACCGATAAGTGGATAGATGGTACCCTGCAGCATACCGTACAGTCCACTTATGATTGTACAGCATGTCTGCGAGTAGACGGCAATACATCACTCTGGTTTGGCGTCAATATTAGTATCAGGCAGGGTTGTGTGTTGTCGGCAACTGTCTCGACAGTTGTATTCAGATAATAAGACCTATGAATGTGGCATTGCAAATGGGTGATCAAGTTGTTAACTGCCTGATGCAGATGACGTTTTGGTGCTTGCAGAAAATCCAACTATTGCGCAAACTCTAGTCACAGTGATAAAAATGATTGTATGATGAAAGGCCTACATTTAAATGCCGAGAAGACAAAGATAACGGTATTTGCAAGAAACGATATCAGAACAAAGGTAAAGTTGATGATGTAGAACTGGAACAAATGAATGGCGTTGTATATCTTGGATGTGCTTTTAGTGGGGATGGAAGGTATACCACTAGCTTAGACAGGAGAGTGGGTGCTAGGAATAGTATGAATAGAACGTTGGGAAAACTTCTTGGCAGCAAAACCTTTAGCCAGAAAGCGCAGCTCCCTACACAATGTAGTGCTGATCCCAACGTTAATGTATGGTGGAGATAGTTGGGAATGTCAGAAAGAAGATATAAGTAGATTAGACGCCTTCGTTACGTTGACTTTGTGGAGCAATGCCATCGGACCTTATTTGGAATGAAAAAATAGGAATGAGAGTTGACTTCAAAGATGCGTCGGTGTAAATATCAACAAAAGACGCAATCACTCGGTTCAACAAATAAAAGCGGCATGTGCAGTCTCACGAGGCACGCGACTAGTGCTATTCGAACTCTCTAAGTATAAAAATAAGAAAGAGCCGATAATGGCTCAGGAATGAGCGTGACAGAAATATTATGTCAATTTAACTTACACTGATTGGTCAGCATACGGCAACTCAAAGCACTGCTTTACTATCGATGCAATATATACTTCGTTAGTTTTTCTGCGTAATTTAATCTTATTTCAAACATAATACAGTGTTTTTTGCTTGGTTGAAATTAAAAAATGATCGACCAGGTATACTTAACAGCCTTAAAGCAATTAATTGACCACTGTTAAGCAGAAACACTGTAAGTCTACTTCCAGCTTTGGATTGGCACGGCAGAACTGTTTATATCAATTTTTCATTCCAAACTAGTTTTGATCTGAAATTTTGTTTATTTTTATTTATAATATTATTGTACTTGAGGACGGAGATCTAGATTCCTATTAGGTGTATGTGTGATGCATTTGAGGCTGCGCACAATGATTCCGCTGCGGCTACTATCTTTATGTTTAAGTTAGACGATTATATTTCACAGTATTGAATAGATATTTGAATTATTCGGTTTGTTTTATTTACATCCAAACAAAAACACCAACTAAAATCAGATGAGATAAAGGTGACATTGAGGAGCTCGATGGCCCAGTGGTTAACGTTAAGCAGCATTCGCAATAGCCGACCACGCGACTTCACAACATCCACCAATCCGCAGTGGACCCGCGTGGTAGGCGGGTGGCCTTAGAGAAGGTCCAGAGACATAAATTTTTATGTTTTCCCAAAGGTTGACTGGCAGAGAATGCTATTAACATTAAGTCCGCTTTTTGTACCATCTTTTTTGGTCAATAAAGTTCAATAAATAATCAATTACTCAAAATCCATATTTATTTAAAACTAGCTGTGCTTCGTCTATGTGAAAAGTACCCCTTATTATATTAAACTATCTGCCAGTGAAAGTTAAGATATCTGCCAGTGAAAATCCCACCAAAATCGGTCCAGCCGTTTCAGAGATTAGCCGGAACAAACTGACACGACAGACAGACAAAAATGTTATTTTTATATATACTCACAGGCACAATTAACGAACCTTCTATTTCTTTCGAATCGCAGATATCGATGATAAAAACTATACTTAAAGAAATATAAACAACAAAAATATTGGAAAGGTCTTTTTTATTAAAGGATGTTTACCAAAAATCGTTTTTTTTTTAATTCTTCAATGAAAACCCTTCGGTGACACAAATTTAGGAAAGATAATTATGTTATGTTTTATTTAATGCTAGAAAACCCACTTAAGAAAAAACTAAACACTTGATTGAAAGCATAAAGCATGAAAGCATAGTCGACGGAACCAAACAGGTTAAACGAATAAATATAAATGTATTTATTGGAATAAATAGTTTTATAGTGTACGATAATAGTCGCGGTAGTTCAAAAAAGAAAACTGAAGCGCAACCGTTAGCACCCACCTTCAGGTAGCGAATAATGTTATGTTCCTTATTCTACTGTAAGTATTATTATTATTATCATTTGTAATAATTATTTAAACTAACATATTTAATTTTTGAGTTTACATTAATATTTAATTTTAAATTTGATCTTAATTAATAGATGAATCTATGTGTGTGTTTGTTTGTTAGAAATTGGTATACAAAGGAAACAGAAAGAATTCAGAAAAATCCATTCAGCAGTTCCTTGATCTCTTCAAAAGTAAGGGTATGAAGACATTTCCCAACCACGTTTAATATTTTCGAAAGGTAAGACTGTATATTTTAAGGAATGATACGTATTAGGTGGTTAATTGTGCCTGTGAGTGTATGTACGGTCGGCCAAGAAAGTGGTCTACCAGTTTTGACAACATTTCCCGTGTCTTTAAAGCATCGCTAAAGGCGAATCTTAGAATTGCATACAAACAATAAAAGAGATGCACAATGCTGACGTGTTGTTGTAGAGCACAAATGTTATTTTGACCTTTGCAGCCTATGCATTAGATAATAATTTGCAACAACAAATAGTCTTCACAATATTTCATATATTTAAAATTTAAGTAGGTCACTTCAAAGTGGAAACTATTTTGTTACGAAAACTCTTTTACTGAAAAAGAATATATCACTTGACAATTCATGTCAAATATTTTCTCGGCATTTTCAGTAGGTATTTTCCTAATTAATTTACACTACAATGCCCCGAAATTTATCCATTAACGTAAGAGCACAAATAATAGCATTACACAATGATGGTTTGAATATTAGTGAGATTTCTAGAGAATTAAATGTGTCGGTAAGTATTATTATGTCTGACGTGAGTTTAATGTAAAATCTCAGACCAAGTCCGAGTGTAAAAATTTATTTTTATTTTTTCTGTTCATATTTTATTTTTGATTATAGAGACAAGCTGTCCGTCTTTGGCAGTAGCGGGGTTAGGGTAGGGCGCGGTTGGGCGACCGCCCAGGGGCGCCGGACGAAAAGGGGCGCCGCGGCCTGCGGCGCCCCTTTTCGTCCGGCTCTTCTTTCTGATTCTGTATAGTGAGGAAGTATTTAAAAAAAACGAAAGCACTACAAAAATACCTCCACCTAGATGGCGACTCTAGCAAAAGTTGATTTTTGTAGGAAACGAATGGAACAAAGACAGTAGTTTCCATTCATTTTAACTAACATATTAAAAAACTGAAATTTAAAAGTTCGAAATTTAGATATCAATACAAATACGAAAAAGTACAAATAGAATATGAGTTGTTAATTGAGTTTTGAAAACTAATTTACTTTTAAACATGAAAGAAAACTGGAAGGGTTGTCATGGAGAAATCAAGAACATACCGTAACGACATCTAGTTTGATTTCGGGAACTTATGTTTTTTTTTCCAATACTTCCTCATTTCCCACAGACGCCCTCTTATATTCTTATATGCCCTTGTTCATTGAACAAGGCCTACTGGGTCGGCGAAAAAAGAACAAGAATCTTGAGGATTTTTTTTTAATTTCAAGTTGCCTTTTAGCATGAATTGAAAGGAAACTTAACAAGAAAAATATTATATTATGGTAAAACAGAACAACATACCGATTACCAATATGAAGATATGTATTTTATAAGGTAATATGACGTACATTGGCGGGCATTATCGCTCGATCATTTAAGAAAATTTTCGTTTGAGCATGTTTAAACGTTAAGCTGAAGCTAAAATGCTGCAATACAAACGAATGCATCGGCAGTGGAGCCTCTGTCTGGCAAGTCAGATGGAATAGCTACTCAAGAGATTGTGGATGAAAAATCCCGAAGTGAGGGAGCAAGTTGTGCTATGATTACAGATGCAGCTTAGGATAAATCTGTTATTGATGTACAACAAATACATGTACTAAGTGATGTTGATACAGTTGTCCCGAATACAGCGGATCCAGCTACTTGGCCACTTATTCGAAATAGCAAAATAATTTATCATATAATAAGTAGTGGCCCACTGCAAGCTCGCTGTCAAAAAGTTACAACAATTACACAAAGTTAAACATAACAATTATGTGGCACCCTGTTAGGGTAAAAATGAATCTGTGCTTACCTAATGATGTGATCCGTCAAAAATGAATCAGCTACTTATACACTATTTATATGTTTACTTTTAAAATAAAACTAATGTCACTATATAGTTGGAACAAGAGCATCGTAACGTAACGTTAAACGTTTGATTACTGTGTTTGATTGTTTTAAAATAATCGAATAATTGTTTTAAGAGCCTCCACTTATGTCAAGCAAGAAGATAATTGTTGATTGTGTTCTTCTTCGTCAAAAATTAAAAGAGTTAGATATAGGGAATCCCCGATTATAGAAAAACACATTGTTTCTGTATGGTCGGAAAGTCGGGGATTCCCGAGAAATTAAACCGATTGAACGCTTAACAATCTACCTAAATTTAGGGAAAATTACAAGTAAGTAGGCCGGGTCGGCGAAAAAAAGACAAGTAACTGATTTGTAGTATGTAGTAGTAATTGATTGTAATTAAATTACAGTTAGAGGGCGCCGAAGAAATTTCGCCCAGGGCGCTAGGAGTGCTAAAACCGGCACTGGTCTTTGGATAAGACGAGAAAGCGAGGAGGGGAATTTGAACGCTCGGAGTCGTAGCGGTCGTAGACCTGAAATATCAGATACTCAGCGAGTCTTCATGATACGGAGTTATGAGGAATCTGGCTTTATACCAACGTGTTATTTTGCCAACATATTTGACTTGACTCTCCAAACCATTAGAAACCATTAACATTACATGGGCTTACATCACAGGCGTTATGCAAAGAAAATTTTTATGACTGACGCTCATAGAATGGCCAGATTAAATTTCGCCATAGAATATTTGGATTTTGATTGGAGTAACACTGTTTTCTGTGACGAGAAAACTTTTAAATCCAGTCAACACGGGCGTCTACACCTTTGGCGATTCAATAAAACGCGATACACGCAAAATCATGTCGTGCCAAATAGAGAATCGGGTCGTATCTCGGTAAATTTGTATGGATGGATGACTGCTGATGGTGTTGGAGACTTGACCTTTTTGCCACCACGAGCAACGGCATCAGATTATGTTGATGTTCTCCAAAATGCTATGTTGCCATCCGTCCGGAACGTTTATCCAGAAAATGAAATGCGTCAATTTAATTATTTACAGGACAACTGTCCCTTACATAAAGCAAGGGTAACACGTGCTTGGTTTGATGCACATCCGGAAATAAACTTGATACCATGGCCTGCAAAATCGCCAGATCTCAACCCTTTTGAAAATATGTGTGGTCTTATGGTTCAGAGATGGTGTAACCGAAATGAACGAACAGCAGAAGCACTACAAGGGCACTGCAATGAGGTTTGGGAGGAAACACGTGGGTCTGATATCTGCTCAAGACTGGTGGGCTCGATGAGGGAACGTCTCCAAGCTGTTATAGAGGCAGATGGCGGCTACACAAGATTTTAAGAATTATAATTTTATAAAAGAAATATAAAAAATATATATTTTTTAACAATCAAAGAATTAGCATTTTCACTATCTCTTGTCTCGCACTAAGCTATGGGTCGGCGCAATATGTTTTTCGTCGCTATTAATTTCTGTTATCCGTTATCTCAGTATATTCAGACCTATAACACGCATAGCTTCTTACGCATAGCATTTCACTACCTACTGATTTTTTTGTATTTGTATTAAAATATAATTAATCTACATTCTAATGTAGGATATTTGTAGACTATAAGACACTATTTACGATATTCTAACTCTAAAGTATTTAAACATACAAACAGACAGATAGAAAAAAAAAAATTTTTGGCTTCTATTAGTCTTATGATGGCCGTCCATATATTTTTTTTCCAAAATATCTTACAAATGTAACCTTGTTACATTTTTATTATAGGTATAGATAATTACTGTCAAAGGTTACGTCAAAATGATGAAGATAGCAATAATGACGTGTACTTGACGTGTCAAAAAATTAATGCTACGGAAAATCAACCTTGTTGTTAGTTGACGTAACACGCGAAATTCAACCTTAGGGTGGTAGACCACTTTCTTGGCCGACTGTACATTGTATACATGTACAGTACAGTGTATAGAATGTATATAGAAAAAAAGATATTTATAAATTAAGACTACTATTGATTAGTCGCGTACTTTGATGTCACAAGCGAGCCAAAAATGTTTTTTTTTTTTTTTGTTATTAAACGATAAATACTCTTTGCATATTTCTTAGTAAAAACTTTATATATTCTTGACTATGACGTGCAGATTTTGAAACTAAAATACAATACTACAGGCTGTTATAAATAAAACAATAATAATAATAAAATAGATTTATTGAAAAAATATTTGTATACTTACTAGTAGCGTTGACAATGTATATTCAGTAGGTAATAAAAGCTTTTATACCATATAAAATCTTCTATTAAAATATAGAGGAAAACAAGTTTTTTGTTTTTATTTAGTTAGAAGAGCGTTATCACTTCGCTGGGTAAATTAACTTACCATTTCAGTAAAGATTTTCATTGAAATAGGTACCACATAATAACAGTGCTTTCTAACAAGATAAATCATGCTTCAAAATTATAACAGTTATATTACTGTATCGCAAGTTATGTGTGAGGGTCATGAATGTGATTGTTTTTAAATAGATAGATTTAAATCCTCTAGTATTATAATATCCATGGTACTATCTACTCCACAAACTATCCGCCGAACTTACCGATATCGTCGCATCTCAAGGTGACATCGAAATAAAAACCAATTTGGGGTCTCTGACACTGTGTCAAGATTTATTTGCAAAATCCATCATACACAGCAGTCTGAGCGTTAACCTTATACTATAGGATAGTAGTCTATTTGTCGTCGTCCTTAAAGACCATAGTGCTGTGGCACTTGCCGCAGTAGTGGCGGTCCTCCATGACGGCCATGAACACGCCCGCGCCGCACTGCTCGCCGGTACACTCGCGCCGCAGACGGTGGATCTTGCCGTTCTCATCGACCTGACATATAGAAATATATATATATCGTTAACAAACACCAAATCTACACTACTCTTTTAGGACGAATTTGGTAGATAGTCGACCATTTATATTTTTTTGGAATTCTCCGACTTGAATGTGAAATTCCCCGATTTAGTCTGGATCCGCCCTTGTCTAGATGGTCAACCAAAATATTTTTATTTGAATATTTTCATTTGAAATACCTTTAATTAAATATGTAAACAATATTAACATGTAATGAGTAACATTTTATCGATCATATTAGTCAATATACATTTATTTCAACCAATAGATACTGATGATTCTTGGTATTCAAATAGTTTGCTTATATAAATAGGTAATTTATCTTTTATATAATATCATACAGGTTAACATCGTAAACAACAACGTTTGATCTACAAGTTTCAGAGTAATCCTTGATAATTTGAATGGTCACATTATTAGGCAGTTTTTTTTTTTTAAATATAAAAAGGACCTGTGAAAAGCACCATCACCCAATGTCTTTTAAATGGTGTATTTAAAAAAATAAGATTGTTGAATACATCGAAAAACCCATACCACTAAGACTGATTTCAGTGCCTTAAAGTGTTAAATGTAGTATTTGTTTTTTACTGTGATAAATTGTACTTTACAATACAAGTTGTTTGCTGAGAATCTGGAAATGTTTTAAGGCATAATTGTAATAATAATGATTTGGCCCTTAGAGTGAAGCTAACTATGACTCTTAAATAATTGATTCATTGTTATGTGTCTAGTTGTTGTGTATTCATTCACTCAGGATCCTTTTATTCAATAATAGACTCACCTTGTAGAACCTAAGCACGGCTAGTTTGACCTTCTTCTTCTTGTGCTTGATCTTCTTGGGAGTGGAGTAATTCTTCTTCTTGCGTTTCTTGGCACCACCTCGCAGGCGTAACACCAGGTGGAGAGTAGACTCCTTCTGAATGTTGTAGTCTGACAGAGTGCGGCCATCTTCCAGTTGTTTGCCAGCGAAGATCAACCTGATACACGAAATTGTTGATTTCAGTATTATATGAATAGTTAATGTTTACCCTGAACTTTCTTTGTCGACTGCGTAATTGCGAACTTTATGAAATCTGGTTGGAATAAAAAATACCTACAGAGGTTTATCAGTATAAATTACATTAAATCCATTTTAGTCAAGTGCAAAAAGGTAACAAAATTCTCACATTCATATCATAGTAGAAAAGGATAAAGCTGATATAAATTCGAGATTGAGACAGTTTTTCTACTACATAAATCCTATTACCTCTGCTGATCAGGAGGAATTCCTTCTTTGTCTTGTATTTTAGCTTTGACATTTTCGATAGTGTCAGAGGGCTCGACCTCAAGTGTGATGGTCTTGCCCGTTAGGGTCTTTACGAAGATCTGCATCTTGAATTACCTGCAAAAAATCATTAATTTTTTCTAATTAATAGATATAATTATATGAGCTATACCAGATGCTAAAATATGCTAAAAGGAACTTGCTAAAGGCTAAAAGGAAAGGAACTAAACATGATAATGTTAACTAAATTAATGGTTTGCATATTAGCAAGACAATTTAGCATACTTTGACTACACTAGTATAAATTGACCCATTAAGAATTAAGGAACTTGAGAAAAATATGCTTAAGAAAATAATCTTTTACTTCTAATATTTCAAAGTATAATATCTTAGATTCATTTAAAATTTGTGTTCAACTACTCTGTTACACTTATATTGGATGAAAAACTATGACAATCACTGAAAATTAACTAAAGATTTCGCCAAAACCCTGCATTTGGCCCCCACAATCAATGTAAATGAGCCATGGTAGTGAATAATCTGACTAAATTATTTTTAAATCATCAAAGCAAAGAAAAATTATAAAAGAATTAATACTTCACTGATGACTAATGTAGATGCATATATTACAAAACAATGTGAAATGTTTATGACTAAGTAAATATTTCACATTCATTCTTTAAAATAACAATCCCATGCATGCCTGTTACATTACAACAAATCCGAGATCTAGTCCTAATATATTCTGACATCAAAAAAATCTCAGCTGTTTTCTTCAATGTTTATGAGACAAATTAAGTAAATTGTAGTGCCAATTATTGCAAGTATCAAGTATTGCACAAAAACTATGTCTTGCATAATGCCAAAGATTTGTTCAGGTAATAGATTTTATTTAGATAGTATGTTTAAATCATGAAGAATTGGTTATGAATAATTAAAAACATAAAAATGTTCATAGTTTTTAATGACAAATGAATTTAAAACTTTCAAACATCATTTAGTTTATACTAATAAAACAGCATTGATGCATCCATCGTTTTCAGGGTTGTTAGTGACTTGGGCATATTTTCCCCATACAACTTTACCGGCTTGAGTGACGAGACCCAACTCTGAAATATTAACTTCGATCACTGTACCCTTAGTGATTACTCCAAGACTTGTGTACATCTGTGAACTAGGATTCTTCTTCACACCAATAATTGGTAAACAGAAAGTAGCTTTTAACTCTGGATGTGTCACATGTGCCTTCTTAAACCGTAAAGCCATAGGTCGAATGAACCTTTCAAACTTGGGCGGTTTACGTGTGAAATTCTCTCCCACATAAGTTACTTTGGTCACCATACGTTTCCAGGCTTTCCTCTTGGATTTACCAGACTTCAACACTTTGAAAACCTCTGCGTCAGCTTGAGCCCTAACTTTAGGAATTGGTACATCCCATTTTCCGGCCTTTTCTTTACGTTTCTGTTTGATCATGTTGGATAATACTTTAGCTCGAGACTGCACATCTCTGTCGAGAAGATATACAGGAAGTGCTCCCTCTGCCACTTTTTCTGTGTTTTGCTTGACATTTTTCTCTTCATGTGCTTTGATTTTCTTCTTCATCTGTATCTTTTCATTGCGGCGCTCTTTGTTGTAGATCTTAGCCTTGATACCGCGAAGTTTACGCGCCTTCTCTGCCCTCTTATGAGGTTCACGCGCCTCACGTTTCCTCTTTCTCTCCTCATAGTCGAGTCTCCTACCGTAAAGCTTTTGATGGCGTTCAATATATTCATTCTGCGGCATTGTGGTTGCTTTTCGGCAACTACAACAAAATTACCACTTGTCAATGTATCATTGATTACCTTTTCGATCTAGCTAACCTCTTCGATAACTGTCCAGTGCATGTGCTATTATTTCTTCTATTAGAAATAATGATACTCTCTCTCACCTTAAAACATGCACCGCTCAAATTTCAATACACTTATAGATTTTGTTTGAATTTCTTCACAAAAACGAAACTTGTTTGGTTCCACGTGTGGATAGACTATGTTTCCGATTAAAAAAAAAAATCCACAAACGAAAGCCTTTAAATAACGTAACTTTGCAACAAAAACGACCTAAATATGATGAATATCAAAAACTTATTTAATATTAAGCACTAATTTTGAATAAATTTCACAAATATGAGTAACTCACCTTACGCCGACACCATGCCACGAGGAAAAGGAAACAGTTGTTTTTTTAATATTTTTTGCTTTGGTTGGCAGGGTTAGGGATGAATGCGAAAAAAAATCGATATATATCGTATCGATATTTATCAGATGTATCGTTAAATATTTTCATAAAAAAACGATATATTGATATATCGATATTGTCTGCGCAATAAGCGATTATCTATAAAAATTGTCAAAATATTTAAAGAAGACAAACACTTGGCTGTTTTGTTATTTAAAATTGGTACATTAAGCCAAGAAAACAACATCATCAACACAACAAAAATTACATTATTCAAACAAATCAGTATTTGTCTGATATTAACATCAGGAGCACTCTCAGTGATACCAAACAAACTAACAAGCAGTATCATTGTCATAAAGAAACAAAAACGAAAAGCAGCTCATAGACTGTAATTTCTAAACTCATACAGCCCACTCCTTTTTTTTTAAATTTAAGAAATACATGATGCGACCTTTGAGCAGACAGCAGAACTTTATATCGATTATGATACGAATTTTATATCTGAAAATAAATATTGAAAGCCGATATGTCGCGGGATAAAATATCAATATTTTGAGAAATCGATAGTTTTTGCCGAATCCTAGACAGGGTGGCAAATTGACACAGTATAAGTATGACACAGTATAGAAACTAAGCCTATTTGATAAAATAAATACCTACGCTCCATTAAAACCATAGGGTTGTAATTTTGAATGTTTTAGACATTATTTCTTTTACAAAATATAAAAGGAGTCTGACATTATTAATCAATCTAATATTTTTATATTAACTGACTGATGGATTATTTAGAACTTCTTTTATTATACCCAGGTATCATCCCTATTTTTAAGTACTAGCTGTTCACCAGAGAATTCGCCCGCGATAAATACCTACTTTTGTTGTATTTAAATAAATATAATATTATATTGGAAAAACTATTTTTAATCTTTCACATGATCATATTAAATTACTATAAGATTTATTTTTCTTCAAAAGTGTAATTAAATAATGAAAAATACTATTCTTATTAATTAATTTAAATTGTCCCATGTAAACAACCACTCACAGACGCGACACCTACCTATTACCTATGTGCTGTCGTGTGTCCCATCTCAAAGTGCTAGGGACAAAGTGGATTTTTGAAGCATTTAGCTGATATAGGAAAAACCAGCATCTGTTACAATCCTGGTTCACACTCACATCTACCTGACTATCTACGAGCATTATATGTAAGTCTTCACATGCCGTATCCATTACGAGATAGGCAGAGAGGACCAAATGCCACAAGGCAAAGGCACAGCCCTACTCCTAAGATATATCTTTCGCTTCCTCCTCTCCCATTACTCTTACTTATCTTTTCTACATCGGTTTTATAGCTTTTGAATTACTAAAGTTATCTTATTTTTCAATACAATGTCTGTTATTGTTCACACCATAACTTAGAAAATAGTTCGATAAACGATTTTTTAAATCTTACGTGTTAGTAATTTTAAATTCACGGAACACTTTTCATGTCGTATACCCACGCGCCATATAATAAATATATATATATATATATATATTTAATTTAATTTATTGTTCTATTTTCGCACCAATAAGCTTTAAATAGAAGGTAATGATGTTTATAATGGAAATTCTAAGATAAAATCTAAGGAATTCAAAACCATTAATGGAAACACTGCTACGACATCATGTTCACGTTGGCTAAACGACATGCATCCAAGCCAAGAATAAATAAAAAAGATTATGTTCGCCTCATTTGCGACACTGGTGAAAACATTAGAGATGTGACTTTCATATATAATAATTTTAAATTAATTGATTGTTAATAGTGATAATAAAATCAGTTTAAATTATATTATTATCTAATAATAATTATTTTTTTAAGTAAATAATATAATTAAATAAGTGGCATTTTTCTACAACAGAATATCGATAATACACTCCAAAACATTTTTGATATAATAACATACTTTGCTATAAGTTTATGTACTTAATATATTTTTGATGAATAAGGAAAACAGGCTAAATTGTGTCAGATAATTTATTGACTGACTGAATATTTGTAGGATGGAAATAAGCGTAATTTTAAGATGACAAATTTTCTATGGCATAATCTTATTTCATTTAGGGAAGGAGATAAAGAAAAATACTAATACTTGGTGGTCCGTACGATTGTGCTCTATCGCCGCTGGGTGCAGCGTCAGGCACCACCAACCCGTTTATCCTAGGCACTGGAGGTCTCCAAACCTGCTTCAGCAGGCGCTAACTCAATGGCAACCGTTTAATAAAATAAATCATCGTTGTCCTTGATATTCATATTTAAAATAATCGATTCGTTTTGATTTCCAAATCGATTATTTAAAAATGATTCTTTTTCACATCCCTAAGAAGAACTTTTTAACTGGTTTTCTCTTGATTTCATTTCTTGAGGCTACTGATTCTGGGATTTTGTTATAAACGTTCATTAGATACATAGTTAATAGTTGAGATTAGTGTTTGCAATATTAGTATGAACACGACGGCATCGTATCTTTCTGGTATGTAATGTATTCTATTACTATTGTGGGTTTGATTACATTTTTACAAGTTATTTGTCAGCTATAGTAAGTAGACATTACCCAACAAGACATTAAGTCAAACATACGTTTTGAATTAATCAAGGTCAAAGGGAGTTGTAAACGTGTAGTAAAAGCCGTACCTTTGAATTTCATTGAAGAACGAACAAGATCTATATTTATATGAGCTTTAGGTTATGTTTTTGTGTAACCTTTTGTGGGAGTGGAATTGACTTAAGCATTTTTGAAATTAAATAGTGAAAAAGTATTGCTGTCATTTAAATTACGTACAAGTCCTTACTCTGAAATGTATCATGTATGAAATTGAACCCATATCGTTGCTAATCTCATAAATTTAAAAATTGTTCTAGGTATAATGTTATCAGATATATATTGACCAATTTGTCTTTTGATAGTAGTTAAGCTACAAAGTAGATAATTTATATATGTAAATATTTTTTTATTATTACTCCTTTTTATTCTAAATTTAATTTTAAATTAAATAGAAAATTATTTATTTATTTTACTAACAGCATATATATTCAACATACTTCAGTAAACAACGGTAAAGTTAAAATATTATTTAAATACTAATTATATATTGATATGGCACTCTTAACATTAATTTTAAATATACTAATATAGAATAGATGATAGATTATTCTTTATTGTACACACAAAAACAAAATATGCTTATATAACAAAAAAGGAAACATACAATCACCTTATCACTAACTAGTGACTTCTTCCAGGTGAGCAAATAATAATATTAATTCTATAATGCACTTTACCTTGAAAATAAATGAATAGAAAAGAACCTGTCTCGCTCTTTGTTTCAGAAAGTACATGGAGTCGACGTTGTTCAACAGAGACAGTGTTTAGTGTTCAAGGAAAAGAAACTGGTATGTGTTTATAAGAATATCAACAATGTAGTAAGCAACTGTGAACATTATAAATTCATACAAAGTTCTCATAATCAAACCTATTTATTAGATATGATTTAGTGCTAAATATCTCTGTATTTCTAATCTTTATCCTCCATTATTTATAATTAATGCATGGTTTTGTTTTTCTATTTAATTTGTTGTATCAATTTAGTGTATTTTGCTGTTACTAATTAGTAGATAGTGATACCATAATATTTTTATATAGTATTTATTTATACAGTATTGTCATCTTTTCATCTATACTTTAGTACATATTTGAACTTCAATTGCAGCCTTGTTCATAGTTATGAATTAGATTTGTCATTTGATAATCCAGTATCAGTAGTTAAAGCTGAAACATTAGTGTTGAGTCTCTATACACTGTCTATAGTATCGTAATTTAATATTTAATATAATACTTATACTATTACTGTTGACTTTTGCCTATCAATATTATAGATGATTCTCAAAGTCTAATATGTATGAATAATGCAGCAACACTATTATGCATCCTCTACCATTAATATAATATGATTGTGATATTAGTTTAAAAATGTGGATTTTATTTTTATGTTCTTTGCAAAATAAGTAAAAAACAGGTGTCACCAGGTTCTGTCTGTAGAAAAATCTATATTCTAATTACCTGCCACTCTTAACGTCTTGCACTACAGTTACAGTGTCGCTGTCCTTGAGGTCCCAGGTCCGATTTGTGATTGACTCAATGTAGAAAGTGGACTTTCCTATTGTCTGAGTGTTGTGGTACTGTCGTTGTCTAAGATACTCCATAATACGAATGCTTTAGCTACTCAACTTAGAATCTGAGCAATGTATAGGATGTTGTCTGATGTTTATTTTATTTATATTCTTTCGGTGGGAATTCATTTTCAGTCCACCATCAGTCTGCGTAAATATTTTGCATGACATTCTCAAACTCTCATTATATTTTCCAATAAATCGACATCTGCTAGCTATGTTATATTGTCAGTACAATTGTTAATTATTTATATGTACACTTGCATTAAATGCAGATGACACTGACTAAAATAACGCGTACAAAGTAGTGGGAAAACAGCAAGTATGATATAAAAAGTTAGTTACTACTAATTAAGAGACTCCATAGAACCAAAATCACTCAATTCCAGCAGATTTTTTCTACAAAAAAATTATGTCGAAATAATAATCTGCGATTAAAAATAAGAAACACACAAATGATAAATAAGGGGTTAAAAAAATCGCAGCTAAAACATGAGTTTTAAAAATTTTCTTAATAGCAAAAAATACTAAGTTATCCCTAAAATGACTATTTTTTTTAAATTGCTCTTCTTGTTTGACTTTATTATTTTTTAATTAGGCGAAATGGACAAACATTTAATAAATGGACAAATGCTAAGAAAATTATTTAGCATTTTTACAATAATCCATCTGCCAAAATAATTAAATGTTGAATTTAACTTAATTTTAGCTTTAACGCCGAAGACTGTCACCCATTCATCAAAATAACCACATTCTTATAAACTGAGTGTATTTAAATTGAGAAGCTTCGTGCTGCATATTTTCGATTCGAACAGTTCGTTCAGAGTGGGCGTATTATGACCACTCACCGACACGGTTAGAGTTGGCTAACCTGATTTTCAGGCGGATATATGCTGATTTTGTGACGTCCTGTGGCGACATCTGTCAGATATTCATAAAGATATAAATTCCTAGATGGCTCAGTTCTTAGCTTATTTAGACCTCTTTATTTGGTAATCGATCGTTAGATGACACAGTTCTTGTTTTATTGACATCTTTTAATTATCTACGCTATCATCTGTTTTGTGTACATATCGCTATGACGTCATGAATGTGGCGGACATTGTTTTCACGGGTTTGTTTTTGTTTTACGGCTTTTTAAATTCAAATAAACACTTGCGAGTATTATTTCAAACAGAGTAGAATATCCTATTGAATAGGTATAACGCACTTAGCCATTATCATCGGCGTCGGTGCGTCATCGTATACGCATACCTCGTGTACATAGTTCGCCATTTCACGTGACTCAGTTCACACGTACAATACGCCGCATTGCCGTGTACAGTCTTGTTCTAACAGGTTTCCGTCTCATTAAGGCTGAGCGGAAAGATAAAGGATTGTCCCTGTATATCTCATTTCAGACAGACAGATTGACAGACGATGATGAATTGCGCGTAGAAACGTTTCTGAATTGATAAATCGCAAAACCATTACCATTATTGTAAAAGTGCCTTCAAAGTGAAACACATTTATTATGTTCGATATTTTAAGAGTAATAACGAGATGTTCCTTTACACTTTTATGGTCATTAACATTAGAATTATTGTATAATATAATAACAAAAACAAATCGGAAAAAAAAAATCCAGCCACGCGCAAATTGGACTTTCGCACGGAGGGTTCCGATTCCGTATCGGAAACGAGCAAAAAAAAAATCACGTTTTCTGTATGGGAATACTCTTATTCGATTTTTTAGTATTTATTGGCAACAGAAATACATCATATGTGAAAATTACAACTAACTATCACGGTTCATGGGGTACAGACGGACGGACGGACAACGAAGTCTTGGTAATAGGGTCTCATTTTACCCTTTGGGTACAGAACCATAAAAATGATTTCTTTAATAAGTAGCTCGGTGTGTCATGGCCCATTCTTCTTCACCTTCCATAAGGAAGCCCTGAGCTCCTGCAGTGGAGACGTTAAAAGGATGATGTTTTGTGTACGCGCCGTCTTAACTATTTTCACTAGACCAGACACGCAAAGTGGCGTGCATCTATTTTATTATGTTACGATTTAATTAATTGCTCGAATAACAAGATCATCCACCAGTATAATGTTTTTTTTAAGCGAAGAATATTAAGATATCCTATGTTGTAAAATCCAATTCATAAAAAAAAGTATAATTTCCTTCTAAAGTACTACTCTACTCTAAAGTAGTACTACTACACTACTCTTATTGAATCAGTAATTATAGTGCTATGAACATCACAAAGATACCTTACTTGACGATTCTCATTGTAGATATTTCATCTGGGGGAAAACCCTGATTCATTTGTTAAGCACCTTACGGTCGCAGTCCGCTGAACTTAGAGTCCCACGAATGCACCAAATTAGCATCGCGTCTGAACAAGTCGGAACATGAAAACTAAGAACACTTGATAAAAGACAGTTTCCTCAATGACTAGTGACTGTACATTTAATTTCAAAACGTGATGCGTCACGTCAACAGTGACGTCACCATAATCTACATCATTCTAAAGCTTTTGGCGCCTTTGAAGAGTTTCATCCGTTTATTGATTTATGATTGCAAAGTTGTTACGTGTCGTCGCGTCGTCTAGTTGATTTTTTTTTTAAATAATTTTTATATTAAGAAGTCTGTTATTAGACTTATTAGTAATAATGATCCATAATTTACCGATTATCATAGACGCCATAATTTATCGAATTCTTGGATATTGGAATGTGTCTTATCCGCATTTAAAAAAAACTAAAAACTGCGACACATTTAGGAAATCCATCCAACTTCTATTAGCATTAAATAGGTATTTCTAAAGACGAGATATATTCCTTAATATAAGTATAACATAATTGCATATCTTTAATTTTATGTCTTGCATTTATTTTTCCTATATTTCGGTTATTATATTATTTTTTACATATCTATATATATTTAACTAATTCCACGGTATTTAATATCGATTCATAGAAAGACGTTAGATTTATGGTCCCGGCTCTTAGTTTAAGATAGCAGTATATAATGTCCACAAACCTAATGATAGAACCCATCATGTAGAGAGTGAAAGCAGGTGGCAAGCTTTAGAATACTAATTTAATTATTTAATTTGTAACTGAAATAATACAAAAGTAAAAGATTTTTGTTTCTGCAACATAATTCCAGGATATGACTAATTCCGTACTCACCTTCTTTAGCAATGAGAGTATGCATACCTTAGGTATAAAGCTTTATTTCTGAATCAAAGAAGATCACATGGGTAGTCTTTCTGTTTTCCCGTTTCAATTATATCGTATGTTATAATCTGTTATACCTATAACTGTCAGTATTCGTCTTATTTAAATTATAGACTCTTTAAATTATTCAAATATTTCATTTGAATTAAAAAAAAAAACAAGTTTGGATCCCAGTTGTATCAATATAGACAATAATCCTTTCTATATTGCCTCGGGTCTGGGTGTTGCAGTGCCTTGTTTCTTCTCCAGATAAACGAGTGCCTTAAGTACTTAATTTGAGATTTCGGCATTATTAGTGATTATGTCTCATGATTATATATTTATTCCATGTAATACATTAAACATTGTATGGGGCGTCTGCACTTTTGTCTTATTTCACTTATACTTTATATGCATTCTATAGAAGGTTGTCATATTATAACTAAATTCAAAATACACCGATTTATTGATATAATATTATGTAAGGACTAATAGTTGGTGAAATTGTCAGTTGGCCGTGAATGCAACACCACCTGGTGGCCCCACACCCGCAACCCAGGTGTGAGGTGAGGATTGAGGAAGGGTCTTGGACTACCGCCACAGTCTACCTGCTTTTCGATCATTTTCACAATATAAATTAGACTATGTCATTAGTTGTACCTACGTTTCGTTCTAGAATTGTTTATTTAATTAGGTATAAGATCATGTATATTAGAACAGTAACTATTTATATTTAGTTTGGTTAATGTCAATTATGCAAAAATATTGAATTCGAAGTAGAAACATTTTAAATATTTCTCTTAAATACCATATGCTCAATATTATGTTCAGAAATAGCTATCTAAGTAACATGATAATTCTATCTTTTATTTTGAAGCAGAGCATTTTTATTTTCCCGTCTTGGGCGATTTGATCAGAGTCATAAATTTTTCTTATTTGTTTTTTATAGTGAGCTTTATGTGTTGCAGTCCTTGGATTGTCGCATACTATTTTCAAACGTTATATAAATAAATTATTGCTAATACAACGCCACCCTCTCGTACTTTGAAACGAATTTTTGTTATTGTATTTGAAAAATGAGGGACTATTAAAAAAAAAATAGTTCCCGAATTTAAACTAGATGTCGCCACGGTACTTTCTTGATTTCTCCATGGCAACCCTTTCGGTTGTCTTTCATTATAAAAGTAAATTAATTTTAAAAACTTTATAAGTAACTCGTATTCTTTTTGTAATTATCCTATTTGTATTGATATCTAAGTTTTGAATTTTTCAAATTTTAGTTTTATAATTATGTTAGTTAAAAGGAACGGAAATGACAATCTTTGGTCCATTCGTTTCCTGCAAAAATCAACTTTTGGCTAAAGTCGCCATCTAGTGAGGTGCTTTTTTAGTGTTTCCTTTTTTTTAAATACTTCCTCATTAAGCATTCACAATGCTATACTGAAAAAAAAAAATCTTTTGGGACTGGGCCAGGGACAAAGTGGTTTTTAAAGCATTTTTTATTGCTATGTCAGCCATTTATCAAAAGTACTTGGTTACATATTACCAAGGCATGTAGTTTCCGCGATAAATAATGTTTTTTTCTGGGCTTACTTGAAGACTTTAAGGCCAAAAGTTATTATACAACCAGTCGTAACCAAGCTTCCGAGCAAATAAATATTTGACGAAGTTTTTTTTACAAAATTTGAAGGAAAGAAATCAATATTTCGGCAATATTGACTTTATTATTATAAGAATTAGCATTTTATTTATGTAGTTATATTATTGTTTGTTGTAAGAGGTTGGCACATGAAATTTTAAATGGGTCGGTGCAAATCTGATTTAAGATCCGTCGAGAGTATCCATGAAGTTATCCGTTAATACGCCCGACGGACTGACGAATTATACGCGACGGATCTTCTGACAGATAAACACCGATCGTTTAATAGACGTGGGTCTCAATTTTGCTAACACTAATGTGACAATAATGGCACAACGTCATCACATATCAAATTGGATTGCAGTGTACCTGGGTACCATTATTAATATCATAAATCAGTGATAATGCATATTTATTGATATGTAACGTTTTGTTTTCGCTCTCGTAACATTAACTTTAGCACAATTGGGTACTTGTGTGTTTGTGGAGGCACAATATGCAGTGATAATAATTTCTAATATTTAGAAATACGATAACTATTCAGGTTAACCGTTATAGCTGTGGAAGAAAAGAAAACATTTCGAAGCGTAAATGTCAAAGGATAATTACATGATTGGACTTGATTGGACATTAAATTAATTAAATAAACGGATTTTTAAAGTGATTACTCGAAGTTCCTTGTCAATAGAAAGACAATGTTTTGTTTCTTTCTCTTCCATCTCTATATAAATTGACGCCTTATAATTTGTCGGCACCCTTAGCACGAAAAGCATCGTGTGCGTACCAAGGACGTATTAAACACTTTATTTCTGTAAAGTAAACGTTAATTCTGTTAACGGATAAAGATGTCGCTGTGCAAATGTCGATATAAAAATTTTACACAATGTGCTCGATACAAATTCGATTCGCATTCGATAATTTTTGAGCTAAGGGCGCTGGTCGTTGATCGTCTAAAAAGTATAGATTGTCGTATTTTGTGAATTTAATATTAACGTATAAAATACACAATTTTATATATTTTTATTGACGACGTGTTTGATTGTAGCATGATTTGAGTTGATAATTTTTTTGATAAGTTGTGCACGCCAAATGTTATGAAAATTTTATTGGAATCAACACCTGGCATGTATTTCTTTATGTAATTGATAATTTGGCAGCTAAAAAAATACAAAAATTAACACGCAAAAAGAAATATACAAAATATTAATAAAAAGAGAAAGAAAACATTGGAAATACAAACAATATAATAGAAAAAAGAAATAAAAAAAGACTTTTTGAAAAGAAGAAATGAAGAATTACTCTTAGAGAAAAAAAAAGGGAAAAAGAAAAAATAATATATAAAAAAATGAAGTCTTAGAAGCGTGTGCGTGGAATGGTTTAGGACATGTGTACAGTGTTTAATGTGCGTGGTGTTTGTAGATTTTGTTCAAGACTCGAGTGACACAGAGTTGGGAAGTGATGATGACAAAGATTTGGAGTATGAGCCGGTCACAGAGTCTGAGGAGGAGGCACCTATATCCGCCGACTCATCGGGCCAAACTGATGTACGTATAAAAAAACTGTATAATTTATCAGATAGAGTTAACAAAGTTAATGAAATTATCTCTTTCATTTAATAACATGCCCCGAAAAGCTTCTTTTTTAAATAATTTTATTTATACCAAATATACGTTTTTTTTTCGTATCAATAAAATTATTATAATTGAGGAGTTCCATGGCGCAGTGGTTAACGCGCTCGGTCTGCGATACGGTTGCTAAGCAACTTCGCAAGAGCTAGCCATAAGGTGGGTGATCAAAAGGCACGATAAGCCCTTAGTCCAGGCTGCAGCTACAGTCGTTAAGACGGCAGATGCAGCCGGGCCCGTGTGGTGGGTCATGGCCCATTCATCCATTAACACATACATCCATTTTGTTTATTAGTTATTGGTCCTATTTGTTTGCAACAGAGTGGTTATCAACAGGTCAGTTCTTTAAGTCTTACACTTAACGATTCTCTCTGCGAAGTGACAGCAGCATTGGATAGTTTTCGTGTATGTAAAAGGACCGTTCTTCTCCAGAACGAGGTGAGGGGCGGGTTGGTGGGTGCGGGGGGCGCGGGCGACTCGTCGTCGCCCGATGAGCTGCAGCTGGCGGACTCTGAGGCGGGCTCGTACGTGTCCGACAGCGAGCTGGACCTGCCCGCCTACTGGACCTGCGCGCGCTGCCACACCGCCAACGATAACACCAGATACAGATACTGTCACAAGTGTTTTAAGGTGAGACTCGTCTGGTTTGTTTTGTTGTTAACACATCATCATGCGTAGGCTTTTGGTAGATTAAATGTTTTATTAAGGCCATGATAATAATATGTCTCTCTTATCAATTTTGCTCGAATGTGTAAACTTACACAATATATTCTTAATGAAAAATGCTTAAAAAATCTACTATGTCCCTTGTACTCTGAGATTGGATTCGAACCCAGGACTTTTAGCAATCCGGGTGAGCCACTCAGGACCTCGTAGGACTGACGAATTCTTCGAGCACTTGTTGCTTCTTTTTTTTCGCTACTACAGAGTGTATTTTTCATCAATGTTCAGGCAATCCATTCAAACAACCTAAAGAAATATTTTTACAAATATTTAAACTTTCGAAAAAATTGAAAATTTGTTCTAACTATTATATTTGATCATGGAATGCTTTTAAAAAGCATTCGTGGGTTCGAGTCCCATCTCAGAGTGCCAGGGACAAAGTGGATTTTTAAGCACTTTTTATTAAGAATATTTTCAGTACCTATAAACATTAAGAAATTGATCAAATATAATACTTGCAAATTGTAATTTTGGTTATAATATTTCCAGCATTAAAATAGATGGCACTGGCCAGTAGCACCTTATTTTCGTTTGAAATGTGTTACCATGTATAATCTAAAACTTGTTTAAAGTATAACACAGACTGCAACAGACTTTAACGATATGAATATGTTAAATTTCAGACGAGAAAAAACTTTTTCCCTCCGAGGCCGAGGCGGAAAGACAAACGATTAGCTTCCAATCAGGAGGGTTCGCAAACGTTATCACAGGACTCCGGGGTAGAGTCGCATTTCAGCCAGGAGACTAAACTGAGCCAGGACTTAGACGCCGAGTCTAGCGTCTGCCGGGACAACAAAATCTGCCAGCAGTCAGAGGTCGGCCCCTCCCGGGGACCGGAGCGAGCGTTAGGTAAGGATGGGAAAAGACGCGCCGATTCCGCCGAGCGTACATTTAAAAAGCCGAGACTCGAGTCCGAATCCGATGTCGAAGGTAAAAACGATCGCGTCGAAGTGGCACCCGTAGTGAAGACGGTGAGCGATCCGTCCATCACTATAGAGTCTTTGGAAGCGTACAAAGGTTACAAAACGGATTCCAAAGATATGTGTATTATATGTTTGTCGGAGCCGAAAACCGGTGTTTTCGTCCACCGTCGAGTGGCCCACATATGCTGCTGCTACAAATGCTCTGTCAAAGTATGGTCGAAAGCGAAAAGGTGTCCTATATGCAATTGCAAAGTGAGTAACGTTCTGAAAGCGGTAGTTATGTGAGGTTTGTTCTATGTGTATGAGTGATGTGTATTAGTTTTGTGTTCTGTATGACCGGTCGAACTAGGTGAGCGACGAGTGACGTATAATCGCGACACTGTGCGATACGCTGCGATGCGATTTGTTACTATACTAAGAGTTGGTTAACGCTTTCTCGATAGGGACACTGATGATCTAAAAGTAGGTAGTTATACTTTTTTCTAGACATAATGTAACCCTATAGTTGTCAAAAGATTATATTGTTTTTCAAATACCTAACCCGTTATGTTTCTTAAAGAATTCCATACCGAAATCAAAACAAATGACTTGATTGTAAAACACATAAAAGTGAATTTGAATTAAAAAAAATTATAAACCAATCATTTACACAACAGCCCGGATTTGTACCATCACTATTTATGCTACAAATACTTTATAATACTTTATCGTAATCACTTCAACGTGTCACAGCGTGCATTTGTCGCTCACGTATGCTTGAATTATGTTGATCTGAATGTTAACCGCTCGGTGAGCTGGGGGTCAATTCTACTAAATAAATTTTGTTTAAATCGAATCGAAAACGGATCGAAACTGAACGAAATTACAGTTTTTGATGGTTTTTCTTTTCTTCTAAGTGACATACGATACAATTCCAGCTAAAATAGACCTGGAATTGTATTGTATGTCACTTTGTGGAATAGGAAAACCATTAAAAACTAGTTTCGATCCGTTTTCGATTCGATTTAAACAAAATTTATTCAGTAGAATTGGCCCCCCGAATGTTACCGCTCGGTGAGCTGAAATAATTAAAAATACAAACATTCTCGTTCAAATTTTTATTCGTTACAAATGCGATTTATTTTAACTAGTCAATACTAATTACATTATTACTATAATTGTTTTTATCCTGAAAAATCTGAATTACGACAATATAGGTTAAAGTTAGCTAATGTGATTGATTTACTTTATTCGATTGTGATTCATTAGCCGGGATTATTTTTAAATTTGTAATTTAATTAAGCATTGTAAATTTTCGTATGTTAAGATGTTAAGTTTTGATATTAAAACTTAGGTATCTACCTACATTCACTTTAAACAAAAGAAACAAATGGAAGTAACAAACCGGTCATCATATTCCCAAAAAACCGTATATTAATTAAACCAGTACATTATATTTTTTGTTTATTTGATTAATGTATCAACAAGGGAATTTCTTTAGATAATAATCATTAAAATAATATTAACGTCTTGTACATGTTGTAAATAAACAGAGTTTAATATATGTTGATTGAAAAAAATATAGGTTAGAGCTATTGAAATCATTAGTTAATCTTTAGAAATGCAAAAAAAAAAAATGCTTAGATCTACTTAGATCTACTAAATTATATACCAAGGTATATAATTTAGTAGATCTCTTTGTAATTATAAAAGGAACGTCGAAGAGTTAACTGTCGAAGCCAAACTTTCTGATATATGTTTGAAGTGATAATCCTGATTTAAATTCGTTTTAATATTATATCTTTTGATAGTTCTCCAAAACTGTTATGTGAGATGAATAAAATAATTTAGTTATAGTCTTCTCTATTAAGATAAAGTTTAAGAATTTTCTTCTGGTATTTAATTAGAAGCGCTCGGCACTTTGGTTATTTTATTTAATGCTGAGAAAAAAAACTTTAATTCAGAGGTGCCCAAAGGTGATTGGGCTCCGACCCATCCTACGAAACTTTCTAATCACGGGACTCACTCACAGCTGTCTTTGAGAATGATACTACTACTAATATTTTGAATAACATGTTAACCCAATAGGGATGCTGACTGTATTCAACGAAATAAGAATAGTGTTACTCGGTTACACTCGATTTAATTGTACTGTTCGCAAGTAATAATTTGTATAGAACTTTTTCTAAAAATCCTTAAAAATTGAGAAACACAAGTTTCGTGCAGTGGTTAATTGCTTAAAAAAATATTTTTGGATATCAACCATGCATTATGGTATGTTTTTTTTTTACTTTACTCCATTGTCGCTTACTGGGTTGCTGAATTTAAAAGAGGTAGATCGACCTGCGAACTTGATCCTCGTTCGAAGAGATTAGTTAACTGTAAGATCCTCATAAATGTATTTGACAATAAGTGAAGTCTCCGGTTTTCATATGCCTACACACATACACTCAGGCGTTTAAGTGCGATTTTTTTTTTATTAAATACTAAATAATCAACATCCCCCATTCAGACGAAACACTACCTTTTATTCCGTCTTACGAAAATGTAATATTAAATTTTACTTATGAGCTCTAAGGAACCATATGTGATGCATTTACTTCATAAATCATGCATTATACCGTGTCAGATAAAGTCGTAAACTGGATGCATTCTTTTGAAATGTCATTTGAACTGACAATATGTCATTTCTCATATCACGAAGAGATATTGCCTTTGTTACATCTGGAATATTTCACTTGCAAACAATATTTGTTTTTGATGATTTGCAAGTTTTTGTCTGAATTTGATTATTGACAAGTTAGTTTATAAAAAAAGGCTTTTCTGTATATATTTTACTAGGGTAATTTAGTATTATCACAATTATTGCTTATCATATGCGCTTTATAATGGTGTTCAATATATAAACATCAAGTAATGTAAATTTATTTGTAATTGTAGGTAAACTGTAAAATTAAGACTATTCTCCCGACTACAAAAAAAAAATTTGATGAGTCATAAAAATAAAATTTGTCAACTACACCTACCGTTATTAGTTTACATATTACTATCAGGTGTATAATATATAGTTTTCGATGCAATATAACTTGATCCTGCAAAACACTCTCTGCTTAAATACCACTTGTATTATCTATTAGAAACCCTCGATTAGCTTGAATATTTTAAGAACAAAACTTACTAATATTACAACTATGAATCATTATTTGATAGCGTATGTCATAAAAGTCGGTCATATGACGCATATTATGTTTATAAATCTTAGTTCTGTATTGCGACTGCAAAGCGCAGGGAATATTTTATTTTTTTGTTAAAAATGCCCTATATAAACTTTGAAACAGTTTTGCGAAGTAAAACTATGTTTTTTTTTTTTTTTTGTTTCAATTACAAGCTAAGACAATCACTCTCAATATCAATTGTTGTTAAGAGTGAACGGTTTTATTAAAAACACAAATTTACTCTTACCATATACCATAATTTACATTTAGTAGTCGCCCTCCAGGCCTTAATCCAGTTTATTTAAATGAGAAACGTCTAATAACTGGTATCCAGGAACAGTTATTACATGTTAGTTAGACTTTATTTCTATTGCCTTATAGAAATAAAGTCTATACTGACATAGTCTTTTTTATCATTAGAAACGTCGAGTACTTAGAAGATACATGCTAATGGCCGATTGTAAAACCGGAATGATAAACTCGTGAAGCGCGTCTACTGTTATTTGAAAGAACTGAATTACCTAATAAATTTGTCTTTTTCCTAAAGTTACATTTGCTGTTTTATCTTATCAAAAACTTGAGCTGTTATGATTTATCGTATAGTGAAGCAAATCCTTTCATGTAGTACGTCTAACGAATGGTTTTTCTTAAGTATAATTTTATTGGTAATGACATCGTTAGATTTCGTGTAAAAACGTGTTTAATTAATAAAATAGGAGAATAGGAATTTATGTTATTTAAGAAAACTAAAGGAGTAGAACGATCCCACCATCCTTTCCTACCGCGAAGAGGATCTATTACTGTTGCTTATTTTATTTTTTAATAATTTAAAAAAAAAATCTATATTGTTGTAAGGATTGTATGTGTGGAACGAGTGTCTTGAGTTTTTATAAATGCTTTCTCTATTAACTGTTGTATATTGGTGAATCATAGTTGCGCCGATTGGATTACTTAAACTAGTGTAGGTATTACCACAATGTCTTATATGCTCACTACTAGACAACTAAAAAATATTTTTGTAAAGGAAAAACTGATGAATTGATAAAACGTTGCCGTTAAAGACGTGTGCATTTTCTTTAAGTCTCTTTTCTTCGTTATTTTAGGTGAGTCGGTATTTGTATTTGTTTATTTACCACCGACAAAACAAAATTTTATGCGCACACGCAAGGCTTTTTAAATTTTATAACGTGTGCCGCTATTTGTTTTCTAAACTGCTTGTCTAATAGTAAATACATAGAAATCAGATGTTGATTGATAACAGCACTGAAAATATTGTAGTTATTATAAATATAAAGACAGAGAAACATGTATTGAAAAAAGTGAACTGTTATTTGTTATTTAAGAACAGGTCTTTGTGGTTTCATGTGATTTTCTTGTATAACAGTAACTTTACGTAACTAAAGGGATTATTTATAAATATATTAATTTCTAAATATATCCAATTTGCGCAATAAACCGATAATGTATAATAGGCGACAGCGTGAGTGATATTTCTGCGTCACTTTGCATCTGAATGAACGACGTGTGAGTGTTATCTTATTTTATGCTGCAACTATAAAATTAAATACGCATAAGAAAGTAAATGTACAGAGTTTGTTTTATACTTAAGCATAAATTAAAGACTTACTGAGATGTAAAAATCAGTTTTAAGTATATTTTTGCAGAGGTATATTATAAATGATTTCATTGTATATTTTATATTGTTTTATGTCTACGTAACTCTTTGATTTATATGTTCATGTATCAATATGTTGTCAATTTATTTTGTAGTTAAATTTTATGAAAAAAACAATAAAAGTATAAATAGAAAGAGATAAATAATACAAAAAAAAAAAATAATAAAAACATTTCTTTTTCAGGAAACATGACTTTCATTTTGAATAATCCCCTTCTATTATTTTTACTCTGCTAATATTTTTAGGAATCCCACGATCCGGAATACCCTTGTTAAAAAGGCTAATAAGGTACATTTTGAATTGGGCAGAAGAATTGAAAATACTTATATCTTCCGTTGCCATTTAATATGATAGTATGGAGTTTTTCGTCGTTAGCGTCATCTTCAATTCAGTGCCATGAATAAGTGTAATAAAAATATAAACTTCATCGCAAGCGTGCTGTTTGTATTGCTTTTTTTTTTTTTTTTTTTAATTTATTTCTTAACCTGGATACAAGTCCATCAGTTGCATACATATTAAAAATTGAATTACATAATCAAAATAAGATAACAAAAAATAATGAAAAGGAAAATAATTTCCAACATATTAGAAGCTATTTACAAAGTTTGGAATAACATTATCTGATGACAATTCTTATTATTATTATTATTTTCTTTTTAAAATTATAACAAATAGATATTAGAACATTTAAAAACAACTGATTAAAATCTAATTAAAAGTTTTAAATCTTTTCAATAGTATTTACAAGGTTTTAAATCTTTTCAATGGTATTTTCTATGAATATGTACAGCGACTTAAAAAATTCAGGGTTACTTAATAATTCTTGAACGCGGCGGGGTACACTGTTTAGTTTTAGTCGTTCACAGATGTCACTAACGTCACATGTCAACGTTAACCGTTGAATATTGAAATTTGGACAACTGAAAATGATGTGCTGAAGGTCTGCGTTATCTTGTGTACAGTAGAGACATTGGGCGTTGCTTAGGACGTTGATTCTCGTAAGATGGGTTGGTACAAGGCAATGACCAAGACGCATACGGGATAAGGCTGTGATAAATTTTCTATTCAAGTAGGACTTGGATTTTTCATACCAAGGCTTGATGGGTAAGTTTCTCTGTATTTCAGCATACCACTTGCCTTTAGTCTGTAATGTCAGTTCCCAGTACGATCTCCAAAGCATTCTTGCGTTTTCCTTAAAAAACCCGTAATAATCAGTAAATGGCACTAACAGAATATTGCTATGATCTTCATCATGTTCCATATGTGTAAGACTGTCAGCTATCTCGTTCCCCTCTATGCCACTGTGTGAGGGAACCCATACAAATTCTACATTAATGCCTTTTCTATTAAGATGTTCAATCAATTTAATTATGTTACACAATATATAATTGACTTTATATGAAGATAGACCATAAGATAAAGAATATAATACACTTTTGGAATCACACACTAGTACAATATTTACATTATTTACATGGTTATTTGCATAAATTAAAGCTTGCTGTAGAGCATAACTTTCTGCTGTGAAAATACTACAATGGCTGTCTAATTTTATGCACTTTGTGTAGTTAGCTCTGGGGTCATAGAAGGCTGATTTAACATTGTCATCTTTTGACCCATCCGTATATATAAAATAGTGATCAGCTTTATTATTTTTAAACTCAAGAAACTCTTTTTTATTGCTAATAATATCTAAGTGATAGTTATTACTACCATTAATTAAACTATTGTATGTACATGTATATAGAGGCCATATTTCAGATCTATGTATGTTTAGACAGCTATTTTTAACATGTGTAAATATTGTAACTATTTCAGGACCTGCCAAAAGTTTATCTAATGTAATATGAGGATGTGCCATTGATTGGTAAACATTAGACATTCTATTCAGCTTTTCAATGAGGAGATTACTGGAAGACAAGATTTTAAGACTAAACTTCTCAGCCAATTGAAGTCGCCTTAGGAACAGTGGAGGTACACATGTTTCAATTTCTAATGAGTTGATGGGAGTAGAACGCATTGCTCCACAAATTAATCTCAGGCCTATATTCTGTATTACATCCAACTTTCTTAAAAGAGTATTACTAGCATTTATATATGCAAAACAGCTATAGTCAAAATGACTTCTCACTATACTCTTGTATAGCATGCTCATAGATTTAGGATCAGAACCCCAAAATGTTCCAGCTAAGTGTCTTAGAATATTTATTGCTCTCATAGCCTTTGCACTTATATAATTTATGTGTTTATCAAATTTTAGTTGGTTGTCTATAATGATACCTAAAAATTTATGTTCATTAACAACAGGAATTTCTATATTATCATATGAAATTTTTATATTATTTCTATTTCTACTAAAGACTAAAACAGAACTTTTTTCTGGACTAATATCTAGCTTAAGTTTATTGTTATAATAAGAATGTAACTGTTTTAAGGCAGTATTGACATTTTGTTGGGCTACATCCAAATCTTGATTAATGCTATACAAGAGTAGATCATCAGCAAACTGTAGTATATTTACATTTTCAGTATTAACAAATTTGAGTATTTCTGAAGTATACAAATTATACAATAAAGGAGACAGTGTTGCTCCTTGCATTGTTCCTTTATTAGCAACTTTAGGACCATGTAATTTATTATTGTATTTTACATAGACTGTTCTGTTATTTAAGAAGGTGTGAAGCCATTGTAATATTTTTTTTGGCATACCTATATCACATAAAACTTGAACAAGTTCCTCAATGTTGACATTATCAAAAGCACCTTTAATGTCCAAAAAAACACAGATCATGTTAGAATGGCTTAGTTTAACATTTTTAATATCCTGTATAAATGATACAAAACTCTCAGAGCAACTTCTACCTTTTCTAAACCCATGCTGAATAGGAGGAATCAAATTATTGGTTTCTGAGAAATAATCTAGACGTAACTTGAGCATGTTTTCAAATAATTTTCCTAAACAGGATGATAACGATATTGGTCTGTAAGAAGAGGGAATACTGTGTGGTTTATTTGGCTTTAAAACTGGAATGACACATTGAGTTTTCCAAGATTCCGGTACTATACAGTATTGCCACAATTTATTATATATATACAATAAAATCTGTTGTGCATTATTATGTAAATGTTTAACTAATATATATGGTATATTATCAAGTCCTGGTGTTGTGTCTTTCCTGCTTTGTAGTGACTTAGTAAACTCATTAAAAGAAAATGGTTGATTTAGAAAGGAATTTAAAGAATTTTCTTCAGCAATATGGAATAAGCTAAAAATTCTGTTTTCATTGATTTCAGTGGAATCAGACAAATTGTTAATAAAACTTAGAATCCATCCATCTTCAAAATGTTTATTATCAGGACTACCAATTCTTTTAAACTTTTTAATATACTGCCATATCCTAGAAATAGGTGTTAGTCTGTTAAAACTATTGCATAGTTTTTTCCAAGATTCCCTACTTTCTTCTTTTATTACTCGTTTTTTGAGGGCATCTACCTTTTTGTATTCAATAAAGTTATCAATAGATGGATTCATTTTGTAATTCCTTAATGCCTGCCTTGATTTACATATTGCATCATCACATTTTTTATTCCACCAAGGGACTGGTTTTTTATGTAATTGAAGCTGACCATTTCCCTTTTTCCTAGGTATAGTTAGTTCTCTTAAGTCATTTAAAATATTTACAAATTTGTTATACATATCTAGTGGATTTTCATATTCAATATCTATTTCAGAGAAACATGTCTCTGACTGTGAGTAATATCTAACCCAATCAGCTTTACTATAGAGATATTTTTCTTCAACAGGACCAAATTCAAACAGCGATGGTTGGATGTTTAAATGAAGGGAAATTGGATAGTGATAGCTACCCATGGGATCATCCTGGACGTGCCAATTACATAAGTGGGCTATGGAGGGGCTGACAAGTGACAAATCTATGGCAGAAGCATTTCTATTAGGATAAGGACATGTAGTTGGAGTACCATCATTTAAAATACATAATTCAGATTCATCTATTATGTTGAACAAACTATTGCCTCTATTATTGTTACTGTGGCAACCAAAGGCTATATGATGTGCATTAAAATCACCCATGATAATGCAAGGTTTAGGCAATCTATTTACAATGTTTTTTAATTTATTACCTTCAAATCTATTACTATTAGGTGGACAATATACACAGAGAATAGAAATATCACCTGATTGTGTTTTAAGGCTAATGGCTATATTCTGAATACTTTCATGAAACTTTGTATTTAAAATATCATATTTCAAACCATGTTTAACTAGAATACCTACACCATTATGTGTATTTATAGAGTTTTTGTAAATAAAATTATAATTTGAAAAGTTCGGAATATTGGAAGAATTTGTAAGCCAGGTTTCATTTAAGAGACAAATATCAATATCTTTTTCAATTAGTAACTTTTGTAATAAAGGTTTTTTGCTCTGTAAACTTTGTATATTATACTGACATATATGTATATAACTATCCATTAAATTAAGTAACCCAAAAATGTATCCTTTATTTTCTTTGAAGTCAAAGGTGCTTTGTCACGGTCATTGCCTAGAGCTACAAGAGACTTTACAATGGCATTGATAATGATTTCATTATTAGCTATAAAATTAATATCAAAATGGTCTTTATTATTGTTAATATTTGTAAGTGGTGGGTATGTTTGGTCATTTTTGGGTGGGGGAGAACTCACCACAGTGGCATAGTTTTGCTGATTGTACTTCTTCCTTAATTCTTCAATTTTTTGTTTTTTTATGGGGCAGTCTCTTGAAATGGCCAAGTGGTTACCACTGCAGTTAATGCAAACAATTTCTTCGACGTCACACTCCTTGTAAGAATGTTGACCAGCACACGATGAACACATTTGGATGTTTCTACACACTTTAGCAGAGTGATTAAATTTCAAACATTTGAAACATTGTAAGACCGGAGGTACGTACTGGTGTACTTGGTATCTGAATAATTGTATATACGCATACTGAGGCAAGGATGTTGTTGCGAATGTAACGGCAATTGTGGTCAGAGGTGTGAGGGTATCGTTAGATTTTTTCATAAATCGTTTGATAGAGATCACTTCTGCGTCACATACGATGTTTTTATATATCTCCTCGTTCGACATATCTTTAGGGACAAACTTAAGTACGCCGATTTTTTCCGTGAGATAAGATGGTACGAACGCCTTCATTTTATGTTTGTATAAAAAGTCTTCCATTTTTAGGAAATAATTTGCCGAGGAAGCTTTTTTAAAAGAAACTCCAATTTTGTGTGCGTTTACTCTGTGTACGCCAGTTATACCTTTAACATGTTCAGTAAATAATTTCGTCAATGTAATAGGATTTTTATTTCCTATTTTTTCTTGTTCCGTGGACTCAACGTACACGGTGAATTCTCCTGTGTTATTTTCAGAAAAAAGCCTTTTGTAGTTCGGTTTGGTGTAAATTTTATATTTATCATTTTGTTTCTTACTTGTGTCATTGGATATAACTCCATACTTTCTCTTCTTTTTTTCTGCTGCTAGGTCCTCCCCATCGCTGTGGGAACCCATCCTCGACGACAAACAACAATATTACGATGTTTTTAGTCAACAAAAACCAATAAAAGATTAATTTACTATAACAGGAAATTTTAAAGCTGCCGCTCTATTTGACTTCCCGCCAAAAAGTCCTTCGTTTGTATTGCACGCGCTTAGGGTTGCCATTTTCTAAAATAAAAAAGCTTAACTCTGCGCAACATTAGGCCGGACATTCTGCTCTGTAAACCGGACGTTACCTTTTTTAACAGTCAAATATCACTTCTATAAAGTTGGTTGTACTTGAGTTTTTAATTTTATAATCATCTGTAACAAATTACAGTTGTTTATTAACACTCATTGACGAATTGAATAATAAAAGTCGGTAATTACGTTCATTTTTTCATCATTTGGCATTTAAGCAAAAGCCGTATAAGTGGACATAAAAATATTTAGCGGAATATGCATGGCCTAGCAATAGTCAAAGATATCTGCCTAATAGCGGTGCAGGTGGCAACCCTACTCGCGCTCGCGCCCCACAGCACATGAAACGGCGCGCAGTCATATAAGGATGCATTATTAAAAAAAAAAAATATTAAGCTTTAGTTAAAACTATTATCAGCTAAAACACAGAAAATATGTTTTTACAAATCAGCCTCTAGAATTATTGCTGAATCCTTAAAGTATGTACCTACTTAAGTAAATAGAACAATAAAGACAATGAGCTTGACGAGTTTTGAAGAACTAAAATATACCCCGCGTACTAAATTGTCCACTGGCATCATCTCTATTTGAACAATAAAGTCATAACCGTGTGTTTACGTTACGTATTAAGATGCAATTTTTTTCCTTGCGCCCCGCCCTTGTTTTCTATACATCGTTATCTACAAGACCGTGAATCACCGACCGAATTGAGTAAAAACATACGATCATACGTGGATCCATCGATCTTGAACAAAAATATTATTATTCGACTTCGGTATCAGACCGTGAGTCCGCCACCCCCTCGTCGAGACGCCCGCACCGCGCGCCCGCCCGCCCGCTGCTGTGCTGCTGACACACCATACGGCTCAGTCGCATTTTGACATCGAAACACAGTGCACGGTTATCGCCGATTTTATTAAACACGAACCCACATCACTTTGTAAGTATACATTTTTTTTTCTCAATAAACGATTTTGAAAATCTCTTTGTTCGCGTCCAGCTATTAAAGAAATAAGATCGGTGCACGCATATTTCAAACAGTTTTCGTAAACGTGTCGCACCCTCGGGAGCCGGTCGGCGATCGAACCGTGCGTGTAAATGGATATAAATGTTGCATTGCACTCTCGCGATGTTCTTTGACAGCTCATTTGTTAAGGAATGAATACTTTAAAACACATGATGGCAGCGGTTGCTTGATACTTAATACAATGGACGGTGTGTCATCGAATTTTTGTTGGATGCGTTGTATTGTTCGTGGATATCGCGGCGCGACCAATGTTTTCGATCTACCGTTTGTTACGTACTTGTTTCCGTTTTATGTATTGATTGATAGTGCATTCTCCTCGGGGACACGTATGATGCATTATTACTATGAGATATTCGCCCTAGAATTGAACAGCAAAATTGTTTGAGCAAAGCAAATTAAGTAGAAACAGCAAATATTTTCATTATTAGATTTGTAGTAATGGACAAAAATAATCCTATATTATTTGTGTTCGTTACTTTCAGAGAGTTAAATAACATTTTTATTTTTAGACTTTGGATTAAAAATATGTTACCCATATAAGGCAAAATAAATAGTTTATTATTATTATATTGTCAATCGTTCTTCGTATATAAATTCAAATTAGGCTACATCAGCTGTTTGTTACGGTATCCGGTATACGGTACCTAGTTTTAATTGTGTAGATACCTATTCGAATTTAATTTAAAATAATCTTTGTGTATCGTTTCTTTCTTTGTAACTTTGCCATGTAAAGAAGGTGCTAAAATAAGTAGTAATAAGCACGGCCTACTGTATTCAATATAAATTATGACTCACACTTGTTATTGACTATCTACTATGCTGTCCTTGTGCGGAACAAGGAAAGCAACCCCTTTATTTGAATACAACGTTTGAATTAATTTAGTCACAAAGCTGACGAAGCGGCATTAATCACAAGGAGCGCGGAATTGGGGAGAATCAAACTCAATACAATGATCTGTTTCCCGTTACTTTTCGCTTTTGTCTTATTCAACGCATTTATCACATTTTTTCACACAGAAATTTCTAAAATTTCTGTGAAGATGCGGTTGAAAAAACGCGGAATTAACTGTTTTGATATGGTTCGTTAAACAACATGCTAGATTATGTTAATAAATACAATTACTCCGGCCGCGTTCACGATTTGGTTCCGCTGAACTTAAAATGTCTTAACTCACAATTCAAAGTCTGTCATTCGATATTAGTTACCTTTTTGGATATTAATATTTTAAAGAATACCTAATAACGTCCCCAATACGGTGTTAATGAACTCAGATATTTGTATCAGTTGGTGTGCACTAAAAATAGATTAGTGACTAATACACAACACATGTAAGGCACCCATTGGTCGTCTCCTTGTCGAATAAGTATGTAAGATACTTTTAATCGGGCGCTAAGCCCCCTTGTATTAGGAAGGAAGAGATTACTACATGCATAGACTATATCCCGATTATGTGTATCTAATTGTTTACGTAGATATTTTTATCCAAGGAGGTTTTAATATCCAAAGTGGCTTACAATCATGGATAACACAAAATCACCAAATCTATCTTCTTAGTGTTTTTTCTATAGACACTTACACTTGTATACTGCGCCTTATTCAGGATGTTTGTAATTAAACTGTTATCTTGCATCTTTTAGACAGTCCGACAATTGTTTTAAGATTTGATTTAAAATATTAGATCCTCGTAATTTGGATTTCCAGCATTGATCTCGCAGACTCAGCGGTAACAATTTAAATACTTATGATATCTAATCTTACTTAAAATACCTATACTGACAGGGAACGTAGTAAAGTACCTAATTAATTCATGATAGTAATTCAACAGGAAAATTCAAACTTGAATACTTTGTAACGGATGTTAACGTCTACGGTAATATACTAAGCTCGATAAAACCTCTATAGACAATTGACAACAATAAAATTTATGTCAATATATTATTTTAAAATGAATGCATTGACGAGTACCCATGTGCTGAGCTTACGCATAAATCACTGTTGATTACAAAAGATTTATTTGAAACCGGTTCTGATAAAAACGCGGCGTCATACTTTCGCCGCTTTCTCGTGAGTCGTCTACTGCAATTATTTTCAAATTATAAATTAATCGACCCCTATGCTTGTCCAATAACTAAGACAATCGTATCTCGGAAAAGCCTCAAATAAATTCACTTACGATGACTTCGAGTTTTATGTAATTTCCATATGTTTATATTTGATGCAATTCATAATGCTGGTACCATTATAATACTGATGGAAGTTTGATCGGTTTACAGTTTGTTTAGAGCCTAAAATATATGAGATATTGTCAAGGATAGTGAAAAAACTCGATCCGTAATTATACTATTTGTAGATACATATTTGTTATTGCAAATTTGTTACACATTTCTTACATTGAATAGCCGCAACGGGTACTTAGTACGCAACTGTTATTTATATTGTTGTATTATAATCAGAATAGCATTCGTACGTAGTAGCTGAAAAAAAATAAGATCAAAAGCTAATACCCGACTACAGCTGAATCACGCTGTAAAAAGTTTGAAACAAGAAATCTATTTTATAGCGATGACCAAAGGACAGCCAACGTATGTCACAACAGTTTGTTTTGTTATTATATGTGGCATACAACTATGCTTTCCTTTGGCCATTGCTATAAAATAAATTTCTTGTTCAAACTTATACATATAATGTAGTCGTGTTTCAGTTTTTGAACTTATTTTTTTATTTAAGTAGTTTCGAAGTTATTAGGAAACAAATGAACTTCTACATACATAACGGCTAAAATCATAACCCTCATTTTCGCTTCGCCGTAGTCGGGTAATTATAAAATACTGCCCTTTAACAATCATTTCGACCACGTAAAAGAAGTACATAATATATACTTCTTCTGCATTTTATAAATAAAACTTCAACTTCGTTTTATAAAGGTTATAAAGTATAAATCGGCCGGAAAACTTAACTTTCGTGAAATATAACATAGATAAGTGCAATGTTAATACTTTTATCGCAATTCGCGATGTTATTTATACCTCAGTATTTATTCGTTGACATAAAATAATCCTTTATATATACATATGTCTTAATTCCGCAAATCTTAATGTTCTCAACAATGGTACCGAACCAATCAAACGTTTTCACAGCAAAAATTATAAGAAAACGTGTATAAACGCCAATAATTACGATATTAACATGATTAATTTGAAAATTAGCTTGCACAGACAGAACGGAATAAAAGCGGGAGCATGAAATCCCAGACAGCCCAATAGAAAGGGACAAAACAACATCCCCGAATACGTTCATCGATTGGCCGAGAACCAAATGCACCCCTAGTGCCTAAACTTTCAGGGTTGCCTGCTACAAATGATATAAATTTGATGTTATTAAATTAACCGTTTGATTGTGAAATTAAGTAAAATGACGCATTTTTTTAGATTATATCACATTAGAAAAAAAAACATAATTACCGCGACGCGGTAGTTGTTGCTGAATAATACGGATATTGGTTATTAGCATGAAACCTGTTAATGAGGCGAGTCAAGACAACATGCAAATTTTTTTTCGTGGATTTAATAGGTTTTAGAACATTCCATTATCAAACTTGAACAACTCAATAGTTTTTACAGCCATCTCATGTATTCAAACTTTTTGGTAAGAGTGCAACACAGTTGTAGGTAATGGTAACCTCGTATATTAAGGACATGTAGTCCCCAAGTTAGGCACCCTGTGTTGGTTTATAAATCGATATCAGTGAGGGGAGCTGAACCGACGCTGCCACCCTTTCGGACCTAAATATAAAACATGTTATGCAGTAGGTAAATTATTTTTATAGCTCTACCGGTCTATTGGACGACTTAACAGATTAATCTGATGTAAATACTAATGGAATTTACTAATTCAAATTCAGAACGCTCTCATAATATAATCCAAAGTTTTATGCGAACATTTTCTGTTAGTAAGTTTAAGATAATTAAGAGTTAGATTTATAATATTTTAACATTAAGTTGCTCATTTATAATGATTTATGTAAGCGTGAAATATATAATTGGTTTAATGCACTCCAGTGAAAAAAATCGGAGCGCATCGGTGACTGACTAGCAGCTCCCAGCCAGCAGCCATCCGTGAGGTACATACATAACTTGAAAATTTTTATAATTGCCGGCCAACTTGACGCTCCATAAAATTTGAGACGTATTTCAGATGCGTTCTGTTGCTAGTAAAGGTCGATGACTTGCTCACTCGCCTACGAATTTCGAATGATTAACTTATTACTACTTGAAAGGCTAATAAAGTTCTTTGAATGTCATTTACCTAATAAAATAAGTATCGACGGGATGTCTTTGAAATTGAAATTCAATGAGGAAGTATTTTTAAAAAAAAGTAATCACCAAAAAGCACCTCCACTAGATGACGACTCTAGCAAAAGTTGATTTTTGTAGGAAACAAATGGACCAAAGACAGTAATTTCCGTTCCTTTTAACTAACATATTAAAAAAACTGAAATTTGAAAATTTCGAAACTTAGATATATATCAATACAAATACGAAAAGTATAAATAGAATTTGTGTTGTTTATTGAGTTTTGAAAACTAATTTACTTTTATACATGAGAGAAGGGTTGTCATAGAGAAATCAAGAAAGTACCGTAGCGACATCTAGTTTGATTTCGGGAACTAATGCTTTTTTTTAAATACTTCCTCATTCAAGTGTTTTTAAACTTTTGGACAAAGAGTACGGCAGAGCAACCTGTTAATGTGTAGAACACCTTGAATTATCTTCGTACAACTAGCATCGAGGGGTGTCGAGTCTAACACGTAGAGACATCGTCATTCTATTATATGCCTTAACAATAGCCAAGCAAGTGACACCGGTTTGCGGACAATACTTGTTTGTGACTTTACACGTGCCAAGTATTCATTGAACCAATTGAAGAAATTAATAAAGAAAAATGCGTTTGAATATTGTTATTTTGATTCATGTCTGTTTTCAAAATATTATCTGAATGTCGCTATAATACTAGCAACTCCCTTGATGCCCTTCAGCTTGTTTATTGATAAAAATAAAATATCGAATTATTTTACTTGAAATAGTTATTTTCTTGCGAAATACATCACTGTCAATCCAGCATAGATATAAGTTCTAAACATGAAAGAATATATTTTATCAAAACATCTGTAATCAGATAATGTCATGCATCTAAATACTTTCATCTCTTTGAAAATACTTCGCACGAAAATTCGAATGGAATTTTTCATCCAACGTTTCGAAACTTATTTTTATTCCGGTACCAAAAACAATTTTGATAAATATGGACCATAAATATTACTTATAACGTTAATTACACCCGCTAGGTTCTTTGAAACTTTGATTTTCGCAGATGTGTGTAGCAAATTAAATGATTTTTCTTCAATATTATATTTTGTTGCTAATTGGGGTTTGCTTCGTTTAATAGTATCCTCCATTTACAACGATTTTGATAACGGTTATTGAGAAAATGTGTTCTTCCATATTAATCTTAATTCGTTTAATTTCATACACAAGAACGAAGCAATTTGACCTCGCTATTTATTAAATGAACGCGTCAGAAAATATAATTAATTTATGGTACTGCTTTCAACACATTATAATTACTTACTTAAAAAGAAATTTATATAGATCGTCAATCACATTTAGCCAGATAGTAGAAGCAATAGGTGACTATAACAACGATAGCAAAGTTCTTTGTTTGCTTTAACGATCAGATTTTAATCTGAGAAATTACTTATTAATATGACCGATAAAACGTTAGATAAATTAATTTTTCTATTCTGGAAAGGGCAGGTATATATTTGGGCTTACTTTTTGTTGTGGTTTATTTTTACATTATTTGTAATACTATCGGAAATCGATAAGATGATGATAGGATTAGCGAGTTAATTACCTTTGTTGTTTATTGAAGCATATGGCTATCTGAAAATTTGGGAACATCTTTTTCTATAATATTATTTTAAGAACTGATGGAAACTGATTTGGGACGGACAACGCCTATAAAGTTCTAGCTAGTATTATATAAATCCTTCAGAATATTGTCTTATTCAAATTGTAAGTGTGTCTGATTAGTACGTATAATGTGTTTCTATAAATGCTGTTTCACATCACGCATCTCCCTTTATGGTGTCTAACATCCAAGGCTGGCCATGTGTCACGCATGGCGCTCACGATCCTAGCAGGAATTATGACTGCAGGAATGCTTCTCAGTTATAAATAGAAGCAAGGTCACCCCGCGGCTGCGGTTATCCGACACTTACTGCAATAAGATAATATCAAATCCGTCTCATACCAGATGATCTACTGTGCTAGAATTCGACCACAATTCGGAATAAGTACGGGACCGAAAGTATACAATTTATTAGTGCTGATCGCGACTCCGACTGTATGCGACTCTAAACCTACTAAGATAATACCTGACAAAAACTAAAAATGAGACTTGTTTAAACAAAGCTACTTTTAAGCGGCTACATTACAGTCATTGTGCATTTTTTGTGTTGGCACTTTGCTGGAGTACACATTAAATCAGATTTTGGAAAGAGCGTTTGATTACATAAATCATAATATTTTCCATCTTTTTATATGTATCGGTGCTTGGATGAGTTTCCGTTGATTTTTTTTTGGGCACATTTATAACAAAAATAATAAAATGTGTTAAACCAAACTTGAATCGTTCAATATATGCCATAAATTCTTATCATTTCACGAAACTGCCAATGTAATGATGAATTATCAAGTAGGTACTTGAGAACTTCGATTAATCATATAGGTATGTCCTTCATTGCTTTGTCTACCTAAAAACCTTAAAATAAAAAGACGATATTTTAAGCATTTCTCTCTCATTAAGAATATTTTCTAGTATAACATTGTGATTGCGAAATAAATCGAAATTAGGATAACAATGATGCAAGTATTAAAAAAATTAAGTTCCTAAATATATACCTAGTAAAAGTGCTGTTGTTTATGCCATTGATCAACGATCTCAACGAGCAAATGTAGTCGGCGCGGATAAGTTGGATCATCAACATACAGTATTTTTTTTTGATAATTTTGAATTAACTATAATGAGTGGGCAATAGAAGTGAACCGGCAAAAACAGCACGCGTTCCGCTTACGGTGAAATTTTATAAGTAAAACTTTCTACGGTGTAAAATGTCGACAGTAACGTGGCTCCTCTGACTCATCGGTTCACTGCTCGCCTCCCCTCTCAGACGCGTCGCAGGCCGAAGATCGATTCAACAATATTTTTTTCGCAACTCGAATTTCGCCGGCCGTTACTTAATCACGAATCGGGTTTGCATAACAATTGTCACTCACGATATACTCGAAGACAGCGTTACGGATTGTGTGAGAACAGAATATTTGCTGAGTAATCTAAAAAGCTTCATTAGAAATCAAAGTAGAGACGAGAATTTGCAAAAATATATGTTATGGAATCTTGCCTTTCTCTAACTACCCGATAAGTAAACTTTAATATTTTTTTTAAAAGACTTTAGGGTCATTTAGCTCAACCATATGGTGCGTGCCGGCGGGACACATTTTTTACGGCGCCACGAATTAAGACTCGTTTTTGTACTTGTCGTTCCCGTTCGGTTCTTAAGCCATATAAGGCTTGAAAAGGAGCCATGACACCGACATTAAACATAACTGGATTATTGTCTTCTTTATTAGGTAGTACGTTGATTTTATCAACTAAGTTCAACATTGCATCAATCATATGGTCAACAGATATAATCGTTCTAATAAAATGACAGTTTTTCAACTATATTCAGTTATATTACATGCAAATTAGGAAAGATAACTATTTAACAGTTGCGGCTCATAAATGAATCATGAGTGACACATCAGAGAAATGTTTTCATGAAACAGCTACGAAGGGAAAATAGCTGGGATTATTAGTTCACTGTTATCGAGTACAAACAATTATGTTTTGACTCATTTACTAATGGGTCCACGAGCTGTAGGTTTTTGAACGTGAGTAGGTATTGTTTAATGCTTTAGTCAATTATTCCACCTGATTTGTTAACTCGTCATTGTTTGATAGTTAAATAATCCTTAGTGTTTGTTGATAAATTACATTTGGAAAGAAATAATTAAAGATTTCCGAAACAAAAAATTTGGTCAGGAAATCCGAAAGTGCAGGAATAATTTCTTCTCATTTTCATTTTTTTGGATTTCTTTCAATCTCCAATTTTTTGAATAGATTTTTCTCGTTATTCTTTCCCCTACACTTGGGATTTATTTGTCAGTCCAATTAGGAACTGCCAAGGCTTGCCGTATTCATCATCATCATTTCAGCCGAGAGACGCCCACTGCTGGGCATAGGCCTCCCCCAAAGATCTCCAAAACGATCGGTCCTGCGCTTCCCGCATCCAGCGGCTTCCCGCGACCTTCACCAGATCGTCGGTCCACCTTGTGGGGGGCCTGCCAACACTGCGTCTCCCGGTACGCGGTCGCCACTCCAGGACCTTACCGCCCCAACGGCCGTCAGTCCTGCGAGCGATGTGCCCTGCCCACTGCCACTTGAGGTTTGCAATTCTGTGGGCTATGTCGGTGACTTTAGTTCTTCTGCGGATCTCATCATTTCTAATTCGATCTCGCAAAGAAACCCCGAGCATAGCCCTTTCCATTGCCCTCTGAGCGACCTTGAGCTTCCTTATGAGGCCCATCGTAAGCGGCCACGTCTCAGCACCGTAAGTCATCACTGGCAACACGCACGAATTAAAGACTTTTGTCTTGAGACACTGCGGTAGATGTTCCGAGAATACACTGCGTAGCTTCCCGAACGCTGCCCAGCCGAGTTGGATCCGTCGACTTACCTCTCTCTGGAAGTTGGACTTACCTAATCGGACTATTTGTCCCAGGTAAAGGTACTCGTCGACAGCTTCCAGTGTAGAGCCTCCAACATTCACTGGAGTGGGTACGACATGGGAGTTTGACATTATTTTTGTCTTCTCCATGTTCATTTTAAGACCCACTTGCTGGGAAACTCTACAGAGGTCTTCGAGCATTGTGCCTAGATCTTCCATGGTCTCAGCCATGACTACGATATCATCAGCGAAACGAAGGTGCGTCATGTACTCGCCGTTTATATTGATGCCAAGTCCTCTCCAGTCCAAAAGCTTAAACACGTCCTCCAGTGCGGCAGTGAACAGTTTCGGCGATATAACGTCGCCCTGTCTCACTCCACGCTGAAGTCGTATTGCTTTCGAGTTTTGGTCCTGGAGCCGAACTGACATGGTGGCATTTTCGTACAGTGACTGCAGCACTTGGATGTATCGATAGTCTATTTGGCACCTCTGGAGTGACCTAAGCACGGCCCAGGTCTCGACGGAGTCGAAGGCTTTCTCATAGTCCACAAACGCCAAGCATAGTGGCAGATTATACTCTTCGGTCTTCTGTATAACCTGTCGCAGCGTATGAATGTGGTCTATGGTACTGTAACCTTTTCGGAAACCGGCTTGTTCAGGAGGATGGAAGTCGTCAAATCTACGTGCGAGACGATTCGTGATGACTCTCGAAAACAGCTTGTACACATGACTCAGAAGTGTGATGGGTCTGTAATTCCTCAATTGGGCCCTGTCGCCCTTTTTGAAGAAAAGCACCACCACGCCCCTGTGCCATGCTTCTGGCGTCTTGCCCTCGAGTATGGCGGAATTAAATAGCTTCTGAAGCGCTTTCCGGACTGGTAGTCCACCCGCTTTCAGAAGTTCCGCTGTGATTCCATCATACCCCGGCGCCTTGTTGTTCTTGAGCTGTTTGAGAGCCACACTAATCTCGTATAGACTGACGTCCGGGATGTCTTCGGTATAATGTCGGGTTAATTTGGCTCTAGGGTCTGTAGCCTCAATGACAGGTTTCTGTGATGTTGTGTATAACTGTCCATAGAAGCGTTCGATCTCCGCCACAAGCTCAGGACGGGATGTAACGACTCTGCCGTCCTCTGTCTTGCCGTATTATATAAGTAAAATGGGAGCTCTTCAAAATGATTTTCAATATTCTTTAATTGGATCGAGAGAATTTATGCAGCAGAATAATAATTCGCGTAAAAAAAACTTTTATAAAAAGTAGAACCGATTTCACTGTTATAGCTTAATTTCTTGAGATCTTGTTATAGTCAATGAAGGTTTCTCAATGTACGGTTTAAGTAAAAGCGCCGTGTAGGTTTCTCGATTGTTTTGGACAATCTTCCTTCGACGTTCCTTAACATCCTCTGTGATACAAAAGACAGTAAGATACTGGCAGGATGTGGGGCAGTTTAGTATACCCGACATGTCGCGACAACAATGACCGTTGTATTTCGTATTCTTGATGCATAACAGTCACGTATGCTGCGCCATCTACATTGGCATACGGGAGAATCCAATAATTTTTAAATAAATTTTAATTTAATATTAATTGTTTTTTTGACCTGGATCGATACATAATGTAATAATTTTTATTTAAGACTAATTTTCAATCACCGGCTTCGTTTATTTGAATTTCGATTCGTATCGGATTCCCGATTCCCGTAGGTAGATGAAAGTATTTTGAAAATCGGTCCAGTAGTTTTGGAGCTTATTCGTTGTAAACAAACAAACAAATCTTTCCTCTTTATAATATTAGTATAGACATAGGTATTAGTATAGAGTCATAAATACTAAGAATCACCGAATTCCATCCACAGACATGAAGGAACAGTAAACTAACAGAAAGCAAACAACTCATTGTCTAGCTTTTCAAAATATGTACTCGCACTTCATATCAATCATAGAAGAATCACTTAAACAGTAGGTATGTATGAAAATCTAATAACACGGGTGTACTGTTATTAACCCAGAATGCAAACAGCAGAGCACAAGTAAATGTAAACGAAGCCAGCTAACTGTTACCGCCGTAAACGCTACCTACTGTTAGAGAAGTTTGAGAAATTCATCTGATAACATTCAAAATTTTCATAATCATAAAAAAAATTGAATAAATAAATATTAAATTTCAACACGTCTCGTTAGATAGACGTTGATAGAAGGTTCTAGACGTTTATAATTTCAGATGTGTATATAATTCGGTTTACCCGCATATTAGAAGGCAATTTTGTCATTTTAAATGCTAATGAAGCGAGAGCAATTTGACATGTAAGTTTCATTGTTTAGATCTAGTTAGGTGTGGTGTGGGCACGCTACGGTTGATTTGGTGAGCTAACTTCGATACTTAGCCGATGTATCATCATCATGGAATCCGTTACGTGTGACGCCCTGGTACCGGCTGAGTCAACGCCTTTTGTGAACGCTTTGTAATTGTAACGAATAAAGCAGTTTTCCATTATTATTTGGCCAATCCCATCACTCGTGAACCTACATAAGACTTCAATAATATTGTGTTCTGGAGGTTTAACTCTTAAGTTTACGTACTTCATATTGTGTCACCACCAGGTGTTCCAGCACTTGACCTTACCGAGTAAAGTATGAGTACTTACCCTTAGTACTTTCATATATTGGGTATCAACCTTAGAAAACTTGCACATTTTTTTTTGTACAAGTTCCTCTATTATGATACCTACTATACACGCTTCAAATAAGATAATTCTGTTGAGTAAAAATAGAATATAACGGTCTTCCGAGTCCTAGGTCATCGCAGCGCGGCATTTGTTAAGAGTGCGTGTAGGACAAAAAATCTTTTTATTCGTTTTGGTCTAAGAATTTATAAAGGAATGGGAAAGAAACAGTTTCCCTCATAGGTCATAGAGTGACAAGGTTAAAACTGTAATATAAGGCTGTTTGTTATATTCAGTTTTTCCTTATAATAATAAAAAATAAAGAAATAGCTTAACAAGGAAAAACTAGAAACGGGATAAATGATTACAATATACAATAATATCATAATACTAAAAGAAATGTTATTTTTCTTTTCTAGTATAATAAATTATGGCCTGCTCAGTAGACGCGCCTTCCCTCAAGGACCTGCCCAAGGTGGCGACTGATCTCAAAAGCCAGCTGGAGGGATTCAACACTAGCTGCCTGAAGGATGTGGATACAAATGAGAAGATTGTTTTGCCTTCAGCTGAAGGTGAGTTTTAATACAACATAAATTATAATAAAATTAACTACCTGATCGCTAAGAAGCTAGCATGATGGACTGAACTTCAATTTCAAATTAGGTCAGTATAGATAACATATCAAACCAGCTTTCCTTACCAAGGTATCAGAGCAATGTATCTGTTAATATATTAATTCCTGATATTTATTAATATAGACTAAAACAAATTAATCAAATTTAAAAAGAGAAAAATATAGTTAACATTAGTTAATTTTAGTCTTATTATATTAAAAATCATGAGGAGAATTATTATAATTGGTTTGATATAAACTTAATAATATCACACCTTGTATACAGTATTTGTGACTCGTTTTCACTTTAACATCTATTTAATGTAACAGTATTAACATTAGCAGAAAACATTACACGTCAACATTTTATTAAGTCTATAAGAAAATATTATGTTCATTCAAAAATAAAAAGATTTCAATGACCGTTTACATTTAAATAGAAAACAAAGTTAAAAGAACACTACAGCTAACAGAATATGATGAGAATATAGAGTAAGAAGAAACTTTAAATCTCTTACCAGACGTAGCGAAAGAAAAACAACACACGGCACTTCTTCAAGGCGTTGAACGATTCCAAATGTCTTCACTCAGGCGAACGGACACCATTGAAAAAATTGTACTCCCAAATGCCATAGGTATTTCTAAGGGTGGACAAATACTTAACGCATTATTAACCTTTGTTTACATTGCTACGGAGAGTGGTTTAACACAAGTTTCACTAGTTATAGTACCTACAAACTATAAGTTTGTTCCCTCAACCAAAAAACAAGCGAAACGGATAAGATTAAAGCTTACACCAGGTTGGTTGGTTGAAATAAAACTTTGACCAATATTTTGTAATGTGATTAATTGTAAAAACAACATTGGATGCATTTAATGAAATAATGAAAAAGATTAGGCAAAGAGTAGTATTATAATTAGAGGAAATCGAGGGCCATCCATAAATTACGTCACACGTCGAGTGTGTTATTGTGTGACAAGGGGGGTGGGAGGTTGTCCTAAATTTCATGACGTCACATTTCAAAATCTATTATAAACTGAACACAAACATAAAACTGTTACTTTACGAAAACCTCAAAAACATATACAACTATATCTGTGTAAATATATTTGTCGACCACTCGTTCTACTAGTGTATAAGTATATTACGCGCCGGCAGCCTAGGCGCCTTTTGATAAATGCCCTCAAACGCATTACGCCTGGCGATGATTTCTTTGTTTCTACTTCATTTGACCACTGATTTTCGCGGATGAAACAACGTCGTTCTTTCATTCTTTCGTTTTTAATTCTGCTATTTTCTATTCAAACAAGTTTAAATAGAATCAAAAAAAGATTTAGGTAATCTTACCTTAAACTATATGAAACGTACAGTGTCGTACAGTCGCACAAATGTGATGCTATGACATGGACGGGGGTGGGGAAAAAAATATGAAATTCGTGTATCGTAATTTATGGATGACCCCTTAGTGGTCATCATGATGATATATCGTGTTTTTTTATAATACTTATTAACATATTTTTAATACATACAAAACTTATTTTTTACAAATAAATATACATTAAATTTGCTAACGTTGTGATTTTCTCGAATAATTAATTATTATCACTAATAAGACTTTTAATTACAACTTAGCCTGTATCGAAAATCCAAGCATGTTCAGCCATTTTTACATAAAAAAAAACTAAAAATTTTGCCTTCGCGCCATTTATTTAAAATAAACTAATTTTGATCTCTATGGTTTTCAGATGTTGCCACAGAAAAAACTCAAAAATCCCTATTCGATGGAATTGAAAAGTTCGACGCTAGCAGGTTGAAACACACGGAAACACAGGAAAAGAATCCGCTTCCCGACAAAGATGGTAAAAAAAAACTTCCTGTCATTGTCACTTAAATGCACGGCTTTTAGAATGCAAGTTACCTTTTTTGTATCGTTAGCACTATTTGATCTTGACTGTATTTGGTGTTATCTACTTATTACAAGCACATGATATGCCTATTCAATGTTTATCTATCTTTTTAACTTCAGTTTTGTTTTTCTCAGAAACGATTTATAAGTATTTGATTGTTATTACTTAGTTTTGCCATAACTGATTTATTTTGGCCAGTTAATTTATTATAATTTAGCTGAATAAAAGCACACCCTTACTTATGTGCCTACTGAAGGTGCCTACGCATTTTTTGTGGTGTAAATTATTTTCAAAATTTTATGTAAAATATGATGATAAATAAGAAAATTTTTCTCTCGCGACCAAGATTATTTTTCAAAAGTGATACCTATCGGAATAACTACAATCTCTTCGCTAATTGGAAGCCGCTTAACACTGCATCTTGCATTTTTATCACAGCATGTAAATGTATTTACGTCTTTATAAATATGAAATGCATTCGTAAGTTTTAGGCCGTAACTGTGTTTAATTTTAAAGCTTTTTTATTTATGTGTTTCTTGCACGATTCTGCTTTATATCAGTTGTCGCTGCAGAGAAGGCACACCAGAATCTTCTAGATGGGGTGGAACACTTTGACAAGAGTCAGATGAAACATGCGACCACAGAAGAAAAGAATCCTCTGCCGCCTATAGAAGGTTTATTTGAGCTTGCTTCTATTGTTTTTATATATATTTACGATTAATATGTATTTTATGCTTCGGCTTTCGATCTACCAAACTATATATTGTGATTATGAATCACAACTTTATTATCCCAATATGCCGTTACTGTAAAAAAAAGTTCACAGATGACGAAATTTCAACATTAAATTATAATACGTATAAGCCAACTACTGTTAACTACAATTTACAGCCAACACAAAATTTTAAATTCATAATTATATAGTGAATTATATATAAAATAAAAAATTAGTATAAAATCTGAGATGTCTGTGGCATAAATACATAACTCAATCACAAAGTAGGTAATTGTAGAGTTTTTGTTTTTTATATAATATTACAAAAGCAGCATATCGGCTTAACAAACAACAATCAGATTCTGCAATTGAATTTAAACCTAACCCCCCACCAATAAAGGTTTTTGTAAAACCTGACGTACTGTTGATTTTATGTATAATTTATTTTCATTTAGTTATTTATTGTCATATTCCAATGCTCATGTTTGATTAACATAAGCTTTTCTGTATTCCGACAGCTATTGAAGCGGAAAAAGAAAAGAACAAATTCTTGAACGGTATTGAAAACTTCGACCCCACCAAGCTGAAACACACAGAGACTTGTGAGAAGAACCCCCTGCCAACGAAGGATATCATCGAACAGGAGAAAACCGCTTGAACGGCTCTATCCATTCAATTCTCGCAACTATATTTCGCTAGTATCGCCGTATTTTAAAAACTCGATGTAAGTTATGTAACAAGACAGTTCGCGAAGTCGCTTTGTTTTTTAAATAATAATAAAAGAGTCTGAAGGATCATACAAATACAATGTTTACTTCGTGAACTGTTCATTATCATTAGTTTATAGGAACCAAAATTTCTATGTCACTTTTACGGTATATATTTTAAATAAGTGTATTTTATGAGCATATTATAATTTATTTCGTATTGAAATGGATAATTAACTAATAATGTCCAGTACTGATTTATTTAAGTCGAGGGTACTGCACTACAATAAAGAGTATTTATTTACTTTTATATAGTGTGTGCTGGTGCTCTCTTTTAGTTGAGGTATGATAAGTATTCATGAGATTTACGCATCCAAGTGGTATTAAGAAGGTGATGCATCTGGTCAATAAATTAGGAGTGTAGTTACCAATACTTGTTTGGTCCTAAATTAAATTGCAGGCCTTAATTTCTATGTAAATGTAGTATTTTTTTATATTATGTGGACTTAGAAATTACTAAAATATCATCGAACATAATACTATTATACAACTTGCTCAACCATATAATGCAAAGTAAGAATTGGTCTGGTTTAAATAATTGTTTGACAGAAATGACAAAATAATAATGTAATCGATGTGCATAACAATAATATTTTGTATTGTATACACGCCAATAATATAATTTTTCAATTTTATAGTAATTATTAATTATGCTGTCGATGCCAATAAACCATTTTTATCGAAATTTTGTATGTTTTACAGACGGTGCTTTTTTATAAATATATATGAAAAAGTATAACCTTGTATTACTCTCTATACTGTAAGCTATATAAGTTAATAACTTAGTCAAACAGATAAGCTAATTTCTTTTAAAGTTTGTTTAAAACATAAGGGTCATATTCATGGCCTGTTTTTAAAATAGACTAATGACAGACATGACATACAGGTAACTTGATAACCTTCTTTTCATACAGGTAAATTGATAATCAATTTTTACTCTATTAATATAAAACCGAATTATAAAAAGTACAAGTCGATTGAATTTCAATCCTATTAATATTATAAAGGCGAAAGTTTGTAAGTATGGATGTATGGATGTTTGTTACTCTTTCACGAAAAAACTACTGGACGGATTTGGATAAAACTTTACAGCAATATAGGTTATACATCAGAATAACACATAGGGTACTTTTTACTGGGAAAACTTCTCACTCCCACGGGATACCGACTTCCACGCGGACGAAGTCGCGGGCGTCCACTAGTAGTTCATATTTTCAAAACTACTGAACCTTGAAGCGTTTCCCAAGTTGAAGTCTAAGCCATTAAACAAAAAATGAATAATTGCAAACCGATATTAAGTTTGCGAGAGATATGTGGACAAACATACACCTATGAAATTTAGCACATGTTTAGAAGCTCATAGAGACCAACATTTATGAATATTACGCCATTCCAACGAAATTACATACGTATACCTCGTATTGATAGCCTCCTTTTTGAAGTCTGTTAAGAAATAATATCTGGTAATCATTATGACTATTATGGATGACTATTTCTAGTATTATTTTGAGGTTTCTAGGGCATAAGTGATATACCAGAATGTGATGGAAAATCGGGAAATTTTAATTTACAAAATGAAACATTGGGGAAAAGGATAAAGGCGTAGCATTGAACATACTTTCTGAGCGAATTTCGATCTCAGGAATTTTTTACATATAAAGTGGTGCAAAAGTCCCGCAAAATGGTATTTGATTGCCTATACTTTTACTTTGCTCAAAGAAAAGATAAATAATAAGGAAAAATTTTAATCTTATCTTCGTAATTCATTTTGTCTTAATGAAAACTCTACAATCGACAAAAGCGTCTGTTCGAAACAAACAGAGGAACACTTTCAAAATCACAAAAACACGAAATAGTTATTATACTATTGCTGTTAAACTCGTATGGCGACGATGGGACGTCGAATGCAGGTTTAAATTATTCGTTGTTATAAATGGAACGACGAATAATTTAAACTTGCAGTCAAATAAATCAAAATTTATTTGAAGATTAGATATTATAAGACACACGAAACGATATAATATTTATTAATTTTTGACATTCAATTTACTTTGATTATGTCAGAAAGAAAATTTGAATGAATATCAGTCATTATCCGAAAATGAGGAAGTATTAAAAAAAAAAACGAAAGCACTAAAAAGCACCTCAGCTAGATAGCTCTAGCAAAAGTTGATTTTTGCAGGAAACGAATGGACCATTTCATTTCCGTTCCTTTTAACTAAGATATTCAAAAACTGAAATTTGAAAAGTCCGAAACTTAGACATCAATACAAATAAGAAAAAGTACAAATAGAATATGAGTTGTTTATTTAGTTTTGAGATCTAATTTACTTTTAAACATAAAAGAAAACCGGAAAAGTTTTCATGGAGAAATCAAGAACGTGTCGTAGCGACATCTAGTTCGATTTAGTGAACTAAAGTTTTTTTTTTAATACTTCCTCATTGCTAGTGACATCTATTTGCTTTCGAAAACTAACTTTTTATAAATAGTTCCTCATTGGATAGTGTATATGCTTACTCTATGTGTATATGAGCCTTAAACCATAGACTAATTAATTCTACGCATGGCATTATTCCTGCATTATTGCCGTTTTGTGGAAAATCCCCCTCGGTGTAAGGAGATCGTATAATAGTGAAAATCAAACTCGAGGAGGTGGAGATTTCAAAGCTGATTTTTATTGAAAGCATCGAATAAGTCTCTGATAGAAAGTGATTTTCATGGGCTGTATGAGAGAGAATGCATGATGGAATGCTGTTACAAAACTACGGCTCAGAGTCTTCCCACTCAGATCCAATTAAGCCTTAAGCTTTATACAATAAACAAACGAGGCGAAATCCCTACGCCAAGCCTCTGTCCCTATCTATCAGTCAATTGATGAGATAGGTAGGACCAAAGGTACTAGCGAACTATAAAGCAACTTCTTTCATCCAAATCCAGTGTCCTCGAAGAGTAAAGTATGTATGGGTAAACATCAACTTCAAAGATTTAATTTTATTATTTTCTTTAATATAAAACAACACTGTGAATGTGAATGCAAAACTGATAAAGTATGTATGAGTGTGCGAATGCGTGCTTGTTGTTGCGGCATCGCAATAGGTATAGCGCGAGTCTGATAATGGCCCTTGGCACAGAAAACACGCTATTATAAATAATAAATTGTTTAATAAAACTGAAATGCAATTAAAATAACTAAACTGTAATCTTTACACAAGCTTGAAAAAATATATTTTAAATTCTTACATGGCGGCTAAAGACAGAACCAAAAACAAATAGACTTCATAATAATAGATTAGAAAAAAGGTGAATTATATACTATACATAACGTGACAGTACACGGACTGGCCGCCCAGATCTAGTTAAACACGGACGTAGTGCTTCATCCTCCCCCTCCAAGTCACTAACCCGCCCCGGGAGTGACTTGGACTTAAGTCGAGGCCTGCCTTTCCTCTTTAGTGTTTGTACATCGCCGTCCCCGATATAAGGTGTAAGAAGATTGGCATGGTACTTCTCTTTAAAGTTGCCTTCAACACCTAATAGTTCATAAGTATTGGCAGATACTACCCTATTAATTTTGAAAGGACCTATACGACGTGGAACAATCTCCTTTTTAGCAGGAGTTAATCTATAAGGAGGTACAGCAACTGGTTTACTATCTCCAGTATCGATACGATGTACTGTGAATTCGGTAGGCACTCCCCCTTGAGCAAAGATGTCGTAATTATCTTCCAATACCTCAGAAAGCTTATGCCGTTCTGCAGGAGATAGTGTAGTGCCCTTATCAACACAAAGACCTATAACAGAACAGTCTAAATCGTCTATGCTTCCTTCAAACTCTATAGGAAAGTACACATCTTTGTTTGATTGTAATGTAAATTGATTTGATTTTAGGTCAAGCACTATACCCGCATCACATAGGAAATTCATTCCTAATAAAGTATTAGTTGCTCCTGGTAATATAATAAATACAGTAGGGACAACAACGTTACATACAGTAACATCTACAGTACACATTTTTACATTTCGTTTACAAATAGAGCCATCGGCTAATTTCATCTCTACAAAAGAATCGGTCATCGGGTGGTTCTTACTAACAAGCACATTTTTTAGACTTTCACTGGCAATAGATATTTTAGCTCCTGTATCAACTAATACGCGTCCAGTAACACCATGAACACTTATATACAATAATGGCCGAGGGTGAGCATCCACAAAAGTACTGCATGCTGACACAGCTTGGAAACCAATAGGAACCGATGTCGACTCCCCCTTGCCTTTACATGTAGTGCAGTTAGACCTGACGACTCCAGGTGTTCCACATCCAAAGCATACTATAGCACTTTGGGTATTTTGACTTGCTACGCTTTGCGATTCTTTCTGGCAATTCTCTTTGTTCACTAGTTTACGGCACTGATCTCGTTTATGACCATATTGTTTACAATATACGCAGCAAGGACGGGATTTCTTTTCTAAATCAGAAATTGAAGGAGAAGGTGTGGTAGGCATGAAAGAATTCACTGTGTGATCAGTCGGAAAAAAGTTTTTATCATTGTTAGAGTTTACTCTGTACACATCAGAAGATGGCCTCTTAGCCTTTGGATGTATCTCCTCTAACAAATCTTCAACTCGACGAGTGGATTCCAATAATTCTTGAAATGTGCTGAACGAACTTCTACTAACCTTCTCTCTGATTCGTCTATGTAATAAGCCGTAACACATATCTAGTTGTACTACCTCAGATAACGAATATGCGGGTAGTTGCGCAAAAAGAGCTCGTACTTTACACACAAATACATCTGTATTTTCATCTCCTTGTTCTCTTTCAAATATTTTACGATAAATTTTATGAGGTGGGATTCTTGAGCCAAACATTTGTTTCATAATAACAAGAACTTCCTGCCATGAGTGAACAGTATGTTTGATACCTTGGTACCAAGTGGCTGCGAAACCGATGAGTAGCATTGGTAGTCCTTGTAGTGCAATACTATCTTGCATGTTGACACATTGTTTGTAAATAGTGATAGAATCAATAAAAGGTTCTACATCACCAGACCCGTCAAAACGAGCAGTACAATTCGCAAAATTTGAAAGCATGTGTGTGAATGTTTGTGGAGTTTGTAACGATTTCAATAAAATACTAAACTGTTGGTCCGTCATTAACAGCGGTGTACCTTGTGGTTGCACCGAAGCCGTGGTGAAATGACTTGAGCCTGCAACTGACGATTGCGAAACTTCTGGCGATGATGGAGTCCCGTGTCCTTCAGTAATGATATTCTCTTGGGACGTTTGCTGATCATCGCTTTCACCAGATCTCGATCGAGTTAAAACCATATTTGCGTTTTTATCTCATGTACAATATCATATATAGAACGTGCGAACACAATATGAATTGACCTCACTGGAACTGAATATTTACTGTGAAACGTCGCGTCGAGTTTTTATTTAACTCGGAAAAAACGCAGAACAAACGTTGATCACAATTATTGTCAGTTTCTTTACAAAGGCATATTCATCATATACAATAAATATTGTTCGAGCCGAACGTTGGGTAGCCAAATTATAGCGCGAGTCTGATAATGGCCCTTGGCACAGAAAACACGCTATTATAAATAATAAATTGTTTAATAAAACTGAAATACAATTAAAATAACTAAACTGAAATCTTCACACAAGCTTGAAAAAATATATTTTAAATTCTTACATGGCGGCTAAAGACAGAACCAAAAAACAAATAGACTTCATAATAATAGATTAGAAAAAAGGTCAATTATATACTACACAACGTGACAGTAAACGGACTGGCCGCCCAGATCTAGTTAAATACGGACGTAGTGCTTCATAGGTCGTATTATTCGTATTTTTTATTATTTTCATGTGCTCATGGTTTATTCCTAGTTTAAGTAAGTTTATTTAGGTAATCGTGACTAAAAAGCGTTGAATGTCATTATTTAAAGCTTTTCGGTTACGATTTGTAAGCGATTTTGTATTAATGTTAATCGCGGATTAACTTATACTTACCTGCTAGAATTTTGCCAAAGTTTAGCGGCTATATCATGGGACAATTAATTCAAACAATAATAAAAATTGGTAAGTAAGGTAGATAACCTGATCCTCAACGTAAAAAATAAAAACGGGTCTAATGTTTAATTTTTGAATTTATTGCAAATTGCTATTTGAAACATATATAATGAAAGAAGAAGGATAACTACACGCTACAACTATTTGACATGTGATAACGAGTTGGAATACAACTTATTTTGAAATATCATGACTGAACGGTATTTTTATTTTGATCTTAATTGGAGAGTCATTAATTTCATTTTCATTTTACATGTAGAAATTAATTTATTTAAATTATTGACATTGGCAGAATTGTGCGAAATGTGCAGATAAGGCATTAATAAAAGAAGAAGAAGATCTTAATTGGAATTGTGTTAGGTAAACGTGAGACGCAAATATTACTTTTAGATTAAGTTATTTTTATTAGATTACGGCTTTTAGCGTTACATAATTCCAAAAAATCGCTATCACTGCCGCTCGAGAACTCTTGAAAGGAATTGCGATAGATTTTGAAATGCTTGTGAAAATATTTCATTCCCTTTCCAGACATGTGCTCAAATGAGCAAATACCTAAAGGTGGCAAGTGTGGCAGGGGCATTTGGGTATTTGCAACGGGCTTTTCTATACATACAAAGCAAAGTTCGAATAGTTTATACTCCATTTAACAACATAACATTAACAGAAAAAAGAGGAACATAGAAGCAGGAGTGCAAAACATTTCATTTTCAAGACAAAAGAATACGTATATATAATAGTTTTGATAAAAACTAAGAATATTATTATTTAAGAGACTACGAAGTCTAAAAGAGGCGGGCAATTTTCCTTTTTCAGACACCCAGGTGTTGAGATGGGCCTGGCACTTTCTATATATCCTTGATATATTAACAAATGAAATCATAGAGTGAACTGAAATGTCAAGCTCATATTTTATGATTACTTTAGGCATTTGTACTATTATTTCCTTCAGGATAATGTATAATGATTACTTTAATAAATAAGCACAATTGACAGGACAAAACTATTGATAAACCTTATAATAAACAAATGCGTTAATTTTATTTAATTTCTAACAAATTGAATAAAACATTGTTGTAACTAATAAGTAAAAAGAAGGAATTATTTAAAAGAGATATTACTTTCCGAAATCAAACTAGATGTCGCTACGGTACATTCTTGATTTCTCCATGACAACCTTTTCGGTTTTATTTCAAGTTTATAATTTAATTAGTTTTCAAAATTCAATAAAAAAACTCGTATTCTATTTGTTCTTTTTCGTATTTGTATTAAAACTCCTAAACCCTTTTCAATCAGGTTTTCGTCCAGGTCATAGTACTACTACGGCTTTGGTTCATATCACAGACGACATTAGACTGGGCATGGAGAAAGGGAAACTAACAGTTCTCTCCCTACTAGATTTTAGCAACGCATTCAATACTGTCGACCTCGATATTCTGCTTGGCATACTGCGCTCTATTAACATATCTCCAACGGTGATTGACTGGTTTCGTAGTTACCTGATTGGCCGCCGTCAACGTGTCTGCATTGAGGATTCTTTTTCCTCCTGGTGCGACAGTTGTGCTGGTGTACCACAGGGTGGCGTCTTATCTCCTTTACTATTTGCCATATTTATTAATTCTGTCTCCAATAAACTTCTTTCATCATACCACCTTTATGCAGATGACTTACAAATTTATTCCCAAGCTTCTCTGGATAATTTGGCTTCGGCAGTTGATAATATAAACTCAGATTTAGCTTTAATCAGTGATTGGAGTGTTTCTTATGGTTTAAAAATAAATCCTTTAAAAACACAGGTAATTGTGGTGGGTGGTCCTAGCTTGGTATCTAAAATTCAATGGTCGCAATTGCCGCCTATTACATTCGGCGGTGTAAGATTATCATATAGTGACTGTGTTAAAAATCTGGGAGTGCTTCTTGACAAAAATCTATCCTGGGTACCACACGTTCAGGAAGTAAGTCGCAAACTGTTTGCTTCGGCGGCATCCTTAAGGAGACTTAGGAATTTTTTACCTATTGCTACTAAAATCACGCTAGCGCAGTCTCTCCTCTTACCAATTTTAGATTATGCCGACGTCAGCTATCTTGATCTCACTGAAGAGCAACTGAATAAACTTGAGCGACTTCAGAACTTCGCAATAAGATTCATATTTGGATTACGTAAATATGATCATGTATCAAAATATCGTCAAGAGCTCAAATGGTTGCCTATTCGACTTCGCCGGAATGCTCACATAGTTTCTTTGTTATATAATGTCCTATATAATCCTGCTTCCCCTGCTTATCTTAAAAAGCGTTTCCAATTTCTTAGTAACACTCACTCCCGTCTCTTGAGATCAGCGGACAACCCGAGACTTGCGATGCCTATGCATTCATCTAGAGTGTTTGACAGGTCCTTTACTGTACACGCCGCTCGTCTGTGGAACGAGCTGCCGAATGCTGCGAGGCGTGCTCAGTCTTTAAATATTTTTAAAAATTTAGTTTCAGAATACTATCTTTCACGTGCTGTAGGTACATCCAAATAATATTTATTGTAGATTATATTAAATTTCTGTAAGTTAAATTTTTGTATGTGTGGATGTGTGCGTGTGTGTGCGTGTGCGTGTGTGTGTGTGTGTGTGGGTGTGTGTATGTGTATGTGTGTGAATTAATTGCATTGTGTATTCATGTGTATAAACTATACTTTGCTCAAATGCACTGCCCTAAATTGTTTTGTATCTAATTTCCTTTTTGCGGTTGCCTGGAAGAGATCGCTTTTAAGCGATAAGGCCGCCATTTGCTTCGCTATCTATGTGTATCTTGTATGTTCTCCTTTGTTGAGCAATAAAGTGTATTATTATTATTATTATTATTATTATTAATATCTAAGTTTCGAACTTTAAAAATTTCAGTTTTTTATTAAGTTAGTTAAAAGGAACGGAAATTACAGTCTTTGGTCCGTTCGTTTCCTGCAAAAATCAACTTTTGCTAGAGTCGCCATCTAGTAGAGGTGCTTTTTTAGTGCTTTCGTTTTTTTTAATACTTCCTCATTAAAATCTGTACTGCGGTAATGTATGAAGGGATAAGGCAACATTTTAAAATCGGTAGAGTTATTGTGAAATAGGAACTATCCACACCTGCTTCTTTTGGTTTTTAAACGTTATCTACGTTTTCATTTCAAAAGATTTTAAATCATTGATTTTATTCAAGTATTTATAAAATAATTTACTGAACAGTTGAGTATGCTGCTGGTAAATAAATTGATATATAGTAAAAAAAAAGCATCCAATTACATAGTAACATGCTAAATTGTTAATTTATTACAAAGTAAATGTTAGAAAGAATATTAGTATTTGAGTAGGTTTTTATGATTTCAAAATTAAGGAAAGTGGTTCGGGGAGACGTTCACAAAGGTACCTGGCAACACTGTAATCCACTCGCAAAAATGCGGACTTTTTGGCGGGAAGTCAAATAGAGCGCTAACTTTTAAACTTTATTTTCATTTTATTTAATTTTCTTGGTTTTCCTAAGCGACTTTTATTGGAAAAATAAATTTGATATCAAGATGGGGCCCCCCAGCGATGGGGAGGACCCAGGAGAGGTAAAAAAGAAACGAAAACTAAATAACGTAATCAACAGCAATACAAAGAACGATAAATATAAAATTTATACAAAAGGAAACTATAAAAGATTATTTATTGAGAATAATTCAGGAGAGTACACAGTGTATGTAGAATCCACACAACAAGAGAAACTAGGTAATAAAAACCCAATCTCTCTTACAAAACTTTTTACTGATAATGTGAAAGGAATTGCTGGAGTTCACCGAGTAAATGCACATAAAGTTGGCGTCACCTTTAAGAAAGTCTCTTCAGCAAATTACTTTTTAAAAATGGAAGACTTCTTAGCTAAATACAGCATGCGGGCTTTCATCCCAGCATATCTAACTGAGAAAATTGGCATAATTAAGTTTGTTCCCAAAGAACTGTCTAATGAAGAAATTTATAAAAATATAACTTGTGACGCTGAAGTAATATCAGTCAAACGCTTTATGAAAAAAACTAACGAGGGGCTAATACCCTTAACAACAGTAGCAGTAACTTTTGCCACAACTTCTTTACCTCTACATGCATATATACAATTATTCCGGTATCAGATTCACCAATATATTCCTCCAGTTTTACAGTGCTTCAAATGTCTGAGGTACAATCACTCAGCCAAGGTTTGCAGAGGAAACCAGATGTGCTCTTCATGTGCTGGACATCACTCCTATAAAGAATGCGAAGTAGACGAAATTACTTGTATCAATTGCAACGGCAACCATTTGGCCATATCCCGAGATTGTCCAGTGAAGAAACAGAAGATGGAAGAGAATATGAAGAAATATTCACAGCAATCTTATGCCACTGTGGTGAGTGCGACACCTCCCAATAATGATATGAATAATTACCCCCAACTTAACTATAAAAGTCAAAACTCTAAGGAATTTGATATCAATCAAATTGCAAATAATGAAATAATACTGAATGCTATTGTAAAATCTTTAATTGCTTTAGGCAACCAAAAGGAAAAAACACCTTTAAATTCTAAGAAAATCAGAGAGACATTTTTATCACATTTAATTTAATGGATAAGTATTTACATTTGCTTCAATATAATATACAAAGCTTACACAACAAAAAAGCCTTATTACAAAATTTATTAAATGACAAAAACATAGATATCTGCTTACTTAATGAGACATGGCTCAAATCTAATAGTAAAATCCCACATTTTCCATCATACAATTTCATTCACAAGATCTCTCAAAATTCTCATAATGGGGTAGGTATGTTAATTAAACATGGACTGAAGTACAGTGTTATTAATACAGTATTTCATGAATCCATCCAGAACATATGTATTTTATTAGAGACGAAATCTGGTCCCATAACTATACTTTGTATATATTGCCCACCAAGTAATAATAATAATCGATTTGACTGTAATAAATTAAAAACACTCATTAACTCCATACCTAAACCAAGCATAATTATGGGAGATTTCAATGCGCATCACGTAGCTTTTGGATGCCACAGCGATAATAATAGAGGCAGGTCATTATACAATATAATAGATGATTGTGATTTGTGCATTATAAATGATGGTACACCAACAACAATTCCATATCCCAATAAGCAAGCTTCAGCAATAGACTTGGCTCTTGTTAGTTCTCAGGTTGCTCATTTATGTGAATGGTATGTACACAATGATCCATTGGGTAGCTATCACCTCCCGACGTTGCTCGACGTGAATGTTCAGCCTTCTTCATATGATGTGACTCCTGTAGAAGAGAAATATATTTATAATAAAGCAAACTGGAATGAATACTACTCCCTATCTGAAACTTCTTTTTCTCAAATAGATTGTAGCAATGAGAGTCCTCTTAATATGTATAATAATTTGATTGACATTTTAAATGATTTGCGGGATAAAACCATTCCAAAATGCAAAAGAAAATCAAACACATTAGCCTTGAGAAAACCAGTCCCTTGGTGGAATCAAAAATGTACTGATGCTGTTAATCAATCAAAACAAGCATTAAAAGCATACCGTTCTACATCTACTATAGAAAATTGGATACATTATAAAAAAATTGATGCTCTTAAGAAAAAAATATTGAAAAATGAATGCAAAGAATCTTGGCATAAATTAGTAGGTAGTTTTAATAGGTTAACACCAGTATCTAGAATATGGGGATACATTAAAAAATTTAAACGGATAGGAAGTAGTAATCGAAATCGAAATTTTAATGATGAATGGATCCCAACATTTTTAAATAATTTATCTGATTCTACACAAATATATGAGGATAAAATAAACAAGTTCTTTGAAACAGCTACAGAAAATAGAGTAAATATGTTTCTCAATAACCACTTTACAATAGAAGAGTTGCATACTTCACTGAAAAACAGAAAAGACACTACACCAGGTATAGACAATATTCCTTATTTTTTAATTAAAAAATTACATTTGAATGCACAACTAACATTGCTCAACATTTATAACAAACTTTGGGACTATCTAGCTATACCTGAATCCTGGAAAACCCAGTGTGTCATTCCAATACTAAAACCTAACAAACAAGAAAATATAGCATCCTCATACAGGCCTATCTCTTTATCATCTTGTCTGGGTAAAATATTTGAGAACATGTTAAAGTCACGTTTAGATTACTTTGCTGAATCAAATCACTTAATTCCACCTATACAGTTTGGCTTCAGAAAAGGCAAAAGTTGTTCTGAAAGCTTTGTATCTTTAATATCTGATATTAAAAAAGTGCAACTGAGTCATTCTAATATGATATGTGTCTTTCTAGATGTTAAGGGTGCCTTTGATAATATAAATATAGAAAAATTAATTGAAGTACTTCATGAAATAGGCTTAACAGCACAGAATTTGAAATGGCTTTATAAATTTCTTAATAATCGGACAGTATTTGTTAGATATAATAATAAAATGCATGGCCCTAAAATTATAAATAAAGGTACTATGCAGGGCGCAACATTATCTCCTTTGCTATACAATTTATATACTTCCCAAATATTAAAATATATTGACACAACTTTGATTAAAATATTGCAATTTGCTGATGATATTCTTTTGTACAGCATAAATCAAAACATAGAAGTGGCACAAAGTAATATAAACAGTGCTTTAAATCAATTATATACCTACTATAAAAATAAACTTAAATTAGACATAAGTCCACAAAAGAGTTCTGTAATAATTTTTAGTAAAAATCCATGTGCTCAAACAAATACAAAAATAGTTTACAACAATATCCATATTCCTATTGTAAAGTGCCATAAATTTTTAGGAGTTATTATTGACAATAAGTTAAAATTTGAGGAACACATTAAGCACATTAGTAAAAATGCTTTAGGAGGTATTAATATTCTACGACATTTGGCAGGCACATTCTGGGGATCTGACCCCAAAATAATGAGTATGCTGTACAAAAGTATAGTAAGAAGCCATTTTGATTACAGCAGTGTAGCATACATGAATGCCAGTAGCACTCTTTTAAAAAAATTGGATGTTATTCAGAATATGGGATTGAGATTAATTAGTGGAGCAATGAGGTCTACACCAATTAATTCATTAGAGATTGAAACATGTATACCTCCTTTAACCTTACGCAGGCTGCAGTTAGCTGAGAGATTCAATTTAAAAGTTCTAGCTTCAAATAATAGTAACTTGATTAAGCAACTCACCCCACCATCCGAAATATCCCACACCATTCCATCTACTGTTATCTCAGCTTCTGCACTTGTCCATGGTCCATTTCCTGAAATGACAACAATTTTTACATATGTTAGGAATAATTGTAGAAACATCAAAAAATTTGATATATGGCCTATTTATAAATATCCCTATCAAGGTAAAATTAAATGTTCAAAAAGATTTCATCTTGATGATGTACATTGTGCAATAGAGTTTTTAGAGTTTAAAAATACTAAAAATAATTATTATGACATTTATACAGATGGCTCTAAGGCAAATGAAAGTGTCAAAGCAGCTTATTTTGATCCACAAACAAATTATAAGAAATGTATCAAATTAAATAATTCAAGTAGCATTTTTACTGCAGAAAGCTATGCTATATACTGTGGATTACATTATATAAATAATCTTGTAAATAGTGTAAACAATATTTTGATAATATCTGACTCAAAGAGTGTTTTAATTGCCCTTTCAAATGTAAATAATAATAAGTCGTTTAAATTAAACTATATTTTGTATGAAATTTTAAATATAATAATAGAATTAGATAGTAAGAATGTTAATGTAGAATTTTTGTGGGTGCCCTCACACAGTGGCATAAGGGGAAATGAAATGGTTGATATGATTACGCGCTCAGACCATGATGAAGATCATTCAGAGACATTATACCTACCTTTTACTGATTATTATAATTTCTTCCAAACCATGGCAATGGACCTATGGAAGCAATATTGGAACATTACGCTTGAAACGAAGGGGAAATGGTATAAAGAAGTGCAAAAGGAATTTCCTACCAAACCATGGTACCATACCTTTGCATACAGCGACAGGAGATTCATAACTACTATATCAAGGATGCGATTGGGACATTGTCTAACACCAGCACACTTGCATAGACTGAACATAATCCACAATAGCAGATGTTCTCACTGTAATCAAGATAAAGCCGATTTAGATCATCTAATACTTAGATGTCCTTCATTTAATTTACAACGGTTAGTGCTCGCGGATGACGTTACCGAAGTTATCAATGACAGTACTAGTGAAATAAGTGTTCCCCGCCGCATAATAGACTTTTTAGCAAATCCAGATTATTTTTTTCCATTGTTTAAATACATTTGTAATACTATAGAAAATATATAAATATGTAGGCATATAGCTATTCTACAAATGTTAAATTTATAAAATGTATTGGCTGAAGGACTTGTATCCATGGCTATGAATAAATAATTATTAAAAAAAAAAACTCGCAAAAATGCTAAAATTGTAAATTTTGATTTTCCTTCCCGCCGGGTCTTGACGGTTTGCTTTTGGCACGTGCGATTTTCGTTCAGTTTTCTTGAAATATTACATCCTATATCTAAAAACAGTTCACCACTGATGCTGGCTGTTGGGAAATATCATTTTGGTAAGTGCTTTGATAATATTTCCTAGACACACGCTCGATTTTGCATTTGCACGTGTTGTTTAACGTAGACAGAAAAACAACCATTTGCATTCACCAAACTGATTTAGCTACGATATGGTGTGATGGTCAATATTATTAAGTTTTTATGTTTTGTTCAATGTGACTTTAATACACACAATGTAAAACAATTTTAGTACATATTCAATGTAGAATTCAGAAGCGTCATTTGTTTTTGTTTACCTGCAGATACATAGCTGTTTAGACAATGTCGCCTTCTCCGATCCGTTGTCGTGGACCCTGGAAAATACATAAACGTTCCTCGGAACCTGACAGGTGGCTAGATGACATGGGTTTTTTTCGTAAACACACGGCTAGGGACTCCAGCTGTCTCTTTAGAGCTGTATCTGAAAACATCTACAACACCCAAAGATACTTTCACAAAGTGCGCCTCGACTGTATTCAGTTTATGGCTTCAAATAGTCATCTCTTTGAAGGGGTAGGATATAATGCAATAAAAAAAATTATTGACTTATTTTCACTTGGTATTTTCTGAACTAATAACAATTTATTTTGTAGTCATTGAATTGTAATTTTGAAAATTATTTGAAAGAGATGGCAAATGCTTCAGAATGGGGAGGGTTTATTGAAATATCTGCCATGAGTCACTTATATAGGTAAGATAGCTACAAAATTATTTCAAACTCTTATTAATCTATAATTACAATTGATGAAAATATTGCATTTTTAAAACACCTTTCAGACGTGATTTTGTAATATTTGAAGCCAACAATGGTCCTCAAACGAAAATTTGTAATGGGTATGGGAAAACAATTTACTTGTTTCATTCACCTGACACTAAGCACTTTGATGTGGTATATACTAAAGAAGTTATTACGACATCCTCATTTTGTCAATGTAAGTTTGTTCTAATGGATACATACAATTACAATTATAATTCAATTTCACAAACAATAATCAACAGTAATTAGTTAGTGAGAAAACTTCAAAGTTTTCCTAATGTGAATAGCAATGTTTATGCTTTAATTGCAAATTAGCTGTTTTGTGTTGTGAACTAGTTTTTTGTATAAGTTAATTTCAGCAATTTTTTTGCCATATTTTCAATGCATTTTATTTGCAAATTTATGGTTATTTTGTAGCGTTGGTTTATGAAATTCTTTATGATGGTGTATACCAATTGAAAGATTTACCATATGCTGTGGATAAAATGCTTCATGACAAAGTACCCGCCAACCACATTGAGTATTTCATGTCTGAAAATGTGGAGCGACGTAAGAAGCAAAAGGAAAGGGCTAAGATATTTATTGAAGCCACCAACAAAGATAACAAAGACAAGAACAATAATGCTGTTGCACTGAAATGTAAACACCACACAGAGGATTTAGAACGTGCCAGTTTGTTGAAGGAATCTCTCAGTATTTTTGTATTTAATCGTAGCCTCATTCAACTTGAAAATGTCTGCATGAACTGTTTGAATGTGAACAGTGCAAAAGATTTGCTTGATAATGGCATCACACCGTTCCCTTATAAAGTAGCAAAAGCATTAGATCCAGATATTTATCGCAACATAGAATTTGATGTATGGAGTGAAATGCGACGAGGTACATTGTTTTTCTTGCAATGTTTGCTCTGAATTGTTGAGTTGTGTGGTAAATTGATTTGGTTTTGCAGAGTTACGTTATGGGGCTAGATATTCAGATGGCACCACTCTTCAAGTAGGTGTCAAGTGTTTGTGTAGACTGCAACCAGAACAGACAGTGCCTTACCATTGCCACATCCAGGAGATGCGCCCGGACGGCGGACCTTGTTTAGTTTTCATTGAGGAATTAGGGGAGAAGCGTGTGGTGAATTACAATCAGCTGGAGTCATTACCCCAAGATGAGGTCCGCCCTTGGGCACCGCCATACAGGTTCTCCAGGGCCAACTCTCAGTTCTTGACTCTTAGCCAAATGTTGCAGCAAATAGGTGCGATCTTATTTAATTTTTAGTGCAAGAGTTCGGTGCAAAACCTATCCTGTCTCAGGTTTTACTCTAACTAGTGATTGCAACACTATACATTATATGCTCCTAACTCCTGCACATTTTCATGTTGTTCTCATAATACCTGCACTCACATTCATTTCACAACATCCAGGCAACATCACCCGAAAACAAGGTTTGAACAAGACCCGTAATAAGGTGAAGGGCACTTCTGATGATACGAAAACCCCTGATAAGGCCATGTCACAAAAAGCCATACTGAACTGGAACGAGGAGAGGTCTGAGGGAGACGACGACTACCCCTATGTGACCCAAACCAATGTTGACTACACTGCATATCCACATTTGGATTTTATTAATTTTGAGCCAATGCCTGTTAGTTTGTTTTAGTGATGTAGTTATTATAGTTTATGTTGTCATTTATAAGCATGTCATTTGATTTTCCTTTCAACTCTCTTTGAGTGTTTATTTCTTTTCTAGTTTATTTACGCTGAACTTACTCATATTTTTGAAAATAGTATGCAAGTTGTAGAGTGTGTGTTTGATACAGGTACCATTAACTTTTGATCTAATGAGGTGCTTATGAAATGATATATTCGCCATATCGTAGCTCAAACTAATGCTAAATGTTCTGCTTGTTTTTAGTAGTTGTATTTTAGTTGCTGATTTAAAATTTTTTAGTTTTAGTTGCAAGTTAAATTTTCCAGGTTGCTATAGAATCAGTCCTTGTTTACAAGCTAGTTTCTTAGTGAAGTAGTTGAGAAAATCAATATGAGTGTAGACAGTAAACAAAATATTTTTTTTCTGGTACTGTTTACCGATAATTAAACTTTTATGATTAATATATTTTTAAAATTGCTTAAATTAATCATGAAAAATCATTTTATACTTGTCACATGAACGCAAACAGCGCGTGACGCCACGCCCCTCGTAATCTTGATCAGAATTTATATCAGATAACAGAACTTGAGAGAATTAAACCTTAAGCATACAGTAGTAGTTGTTGTATCATCCATGGCACAGGCAAAGGAATTTAGCCATACTGCCAGTTAAGCATACACAGAACAATGTTAGTTTTAGAGGAGCATGACGCAGTGTTGCCAACTCGATACAAAAAGTAAAAGTGCTAGATTGCCAGGGATATCCCAAAAATTGTGCTTAACATATTTTTTTCACTTAGCAAAGAAAAAGAAAGGAAAATATATATTTACTTTTGTCTATAAATCTTTTATTATTAAAACAACTTCTTTTTCACTGTCACAATCTTCTGCAATGGAATTATTTCATGTAGGATCATGGACAATGAAATATTGAAATATCCATCTTTCTCATTTAAATTTAACGTAGAAAAGTCGTTCCTAATCATATTTATTTAAATCTCTCCGAATTACATTTTCTTTGAACTTACCTATAAAATCTAACTATAAGCAGAAAATAGAAATACTAAATAGTGCTAGATTTGGTGCTAGGTGCTAAAGTTCAATTCCGGTGCTAACCTTATGAAAATAGTGCCAGATCTAGCATCGAAAGTACTAATTTGGCAACACTGGCACGTCGTTATAGCGACGCCATGATAGAAGTTGGAATTTTTGCTGGAAATTTAGAAAATTAAATTTAAGTAATCAGTGATTTTTAAATTTTAAGTTACATATGAATTCTTATTTAAATATTTTTAAGCTATATTTCATGTATTTATAAAATAAAAATATTGAAAAATTGTCTGCATATATATAATAAATTACTATTTTATGTTATTTTGTGTAGTTACTTTGGTTCGGTAATATTGGTGGGTCATATCTGCCCTGTATTGGATTCGTATTTTGTGTTAATGTTATGTAAGGGCAGTAAAATATCTAGGGTAGATATGCCCGTTTACGTCCAACTAGTGGATTTAAATTTTTAGTTTATCTAACGCTGAGAACATGTTGTTACAGAAAGCACAGATTCTATGTTTACTTTTTTTCGTAAATTATCACTTTTTAATATTAATTAAATTCAGTTTACTTAACTAAACGGGTCTCATAAATATGATCACATAAATCTATCACTTTAAAAATAATAAACTGTCTATTGGAGCACTGGCCTTAATTTTTACACCATGATCATATTACTATTTTCTATCTTTTCAATAAAAAAAATCGAAGCGATTTCCGTGGTCATCAGGGCATGCAAAAACAGTTTTTTTCGGATATCTCTTTAAAAAAAAAACAGTTAACCATAAACATTAAAAAAAAACCATGTCTTTTACACAGATCTAGCTGTATCTTACCGATGACGCAGTGGATCTCTAATTTGAGCTGAGGAATTGTTTCTTATTCGCATAAACACGAGATTTCACAAAACCCCAATGAAAAAAACTGCACGGCGTTAAATGGCACGATCTTGGTGTCCAGGCGACATCAGAATTTATTAACCGTCTCTCTAATTTTGAAATAAATAAAGTAAAAATAAATATACTAATATTTTAAAACTGATTAAAACGAATGTAACAAAAATAAAACTAATTCACAATGTCTTTATTTTTTTAAACAGAACATAAATATTATTAAACTTTTCTTAACAATTTATATATCATGTAATGCCAATAGGTAATGGCCACATTTAGTTTTTATAGAGTAACTGTTATTAGTTAATACATGAAAACTACAAAACATGACAATGAATACATACATATTTAATTAATTACATCTTTTCAATTACCTTGAAAGAAAAGAACGAAAAATCGCTTTTCTTTAATAAAACTTCCAGTTTTTTTCGGACCGGTTAGTTCGGATAGCCGAAAACTGTTGCAGAACATGCTTTTTATGAGCTCCAAATTCTAATAAACCCAATAAGTTTTCTATAACTTTAAATTAAATGAAAAAAAAAAATCACACTATGAAATTAGATTTAAAAAAATTATTGACTGGACTTGCCTTCCCACTTATTGACGTTTAATCGAGGCGGTCTAACCAAGTTGCCATTTGTTTATGTTTTGGGCCTCAAGCGCCCACCATTACTGTTTTTGATATTTTTACAAGGTTAAACCGTTAAATGTTTGTAAATGGGAGGTGGACGGGATACAGGCGCATCGACCCTATTTAAAAGTTAACATTTGAAATGTATTAAATTCTTAATAATAATACATCGGCAGTTATGTGCCATAATACGGCGGTGACGATTGTTGGTTTAAATGTAACCGATTGGTTCCCAGGTTGAAGTTGAAGCACTGCCCCTGATGGTGGACTGCCGGCCGACCGCGGGCGCTGCGCCCCACGACATCGCGCACACAACCTCCAACGGAGCCCCGCCCGAGAACCACCATAACCAAGTAACTTCATACTCATCACTGTTTTGTATCAATATTACTTTGTAATATATGGGCAAAATCATTTCGACCTTGGTTCTGTTGCAGTTGTATACTTAGTTTATTGGATCATAAATTTATATTATCTTGGTTTTCTTAAATACGAGTGACGAATGATATCTACAATATTAAGAGGGCGCGTACACCAAAAAAAGACTCATTAAATTGGTTTTGTACGGGCAACATCACGTCAGGATATATACATCATTGTAAAATTTCGCCATTTCATTTTAAACCTTAATACATTGGGGTATACTTTAAAATCGATTAGGCTTTGACATACATTTTGTCTTGTCATAATAATAATAAATTAATTAACAGTATACATTTATCCCTCATTTTACCAATTGTCATCGAGTGTTGTGTTCCAGCAGAGTGGTAACACCGAGATGGGTGGGCACGGCATCACGTCACCCGCGTCTGTGCGCGCTTCCACCCCCGCCACCTCCAACACCATGACCACCTACACGGGCAACGTGTACAGTGAGTGATCAATTTCATATATCTATATAAAACTTAACATTGAATTGTCTAGACCCCTCCCGCTAGAAAACAATCAATAAAATCTTCATCATCACAATTAGAAACAGTCATCGGCTATTAAATTAGGTAATACATGTGTGATTACATGAAGTCACATGTCAGGGTAGGAATACTAATAATATATATGAGGAAAGTATTGATTGTTTGTTTGTTTGCATCGAATTGGCTCCGAAATCACCGGGGACTATTTTAAAAGCGTAGCTACATTAACAACAGGTAGTCTAGAATAAAATTAGTATTGGAAAAACCCTTTGATGACATTCTTAGACTTTTCAATCACACCTATCCCTATCCTAATGAATTTACATCCCTCCTTTTTTTTTCTTCAGAGGTTGAGTATTTGTTTGAATCATTATCGACCTAGATCGGTGGATTTTAATGAAAAATCCAGCACTGTTTGAATACAGGAAAGAGTCAGTCCTGCCGAGACATTTTAAACTACCTCTAAAAAACAAGGATGTCTAAAGCTACTTATCATTTAAATAATACTCATTTATTATTTTGTATCTGTTATACTTTTAGACCTTTTGTGACCTGTTACGACAGAGGATACATATTTATTTGACAACACAAATCGCAGTATACAATATAATATACTAAAAATAAACTAGACAAGTAAACAAAATGTGTCTGTCGTCGAGCTGGCTCCAGCTTATTGATTTATTATTAAAAAGTTTTAAAGGTCGCCATAATATGTTTCGTCTCACTAAATTATAGGCAACAATAGACCTTTTACGTGGAATTAAACACACCACGCATAATATAGTTAAGAGGAACTATTTTTAGGGTTTCGTACGAGGTAAAAAAAGGAAAACGAACCCCAATAGAATCACTTTGATGACCCAAGACCCTTTTTCTCAGGAACTCAGGTCTGTTGTCCCTTGGAGCTATGAAAAAAAAATCAAACTCCTAAGTTAACGCTATAAGTATCAAAAGATACAGCTGTTAATGCCGCAAATTTTTTAAATTTGCAAAGTAATCAAAACCTACAGGGTCATAATCTTAAAATTTATTACGAAGCAACGCCTTATAGCATTTTTAGTTACATGTTTAGTTACATCATATAATGAAAACGCCTTTTCTCATGAACGCGTAGAGGTAATAAATTGAAATTCATATCAAATACTCAAGTCTCTAATACTTTTAACCTGTAACAAAATCAAACTTCTGTGTCAACGCAATCAGAAGAAACAGCAATGTAAGCCGCATATTTTCAAACTCGCAACTGCATCAAAACCTTAGGGTACCTCCAGCTAGAGCTAGAACCTTGAATTTTGGCATTAAGCAATGTTTTGTAGCACATATAAAGCAAAAATTCCGACAACCTTGCATTTTTAGTTACGTCACAATATTATACGTACAGGTTTGTACGGAATCCTCGGTGTGTACAAACCTGTAGGTGCGAGTCCGACTTGCGCTTGGCCGATTTTTAAACTGGGGGTGTGTATTTATTTTGGTATTATATATCAGTAAACATTTTCAACGTTTGCAACAAAGCGTCCCACCCGGCCGGCATGAATCCGACGAACGCTGGATACGGGAACATGGGCGTGGGCGGCATGGCGCCGGGCGTGGGCGTGGGCGGGATGGGCCCGGGCGTGGGGGGCATGGGCCCCGGCATGGGCGGGGTGGGGGGCGCGGCGCCGTACATGTGCGGGGTCAAGTCCCTCGTGTGGTGCGCCTCGCCGCCTCCGCCGCACGCGCCCCCGCTGCCCCCGCAGGGGGTCAACCCGCACGTGTTCAAGAGCGTGCAAGCTAATGGCGCCGATCTGCCGATGAACGGTGAGTCCTTCATGTTTTGTTGTGACATAATTGTTCGTTCATAACATTGTTAACTGATCGATACGAAGTTCATGTGCAGATTTGTTCTATTTAAGAAAATGTACAATTTGGGTTTCGAGTTTCTTGCCAGTTCTTCTCGGTACAACGTCTCCCGCCGTAGATTTACGAACCGATGGCGTAGCTCTCAGCTTCTACAAGTGTAACAGTCTAGATTTAATAAATAATTTTTGATTTTTCAAAATGGTAATAAATCTCGTCTTAAACATCGTTTAAATTACACCAAAATTTGACAGAACGTGGATTTCATACGTTTATTTCGAATATAGTTTATATGTTTATTTAAAAATATATTCTCGGCGTCTATCTAAATATTTGAGAATCGGTGTATATGAGAATGTATATGAGAGTTTGCTGTAATGTTGTGCAGACATAGCGACTCTCCGCTTCTACTTCAACCTGGGCGTGGAGTGCATGTGGTCCGCGTACGGGCCCCCGCCCCCGCACCCGCCCCCGCGCCACTACTCGCCTAGAGACCTCACGCAGGTAACACACGCACACGCACACAATGATTATTAAATACACCTTTAAAGCAATGATTCATTAAAAAGTTTAGATGGCTTGTCTACGCACAACATTGACAACAAAAAACCAAGGCAATTGCCCGAGTTTCAATTTAGTCACGTTTAAGCAAGCGTTGTGACTGATGCCATTTTTACTCGTAATTTCATGTGAAAAGTAGAACACCTATAAAAGTAATAACCTAAGAATGCACGTTAAGGCTTCGGTAAACGGGAGCGATGAATGCGTGGGGGAAGAATATCTCACGCTCTGCAAAGTTGGACAAAATTTATTATTGTAAATATCAATTTAACACTGAAATGAAATGGTATAATTTTGAATAATCATTTATATTATCAGCTTATGTTGTTCAAATATAATAATATCCTCTGCATATTACACAATGATAGTCGTAATTTTCTATAACTATTTTACTGTGTACGCCTTCTAATGTACGTGTCGACGTCGACAGATGAGAAAACTCGTAAAAATCGTCAGTCGGTGTAGTGTGGATAGTGCATGGTTTGTTCTGTGTGCAGGACATGCAGGTGCTGGGGCTGCAGGAGCGCGGGGCGGGGGGAGGCGGCGGGGGAGGGGGCGAGCACGGCCACAAGCACAAGCCCGCGGACAAGCCGCCGCCCAACAACAACGGCAAGCCCAACGCGCAGCGCCCCCTGTTGGGCCCAAGGTCAGTATGTCAGGCCCGGATCTAGGGGGGGGGACAAGTGTCAACGAGCGAGAAAGAACGAGGTTTACAAATCTAATAAGTAATTAAAAATATGTTGCAGAAATATGATAGTATAAAATGTGGCATCAGGGAGCGTGGGGAAAGGTGGTTAAGAGGCAGGGTAGGCTGTATATAGCCGTCATACATACATAGCGTGATCATTTTTTTTCGTGTCGAATACTTCTGCGGAATTTTTAGTACAGGAAGATTTATTTCTTAGTCACCGTCCAAATTATTTTTTAAGTATCGTTTATTAACTTTATTATAAAAAAAATTTTGATGACATTTTCAATTTCATATGATACAAAGTATAACGTAAACGCTTGCGTTACATACGAACCTTTATAGATTTTTATAGGACATGTTCTTTTACTTATACATACATCATACAAAAACACTACCTAACGAATCCTTTTTATGAAAATCATATGAACGGAAAAGTACGTAATTTGGCACAGTTGAAGTTTATACAGAGAAGGAGTGCATGAAAATAACTTCTGATATATAAAAAACACATTTGATTCATTAAAAACGTGTGTGTATCAAAAACGTACTTACCGATGTCACACATAAAAAAGTGTCATAAAAAAAGTGTGACTACACGCAATATATTAATGTACAGGTTCAAGCGCGGTGGCAACAACCAAGACGGCAACCAGAACAATAACCACAACCAGAACAAGGGCCACAACAACAACATGGGCAACAAGGGACCCAACAATCGGTCAGTTTATCATTATTATATCCATATTGATAAAATATTTGGATATATCGGATTTTTTATATAATATAAAACACTTTTACTATGCCTTAATCTCTTTACAATAAGAGTGACCGTTTCTCTACTTATTACATGCTTTTATTTTAGATCAAACTGTACATGAGAAGATTTATGGTAGAATATTGATGATAATTATTTTTAGAATGGGTTCCTAAATCTGATATTACTCTATCTGAAATTTGATGAAAAAAAAATTTTAATTTAGGTAAAATATATATTTTTTCATTGTAATTTGTTTATTAAATGTGTAAAAATATCCTACACAAAATGATAAACCTAGTTGTTTGTGTTAAAATTACAAATATTTAAATAGTAATATTGTGTACATGAAGGCCTATTCTGTTTTTTTAAGAAAATGATATTTCGTAATATTTTGGAATGAAAGTACAATTAAAATTTCTTTTAGTCAATATACAGTCATCTGTTACTTCAGCAAAGAGACACATTATGAGTAAAATATCACAAGTAAACTTATTCGATGGATACAGTTTAAAAGATTATAATTATATTCTCAATGAAAAATGCTTAAAAAAATCCACATTGTCCCTGGCACTGTTAGATGGGATTCGAACCCATGAGGTATCGCAATCCGGACGACTGGTATAACCGCTAGCTACCCAGGACCTAACAGGGCTGATGAATATTTCATCCACTTGTTACTTTTTCCCTACTACAGATATATTCCGTAAATCATGTATGAGATACGTATTAACATTTTTAGAGAGTAGTATAACAGTCGATTCCGTCGTTCAGCAATTTATTCACTGATAAATTGTTCGAAACATCGTTTTCTAAGAAACGGATTGGGCCTCGTGCGTTTGCCATACGAATGTTCCGACGGTGATGTTTCTCGTAACCAGCCAGTGGTTCAACAGTCGGGGGCAGGGCGAGCCCCGCGGCGGGGGCGGGGGCGGGGGCGGCTACGGGGCGGGGGCGGGGGCGGGGGGCGGCGCGGGGGAGGAGTGCGTGCCCGAGCCCGCCATGCTCACGCTGCCCTACATACCGTACCCGCCGCCGATATACCCGATACCATACTATCCCGTCGAGTCCGATCCAGGTGAGACAATCATAATAATAATAACAAGCCTTTCATTCTGAACTTCGAGTATATTGTCTTGAAATAAATTTTCGCTAGTTTAAAATTGACCTAATAAAATGTCTTGTAGTTCAGTTCAGTTTTCTTATGTTTCCCATCTATTGGATACCATTCTGGTACAATGTTACTTCAATTTTCCTTTTTATCTTTTTCCGTGTCCAATAAGGAAACAAGACGGCAGCTTAATGAGAGAAAAAACTTAATTAACAGATAATACACACTCGAATAAACCACAATAATGGAGAGTCCGTCTCCATTTTGCTTTAGCTTAAATTTAAGACTGGCTTTGAAATATAACCTGCCGTCATTTGTAGGTCTCGCAGCGCCGCTGTTCGAAACAATCCTGTTTTTTAAATTCTAAGTATAGCAACATGAAATGTGTATTTTCAGGTATGATGGGCATGATGGGTGGGATGGGGTACGTGGGGTACGAGGAGGGTGGCGAGTACGCGCCGCTGCCGTACTACCCGCCGTACCCGCCGCCCCCCCACCACCCGCACCCCCACCCCCACCACCCCCACCACACGCACATGCCCCCCCCGCACACCATCGAACACAAGTGAACCGGCCTAGAGACAGCTTCTATCACACACCAATCTCGTTCAACCCACATATAATTATATAATTAAACAAAATTGTATCGAATTAATTGCATATGAGAGCGTCCTTCAGTTTTTTTCAGTCACTCTGTCTTTCAACATTATATGTAAGATTGAAAGTTTATTCTTTAGAATTCTATCCGGTCCTTTATAGTGCATCTCTAGTTCTTTTGTAAGAACTGTATTTTAGGCAACTGAAAGGTAATAGTGAAAAATAAAATACTGAAAAGAGAGCATATGTATTTGGTCCCTAATGATTAAAATTATTTTGTTGTAATTGTTGATTTAGCTGTTAAAACTTAAGATTTTACAGATTTCCATTTTTTAAAGAAAACTTTATATAATACGTTTAAATGTTATATTTAAAATTGACAATTTCCTAATTACACACTAATTTCTTTTACACTACAAAAAAATTATATAAAATGTACTTGTCTCAAGCAGACAGACATGGATATTCCTATTAATATCTATATAATGTGTTTGTGACAACTGAATAGATATGATCTGTTTAAATACATAATTATGTAACACTTCATTGTTGTGGACGCCTCACGTATGTTGATTTTGACCTCACGTGACTCCATTGTCTGAAGAGATATGTCGCTAACGAAATATTCGATAATTTACATAAGACGAAAAAAGTCTCGTGCTGACATTCAACTTATTTTTTGGCATTTATATAATATTTCCCTTTATATTTTACATTATTATATAATAATATGAGACTTAGAATCAGGTTTAGGTTTTATCTTAGAAGATTTGAGACATATTTTTGTGCTATATATTTATTTGAATACTCGATATAGGAATTGATTACGAAAAAAAAATATACAACATCAGCGACAGAAGTCAAATAAATGATAAAATGTGTAAAAATATAACATAATTATTGTAATATTTTGTTTTGTAAAAGTATTCGAAAATACCATTGTTTTTAAATATTTTTGCAAGATAAATATTGAGATGACATTTTGAAATTTCCTAAAATTATATATGTCACGTGTGGAATGACGAGTTAACCGATAGAAGCTGCATTATTGATGTGTCACTTGGTTTCGTGTCACGACGACTGGTAGATGGGTGACTGTTGTTGGAATTATTATAATGTTTTGTTGAATAATGGTGTCTCGTCTTTATATCAGCCGCTGCGTGCTGGACTAGCTCAAATTTATTATATGTTCAATAAAATGTAAGACTGGGGGAAAGGCAGCGAAGAAGTCTGGTAAATATCAAATGAAGAGCAAACCTGGATGACGACACCGAAATGAGATAAAACAATCGTCTTAAACTGGATTTTGCACTAAATTAGAACATTGACCTTAAATTTATTTAAGAAAATTGTTACTATGAAATCTAAAGCAGGTATTTAACGTAATCTGTCAGTGTTGCTACTATAAATTAATGTATAAATTTGACCAAAATTAATGTTTTACAATTTCAACAGTCACCTACTGGTCTACACGAAGCCAAACAAATCGCAAGTCCAATTTATAAACTCTATTATTGTACCGTTTAACATTTATTTACTACAAAACAACGGTACAGTGATCTTGTTGAGGGCGCGGTCACCCATCCCACGGTGGTCGCACCCACATAAGATTGGCAAACAACGACAACGCTCAACGAAAAACGGTTTACGATTTAGATGATGTCCCACTGGCGGCGGTCAGCAAGTGCCTCTATTGGACGGTAAACAAAACCGTATTCGAAAACTTGTATACGAAAACTTGACAACTGATTGAAAGTGTCATTTTACACATGCCACGATTACGTTTTTGTAAACTAATAATAATGGAGGTACTGTTTTTTTATATGTTAGACCCCCGTCAGTGTGACATGTCCTATGCTGTGTGTTATTTTTTTAAAGAAAAAGTCAATTACACTGGGCAATAAGTTGTTGAATAATTTTATACAAAAAAATTTAGTTTCAGTTTTCTTAGTGGTCTGTTGGTAATAGTTTGAGTACCACTGGCTCCTGTCACACAGCATAGACTCGCCTTGTTGTTTATAAAAGTTGATGCGAATGTATAGGACGACAATTGATCTATGTTAACTATTGTCTAAATGTGTATAAATGTAGTAAGTACTTAAGGAGAGCGAGAGGGTGAGAGAGACAGATATGTGTGAGAAGGAGCGCGTCGTATTGACGTCGCCGGCGCCGGCCCCGTTCACTTCAAACGTTTATCGAAACTTAGCGTTGTCCTTTTCTGATGTGGAACGTTCGACAGAGCCAGCCGCACCCCACTGTGATCTCTATACGACTGAATCGTGCCCCATTCGTATACACTTGAGATTAGTTTTCAAAATTTTTTAATTCCTAAGTGTTCATTGGTGCTGCGAAATTGTCGAGGTTGACAGGGTTTTTAAATATTTTTGTATGGAATCGGCATTTTACATACTTACGATCGATTAGGTGTTAGGCGCTGTGTATCATTCCTTTTAATGTAAGGTGAAAACTGTAAATTTTAAGCCAATCTTAATAATCTAGGTCGCAAATTTGAGTATTGCGCGCGTACCGTGTTGCGAACTCGAGTCGAGTGGCCGACTGGTGTCGATCTTTAGTACATAAATAGCCATATTTTAGTTGTAACCATTAATCGTTTAAGTTCCTACAAGAAAATACAGAAAAAATACAAAAAAAAATACGAGTCAATTATTATCGAATGTATGTAGATCGAAATCTCTACATTTAGCATTTACCACGATTGCGTTTGCAACACGGCACGCGCGTCACGGGCTTATGTTAGTTTAGTTAGCGATAAGTGTTTCTAGCCTGTCGAGGGCTCGTCACAACTAGATTTTACTGTAGCAGATCTCACTCCTCGTCGACATTCATCAGGTGTAATATTATAACGAAAAAGAAAAAATTACGAGTCCTACTTTGATCTCATCGCAAATCTGTCAGACGTTAAAATACTGGTGCTTGGGTAGCGTTGATAATACATTATGTTTTAGTAGTGATGCTCCGTTGTTAGTTGTACCGCGCCTAGTCTAAGCATTTACTATGTGCCGGGGCACACTTGTCATGCGGGAACACGTGTATTCTCTCCGCGCCTGCAAACGATCATTCTTCTCGGCCGATGGTAGGTTAGTTGACCGTTTAACATTAATAACGTACCCCTCGTGTTACCCTATGTGAATCAATCTCATTATATTGTAATATTTCGATGTGCTACTGTAATTATAAAAACTTTTTATTCCGATAATTCTATTTTGGCATCTAGGAAATTGGCTGTGATTCGCTTGTAATCTCAGATGAGCTTGGAAATATAATGGGCAGAGTAGTTATTATTGTAGGTAAGGAGTCGAAATCACTTTTGATTGAAAACTTAACACGTTGTTCACCAATTTTTTGGGAGTGTCGTTTATAATATATGTGTATTAGTGAGTCCGACCTCCGTGTCGGCGTGTGACTTGAGAAACATACAATCCGCCCATGATTTTTGAATCCCTACTTTATTATATTCCCGCATATGTATGACATATTATTATATATTTAAGTATATACATATATACAAAACGTAACTGCTACGTAACAAAATCTCCAATTGTTTGTACAGAGCGTTGTTAAAGAAAAAATAAAAAAAAATATAAGTGTACTCTTCTATAGATATATGTGTGATGTTCAGTGTAAAGTCATTTTTTGGTGTTTCAGTATTAGTTTTAAATCACTAGGAGTTAGAATTTATGTTAGTCGTTAATTAATGTTTACGTAAATAGTGTTATTTTTTTAAGAATACCATCAGTTACTTTGTTCTCGTCAAGGAGTAGCGCAGGAGCGCGCGTTTTGTTCCCACTAGAATTAGATAGAACATGTGCCAACTTTGATATCTTATTATTTACAAATTGGCAGTGAAACAGACCAATATTGAATCACCAACTGCCAAAGAACAAAATTCTTGTTGTCATATCAGTTCTTTTACATAATAAATGTCTACAATAATTATTGTGTTGTGAATATATACTATATGGATAGATGTATGTCTTTACTATATGGTTGTATAGAGCTCAAGGTTAGAGTTGTGTCCGCCTTCGAGATGTTATTTGTATTTTTTTCAAATTCAAATTCCATCAAATAAAAGTAAACTGATTTTCCAATTGTTGTGTTTCATTTTAATTTGTAAATACCCTAAATTGCGTTCGGTTCAATAAATTTTACCTTCAAATTAGCACCTTTCGTGTTCAGAGAGTGGGGAGATGTATGACCGCATTACTAGACCGTTACATTCTCAGATTGAAAAGTTGCATGAATCTCTAGAGAATACGGAAAGTAAATATTCGAGTGCACAGAAACAAATTAATGAACACATTAAGTCTGCATCAGAGTTAGTTGATTTATGCAATTATAATGCAGAGCGATATGAGTCATTATTAAAAAATCAACAAATAAGTACTATTAATCATTCTTCTTTTTCTGATCATTCCATTATAAATGTAGTACTCAAAATTAATGAAATTACTCATGATCTCGGTCAATCTCTCTTATCCTATATGTACAACATATAATACATGCCCTTTCAAACCAGCCCCCTGATTGTCTAATTTTAAATCTTAACAATCGCTTTCAGTTTGAAAGGTGTTGCACAACCATTGCTGCATAATACAAATATTTTTTTTTCAATTGTCTTCAGAAACAAGCAATGGTTATACAACATCTTTCAAACCGAAAGATTTTAAAGTTAGACAATTAGTCCCCTGCATTTTCTAATGACTCAAAAAGTAGCAAAACTAATGTTTTTATGACAACCTGGGCCAAGGCTTGTCTGTTAAAGTAAAAGTTAGCACAAAACTTCATAAATATTTGTTCTCTAGGTCGATCATTTAATAATATAGTAAAAAATCTGAGCAAAAATGAACTACATAGTGCCACAACTTTAATTATTTTGTGTGGTGATAGCTCATCATCATCAATACAGGGTCATGTAAAAAGTATTTATAACTTACTAAAATTATAATCTGAATCAAATTGTAAAATGATAATAAGCAGCTTTCCATATGTCAAAAACTACAATAAGGAACAAAACATGCGCATACATAAATTAAATTTGACATTATATAATATGTTTACGCCGAAGCTCCTTCAGACTTGCAATAGCAATATTTTTGACACTTTAACGTATCAGTACAATAATTAATACTGTAGGTAGAATAATAAAAAATTGAAATTCTCTCTCTTCAAATAATGTTTGTCATATCTATAACATCTCCGCATAAAAATATCTTGTAATTGAAGAAATATAAGCTATTATCAAGATTTCTGGGTTTCATTAGAGACTCCTTTATGTTACATAAAACATAAATTGGTGGCCCATGAGGGGAACAAATATTCAGAGAAGAAATTCTAAATTAATTTCGGACTCGACATTGCGACTGAAGTTGATGCAATGAATTGAAGTTCATAACCCTGTATTGGATAAAGTTGGGACTAAACACTAATATTAACATCAAGCTAAGTGTCGGAGCAGTGAAACAGCAAAAGTTTTACGCCGCAGTACAAAAAAGATAAGTGTCTTTCCATTGACCTTTGTCCATCCCTAAATTACATTCATACCTAATGAATACCAAATTTTCGATCCTAAATATAGATATATTTCCTTGTTTTTACAATGTTTATTCCATAATATCTAAAGAATTGTCCAGATAATCTCCACTTGTAATTATAACAACGAAGTACTTTTAGAAAATTAACTATCCTACCTACCTATTTAAATACTAAAACTTAGAATTTTATTGGAATCTGCTTTATAAAATAATTACTTTTAGGTCTTTTCTACACAAAAGGACAAAGTTATTTTAATTACAAAATGTTCCCTATACTTAAATATAATAACATACAGTAAAGTTTATTGGATTACCGTCATAGTATAAATTAACTAAAGAATCATAACATTTTTATACAATAGCTTCATTTAATAGTTTCGCCTTTACTTGTTATTTATTATTTTGTAAAGAGAAATTTAAACTACCTGTCTCATAAGATAGAATAACAAATTTGAGTATTGATAATTAATTTTCTTACTGTTAAATACATACATATAAAAATAAAACAAAATAAACAGTTTTCAACAAGGTTTTGCATTGTTTGTTAAATATCTTGCCGACATTTTTCAGGGAGTGATTAAGAACTCAAGTAACATGACTAGCTAAGGCTTAGTGCAGCTGCTATATATATGTGCGTTATCTCAGCGGACCTGCAAGCGATTTCCTGTTCAACTGATTTGAGGAGCGTGAGAATAACTTTCATTACTTTATTAATTTGGAGAATTAACTTTGACACTACATAGAAGTAAATAATATATTAACTTCAAAAATAAATATAAATAAATTATAAAAAATATTTACTTGAAAAATATTATTTGATTTTATAATGTCGAATCCAACCGAGGGGTCCTCATCAAGTGCTTCAAACGAAAAACTAAAAGATTTGATGACGAAACGTAGCTCCATAAAAGGGCAAATTACAAAGTTTAAAAAATATTTAAAAATCATAAGTGATAAAAAGGAACTTTCAAATATTGCTTTAGTAGAATTAAATCTTAAACTTAGCAAGTTTGAGGCCTTGTCGGTAAAATTCGACGATTTGCAAAGTGAAATCGAGGTATTAAATTCAAACAATATTGATGCTGAAATCGATGAGCGAGAAGACATTTTTAGGACCGTAAGGTTGGAGGTTGGGGTCCCTATTGTGGTGATGGAGACAACTGGCCAGGGAGACTAAAGGATAATCGTCTCCCTCCGAGCTAGGTGTTGTTAGCCCGGGGACCGCGGTCCAACCGATGTAGGTTGGACGTTCTATTTATGTTAATTGGTAATTAAACTTATTCTGTGTGATGTAGGTTTCTTTGTTCTAAATGTCTTGTAGTTATTAATTTATGCTGTTTGTATTGGTACAGCGCCATCTCGTTACTTGCTGTTGAAATTTATTGCAGTTCGTCTTGCTATCGTTGGCTGTGACGATGCTATTCTTCTCACTATCGATTGTTGTGGCGATGTTAGTGCGATGAGTTAGATGTCGCTATGTATCAGTCGCCACAACATCGAAAATAATATTATTATTAACATTGCTTCAGCTAAAACTTTAATTGAAAAATATAATCAAGTAGAAAGCGAGATAAGGCGTGCGTCCCTCACTCACGAAACTCATTGTATTCTCGATCATCAAGAGCTTAGTTTTAAATTGCCTCAATTACAAATCTCCAAATTCGACGGCGCTTATTTTCGCTGGTTGGAATTTCGAGACACTTTCGAGAATCTTATACATAACAACAGCCGTATTAAGGCAATTCATAAATTTCATTATTTAATATCCTATTTAGAAGGAGATGCCGCTAGAATTGTATCGAATCTCGAAGTGTCATCCGTATATAACTACTATATAGAAGCATGGAAACTACTTTGTGAACGATATGATAATAAGAGGTTGTTGATAAATCACCATTTAAGTTCATTATTTACTATACATTCTATTAACCGTGAGTCGGAACGGTCCTTACGATTTATGGTAGATCACGTGACAAAGAATTTACGTGCTTTGGCAAATTTGGGCCAACCGACAGATAAGTGGGATATTGTTATAATATTTATGCTATCTTCAAAGCTTGACAATCGAACGTTAATGAAATGGGAAGAATACCGTAACACTCTACCTGATGTTCCAACCTTGGAACAATTTTATAAATTTTTAATAGATCGCGCGGATGTTTTAGAATCACTAAATCGCAATAAATACGATAATAATACATTAAGCCACACATCTAATAGTGTGCAACCGACGTCTTCGACGATTCATAACAAAAGTTTTATTCATAAAAATGATCGATCTGCATTTACAAAATCATTTGCTAGTGCTAATAAACTTAAAATTAAAATTAAATATTGAAATTGAAAAAATGTTAACAAAGTTTTGGGAAATGGACGAACTTCCACCCAAGAATGTTCTAAATGAACATGAAAGAGAATGCGAAAATCATTTTTTGACTCATACTACTCGTTTGAGTACGGGTCGGTTTTGTGTTAAATTGCCTTTAATTGATACTGCTGACTGTCTTGGAAATTCCTTTACGTTAGCCAAAAGACGTTTACTTAATTTAGAAAAAAGATTCAATAGAAATCCAAACTTAAAAAATGATTATTCTAACTTTATTAAAGAGTATGCCGATTTGGGTCATCTTACAGAATCACCTGTAGCAAACCCAAACCCGTCATATTTTTTATGTCACCATGCCGTATTCAAATCAAGCAGCGAATCAACTAAGCTCCGTGTTGTTTTCGATGGGTCGGCTCCTTCTTCGTCCGGCTTTTCATTGAATGATATTTTGATGGTGGGTCCAAATGTTCAAGACTCTCTTTTCTCCATTTTAGTCCGAGCTAGGCAGTACAAATATCTATTGACTGGCGATATTGAAAAAATGTATCGCCAGGTCCAAGTAGATAATGAGGATGCTAATCTGCAGCTGATCTTATGGAGAGAAGGGGAGTCTCAACCCATTAAGACCTTGAAGCTGAATACTCTCACTTACGGCACCGCAAGTGCGAGCTATTTAAGCACAAGATGTATCAAACAAATTGGTGACGAACAAGAGGATGAATTGATAAAAACGATTATCCATAAAGATTTTTACATTGATGATTTGGTAACCGGTTCTAATAACGAAATCGAGTTACGGCACATTCAAAGGGAGGTCACGAAAGCCTTGCTTTCTGGTTGTTTTAATCTAAGAAAATTTAGAAGTAATTTAAAAAATATTTTCGAAAATTCAAATATAAATACACTCAAAGATCTAACTATTAGTGAGTCCTCCAACACTCTGGGGCTTGGATGGGACCCTTCTAGCGATAGTTTACATTTCCCGATAAAATCAATCCCTGAAACAGAACAAATCACAAAAAGATTTATAATGTCTAATGCGTTCAAGTTGTTTGACCCTTTGGGAATTTTAAGTCCATGCACAATTCGTCCCAAAATGATATTACAGAAATTGTGGCAGCAGAAAATAGGCTGGGACCAGCCTGTTTCAAATGATATTAAACAAGAATGGCTAGGTTTTATTAAAACTCTAAATTGTTTATCAAATTTGCAAATACCTAGGTGGGTCATATGTGACTCTCCTATATGTATAGAACTACACTCTTTTAGTGACGCATCGCAATATGCTTACGGAGCTTGCGTATATATGCGATCAGTAAATGCTAGTAACGCTGTCACAGTAAGATTGTTGTGTGCCAAGTCTAAAGTATCTCCCTTGAAACCTACTACCATTCCTAGGCTAGAGTTGGCAGCTGCTGTTCTCGCCTCTAGGTTATGCAATTCCGTCACTGAATCTTTAAGACTAGTACCTGATAAACTAGTGCATTGGTGTGATTCGACCACTGTTTTAGCATGGATAAATAATGATGTCAAAAAATTAAAAACATTTGTAGCCAACCGAATAATAGAGATTAATGAGAGAACAAAGGCATTGGATTGGCGTTACGTACCAACCTCTGCTAATCCGGCTGATTTGATTTCCAGAGGCGTAGATTGTAATCAAATAATTTCACTCAACCAATGGTGGTCTGGGCCTCGTTTTTTGGGAGATGATGAATCTACTTGGCCAGTTTTAAATTCCAATAATATGAATTCTAAACACAGTGAGGTATTATGTGAGATAAAGGTTAATATCACAACTACTAATATAGAAAAAATTGTTAATTTTGAAAATTATTCTACATTAACTAGAATTCAGAGAATTTATGCATATGTATTAAGATTTTATTTTAATGCTAGAAATAAAACAAATAAACGCAAAGGTCATTTAAACTTAGACGAATTGAATCAATCATTTAATTTTCTTTGTGTTATTGCTCAGAAGGAAATATATCCGATTGAATATGATTTATTATCAAAAAACAAGCAACTAAGTGCCAATTCCAAATTGATATCTCTTTCTCCCTTTATGGATGAAAATAACTTAATAAGAGTTGGAGGGCGCATAGAAGCTTCAGATTATGCATATGAAAAGAGACACCCTATTCTGTTACACGCTTCACACCATTTAACGAAACTAATTTTTAGAAGTGAACATTCAAAGAATATGCACGCTGGTCCACAGTTATTATTAGCAATAGTTAGGGAAACTGTGTGGCCCGTTAATGGACGATATCTTGCTAGAAGAACCGTCAATAATTGTGTGCGATGTCGCCGTATTCGCGGTAAAACATTATGCCCTAAGATGGGAGTTTTGCCGTCACAAAGGATAACTCCTAATTATCCGTTTTGGTCGGTTGGGTTAGATTTTGCTGGACCGTTTAATATTTTAAATCGTAAGGGCCGCGGTAGCAGGCTCGTTAAATGTTATTTATGCATATTTATTTGTATGCGCTATAAATGCGTTCACTTGGAAGCTGTAAGTGATTTGTCAAAGGACGCTTTTGTTATGACGCTAAAAAGATTTATAGCTCGAAGAGGTAAGCCACAGGAAATATTTTGCGACAATGGACGCAACTTTGTCGCTGCAGCCAGGGAATTGGGGGATTTTTTAAAGAAAAATAATGATCCTCTATCTGACTTTGCAACTCAGAATGGTATTAAATTTATTTTCACTCCGGCTTATGCTCCTCATTTTGGCGGAATATGGGAAGCGGGAGTAAAGTCCGCAAAATATCATATAAAACGGGTTTTAGGAAATAGTCACCTAACGTTTGAAGAAATTTCTACGTTGTTTGCCCAAGTGGAGGCTATCTTAAACAGTCGTCCTATATGTCCTCTGTCTGCGTCTCCTAATGACTTCCTATCCCTTTCACCTGGACACTTTATCATCGGTAGACCTTTGACTGCGTTTCCTACACCTGCTCTTGAAGATTGCAATGAAAATCGGCTACAAAGGTATGCCCGACTTGAGAAGATCCGCCAGCACTTTTGGCAGAGGTGGCAAAAAGAATATATCTCCGAGCTACAGCAAAGAGTTAAATGGAGAGTTGACAAGGCGAAACTAAACATCGGAGATATGGTTTTACTTCAAGAAGATCACGTGCCTCCACTGAACTGGCGTCTTGGCAGAGTTTCTCGTTTGTACCCTGGTTTGGACGGTATATCTCGAGTTGCTGACATACAAACAACAAAGGGATGCATACGAAGACCATTGGTTCGTCTATGTCGTTTGCCAACGTCGGAAGAAATCGATGCTTGAAAGACTTCTTTCAGCGGGGGGAAGATGTTTACGCCGAAGCTCTTTCAGATTTGAAATAGCAATATTTTTGACACTTTAACGTATCAGTACAATAATTAATACTGTAGGTAGAATAATAAAAAATTGAAATTCTCTCTCTTCAAATAATGTTTGTCATATCTATAACATCTCCGCATAAAAATATCTTGTAATTGAAGAAATATAAGCTATTATCAAGATTTCTGGGTTTCATTAGAGACTCCTTTATGTTACATAAAACATAATATGATATCTCGTCATAGTGACGTTATTTTATTTTATAAGTATATTTAAAAAAATAATCTGACAATAGATAATATGTATCTGACTAAATCATGTAAGACCGAAATAGCTACTTTGTTTAGCTTATAATTTACAAGATTCTGTTATATTTTGATATAACACAGAATATTTTTTGTATTAGTAATTCTACTAATGTAAATGTTAATTTGACAAATTCAGTTTTAAACTGAAAAGTAAGACAAAGGCTAAATCGACTTACATTAATATAATGCATCAAAATATACAGTGTTTGGCCGGCAAAGACTTAGAATTAGAGTTATTTATTCAATCGAACGATATACAAATAGTTTGTTTAACAGAACATTGGCTGTGTGACTTAGTGAAATGTTGTTTTATTTAAATATTTTTTTTTCATATGCAAAGTTCATATGTACGTAGGGGAGCAAAATGCGGTGGATCATTGATATTGGTTAGTGATATTGTAAAATCTAAGGAAAGAAAATATATCGTAGAATTAACGGTAGAACGAGATATTGAACTTTCTTGTGTAGAATTAAGTAATCTAATTAAAGTATGTGTATACCGACCCCCCAAAGGTAATTATAGTGTTTTTGAGTTAGTGATGGAGGATGTTCTTAAAAAGTTAGACTCAAAAAACAAATTTTTAGTTGTATGTGGTGATTTTAACATAGATCTTCTCTTAACCCAGTACAACATCCGATCGTTTTCTCTCTTTGTTCAAATGTTTTAATTTAACAAATCAATTTCATGAACCGACAAGAGTGACTGCGAATTCAGCTACTTGTTTGGATAATATTTTTTCAGAGCGCAACCCAGCAAACAAATCAGTTTTTAATAATATTTCATCTGATCATTATGGCTTGAAAGTTACTTACGAGATAACGGTTCCTAATGAACCTAAAATAATAGAAGTTAGACCATTTAATAATAAACGTATAAATAATTTTCAACTAAATATAGATGAGAAAATCGTGCAGATGTCATGGTCACATGACGACCCCGATATACTTTATAATAACCTTTTTCATCTCATAAAGAATGAATTCGATCGAGCTTTCCCTTCTAAAACGAAGAAAATTACTACGCAGAAACTACAGTTTTGTGACTGGGCTACGACTTCTAATTTGAATTCTTCGCCAGAGGCAGCAATGGCTATGCTTAGGAAATGTGTACCTAAATGTGATACCTTATTTAAGTTATAATATATTGATTCATTAGATTTTATTTAAGGCTTCAGATCAAAAAAAAAATAAATAAACACTCGTGACTTATGGGGTATATCAGTGAATATAATAAAGAGTATAATTAATATAATTGCTCCCTATCTCGCTGATATTTTCAACCATTGTATTGATGAGGTTATTTTCCCCGATCTCATGAAATTTAGTAAAGTCATTCCTCTTTTTAAAGCTGGTAATAAACAGGATCCTAGTAATTATAGACCCATTTCAATTCTACCGACACTAAAGCAAGATTTTTGAAAAACTTATTCTGTAACAACTAATATCCTACTTTAATTCCAACGAACTTTTTCATACTAAGCAAAACGGTTTTACCAAGGGTCGTTCGACTACAGATGCGGGTGTTGCGCTACTAAAGCATATATTTAAAGCATGGGAGGGATCGCAAAACGCTCTTGGAGTTTTTTGCGATCTGTCCAAAGCCTTCGATTGTGTTGAGCATCAGACACTGTCGTTTAAACTGAATTACTACGGTATACTATTAGTTCAGAGACCAATTAAAAACTATTATTTAATTTATGTTGTCTAGAACTAAAACTGTTTTAGTTACGAGCTACTATTTTGATAGTAAAAAATCGACCTTCGTGCTGTCAATCAATTACTACAGTTACACAACGTGACATCACGGAATTCTCGTAGCAGTATAGCGTCATCAGGTAATTGATATCGGAACACGACACTATTGCATTGTGATAAATACCATTTTACATTACTTGAAACTAATATGAAGTTTGTACGAACGAACGAATCTTGCGCAACCACCAATCATAACCTAATCCAGTACAGTAACTTACATTAAGTTTGATGACAACAAAATTTTATAAATAAAGCTATAAATTAATTATTTTATTATTTATAAGGTTTCATGTGTCGTCTACATTCTTGGTTGCCATTGAAAACTTATTATTGAAAGGTATGTATAGATTATGCTGTGGGCTGATGGGTAATGTTAACTTCGTTCTTGTGGTTATACATTTATTTAAACAGTATGTCATCATCATCATTATCATCAGCCCTTTTACGTCCCCACTGCAGGGGCTCAGGCCTTCCTTATGGATGGTTAAGGAGGATGGGCCATGACCCTCCACGCTGGCCCATTGGCGCTGGCGGATTGGAGAGTATTAACGACTGCAAATTCAGCCGGGACCAACGGCTCAACGTGCCTTCCGAAGCACGGAATAGCTTGAGTTAATATTTTTTTGGTCACCCATCCCGTGACCGACCCTTGCGAAAGTTTCTACCGCCTACTACCGAGTACCGAGCTACTTATACAGTATGTACTTTGAATTTTTAAGTGTTTATTGTTATATAAGTAAGTAATTTTATAATTCAGACTATTGCATAACAATTACGAAAATTGTGAAACGATAAACTAGCATTATCAATCATGACAAAGATCTTTATCAGTCATCATAGAGATCTTTGTACCAAGTAAAAAATATTATAGATGTTTTAAAGGCGATTAAAATATTCAGTTTTATGGTCTAAGTTGGAATGTCCCTATAAGGTTCTATGGATGGATATGGATGGAATCGAATGGGCAATGACCCACCACATCGGCTCAGTGCGGATCGGTGGGTATTAAATAATACATATACAGCCGGGACCAACCAACGGTTTAACGTGCCTTCCGATGCACGGAGAAGCGCGAGATATTGAACTTTTGGTCACCCATCTTATGAACAGCCACTGCGAAAGTTGCTAAACCTAAAGCAGAACGAGAGCTCTAACCACTACGCCATTGAGGTCCCTCGTTCGATCGTTACGAGTTTTTACTCGTTACGTAGTTTGTTAAGAGTGTTTATAAAGGTCGAGAAAAGACTTTATAAGAAAAAGTAATCAATGCTTAAATTATAATAGGTATTATGTTAAGTATGCAGAAGATATGAACATTTATCCTTTCTTTTTCACTTACTAACATTCGAAAGAAATATGGTACTTATGATCAGAGATGTGACTTATCTTAGATACAAGTATTTGAAATACAGATAAAAGATACAAAATACGTATTTTCATCTTGTATCTAAAATACTTTTTTTAGGAAGTATTTTGTATCTTGTATTTAAATACTTTTGATTAGTATCTTAGTATCTTTTAAATACTTTTTCTGATAAAATACTTTATAAAAAGATTATTTCTTACATTTTATAAATATCACAAAACATTATTTGCCTAAAACATACATATTTACAAAAAGAAAGTGTTCAATTATCAACGCAATGAATATTTAGTTAAAAATAACTCGAATCCAAACATTGTTTGGTGTCATTTAACGCACACCCGTTATTGGTTTACGAAAAGGTTGCTGTTTGGTGGTCTAACGCGGATGTATTTCATCACAGCTTCTTACCCAGGAGGACGAGCATTACTGCAGATTTACTGTGTGTATTGTGAAGAACTGAACACAATGACGGAGAAGCTGGCACAACTCCAACCAGGTTTTGTCAATCGTTCGGTTCCACTGCTCCTGCACGACCACGTACGACCTCATACTACACAATTGGCGGTACCCAAGCTACAAGAGCTGGGGTTTGAAGTTCTCCGTCATCCGCCGTACTTAACAGACCATGCGCCTACAGACTTCTAATTCTTCCAGAATTTGGATAACGTCTTAGCGGGAGAAAAATAAATTCCCGAGAGGCAGTACAAAATGCCTTTGAAGTATTTGTTGCCTCCCGTCCAGCTGATTTCTTCAAGAAGGCATCATTAAGCTACCAATGCGTTGGCAAAGATGTATTGATTGCATGGGTGATTACTTTGATTAATAGAAATAAGAAAATAAAGCTTCATTTATTTTATTAAAAACGGAAATTTCATAGATAAAGACTTAATTAATACTTCAAATCCGGTTGAGACCGGATTTATCCGATCAGATGGTAACTAATGGCGCATTACCAACAGTACCAGCAATACCAACTCTACGTCTTTTTAGGTACATCTACGTATTATAAGCCTTTCCTACAAACCAACGTACTATAATCAACCACAGAAGCTAAGTATTTTCTACTAAAAATTTTCAAATTAGCTTAACACACTAAAGGGGCATAATTTTCGGTAGTTCTGCAAAAAAAGTTAATATACGTTCCGTTACATACTATCGCACATTCACCTCGTCACAAGTCACGCCATTAATTTTAAAAACCAAGTATTGTATTTATTTTTACCCACTCTCTTCATCTCACTAGGAAAAAATGAATTTTCAGTTCTCCGTAATTTTACGTCGTACGTAAAACCAGCTTTTTAAATAAATAATAATTTTATAATTAAATTTAAATAATTATTCTTGTTGTTATATTTCAGCAATTTTTCATTCACAATGCTATATTGAAAAAAAATATTATTAAAAAGGAACTAAAAAATTTTAAATAATTTAAACCTGATGTATTAAATATTTGCATGTTTATATGTTACATTGTGATTGACAAACAAATAAAACGGAGGAAAAGTGGGTGAAATTTAGCTTGTAAGATTTGAGTACAAACACAGAAAACTAAATAAAAGCTTACAAAAATTGTTTCTAATGAAAAATGCTTAAAAAATCCACTTTGTCCCTGGAACCATCTGGTCTAAGATTTAGGTTTTTGTGGTCTTTAATAAACAAACTTAAATTCAAATCTTTTTTTAGAAAAGTATTTGTATTTATAAAAAGTATCTATAAGATACCTATTTTGTATCTAGTATTTCAAATACTTTTCTCGAAAGTATTTCGTATCTGGTATCTGAAATACTTAATTTAAAAGTATTTTGTATCTTGTATTCCAGATACTTTGTACAGGGTATTTTGTACATCTCTGCTTATGATACCTACTACCAGCTGTTACCCCGGGGTTGGTGACCGATTTTGTCGATATTGGCAGTTTGTTTACAAAAACTAAAATATTAACTCATCAATAAAGAACTTTTTATTGTTTGTTTGCATTGAATAGGCCCCTAAACAAACGGGGGCAATTTTAAAAATCGAAATGCGAGAATACTCGTATTTTATATGAAACATGAAATTCTAGTTTTTTTTTCTATATATCGAGGCATTTTCTTACGCTATGTACCTAATTTTTCTAAAACTGCCGCCACCATAGCCACTGCGAATTTCATGTCATAATAGGGATGATGACTGGGTAAAAAAATGCAATTCTATTTAGTCCGTCAGTCAGATAATAGAAAAATATTAGATACGTATTTTTTTTTTTTACTTCAATTTAACAAGAAATAGCTTAGATAACAGGTATTAAAGTTGAGGAGTGGGGGCTCGCTACGTCACAGTTGAGTAGAAAACGTACTCTAACGTGACGTCATGCGAAATTTCAACTCAATGCAACGCCGTAATTTTATGATTACGAAAAAAATAAAAAAATTCGTGTTTAATATTTTTTAACACTCTAACTGACGGACAAACAAACAAAAATTAGTCATTATCCCTACTACTATAAAATTCTTAAAGACGGATCTTAAGGAGCAAAGTAAGTATAAAACATTGTTGAGTACGTCGATAAAAATACGACTGGGAGGAAAATTTTATGTCTCTTAACTGTGTCTTTGTTTTTGTCATGGTTCATTGATTCCGGGAATTATCAGTGAAAACTAAGTATAAAATTACAGACGGCTATCGTCAATCATTGCATTATACACACTTATCTGTCCTCAGACATTCCACAAACAAGTTCATTAACTGTAGTACTCCACTATTCATAAGAGTATGAATGAATTACTTTAAAAGAGAATGAGGTATTGTATATAACAGAACTGTCTTTCATAAGAGGCGCATTATCACGTTTTATGTATTTATCAGTAATGTAGTTGTTTTGGTTTTCCGGACGAGATGCTTATATCGGCCGCAATAAACGCGATCGTTGCCATTTATGTGTGGACTTTATCATCGATAACATCTCTTAGTTCGGCTGCTTTCGTTATTTTAACTTCATTATATATTTAAAGTGAGTAGTTATATAGACTAGTTTATAATTCAAATTGTGTCATAAGACGAAAAGTTACTTATTGAAAGAAATCTGCAACGTAAGTAAGCAGCGGTAACTTAGTTTTTTGATGACTTCATTCAATATGTTGTTTTAAGCCTTCATGGTCAAAAAATATGTAATATTTGAAAGGCGCGAAAATTTTATAGCCAATCATAACGTTCCGCGGTTGCGCGGGTTCGTTTGCTATTGGTTGCGGACGCGCCACGTTTGACGTATCAGATATTAATTGTTTTTGTTGATTATAAATCTTAAAAAAGTCTATACGCCATTTTATGAACGTTAGTGCATATATTCCCCTCTTGATGCTATCAATAATAAAATGTACCTTTACTACACGAGGTCCAGAGAATATTAAAATGTGACGCAGCCTGTGTGAATGTAAAAAATAATAATAATCTAATGAAAATCATATCTTAAAATAAAAATATAATAACTTTAACGAGTTCCATCACGGGGTACCTGAGCATTTTCATGAGTCATATTTATCGGTATAGCATTGAAAAAAAGTTTATCGTACAGTAATAATTGAGATGGTGAAAGGAGCGCCGCGTTTGTGCGGTTGGTGTCTCGTTTTAAGATATCTATGTGTATTTTAAAAGATTATAAAACTGCATAAGTAAGGTGAGGTAGGGACCGATTTTAAATATTATTTCAACTAGATGAGATCTTTTAAACTATACAACCGGACTTTAATGCTGTTCTCACCAATATACAGAGTGATTCAACAGGAAGGTTATTTTATTTTGAACGTTAAAAATATAAATTTTAACGTTGATAATGCAAAAAACCTCAGTATGTTCGAGGCCTGCCTGAGGCAGAATGTTATCGATAGTACTTACAACTTGCGTAATTATTATCTAAATGTTTTATTGTATAGTGTGAATTATCAACCTGCCTGGGGTGTGAAGATATAGATAAGTAGATTAATGTTATGTGTTTATTTATCTTGCGGAAAATCAGATACTGAAAAATGCAATCTTATCAGGTTATATCTTATAGTGTCGTCAAGGCAAAATTTATCAAATATCATAGTGTTTTGTGTATTCTGAATAGCTCTATGGCGTAGTGGATAAGCGCCGCGGGCCAGGATCGTTGTTGTTAAGCAACTTTAGACTATGGTCGGTCACAGGATGGGTGACCAAAAAATTATTATCTCGAGCTACTCCGTGCTTCGGAAGGCACGTTAAGCTGTTGGTCTCGGCTGCATTTGCAGTCGTTAATATCCTCCAATCTGCATTGGGCCAGCGTGGAGGGTCATGGCCTATCCTCCTTAGCCATCCATAAGGAAGGCCTGAGCCCCTGCAGTGGGGACCTAAAAGAGCTGATGATGATGAATATACTTCAAATTGTTTGATCAGATGTCGGTGAAGGTGGAGAGGATAACTGATCCATTGGTGCTGGGGGAGGGTCCTCATTGGGACGCCGCGCACCAGGTCCTGTACTTCGTGGATATCGTGAACTGCACATTATATAGATACAAACCAGCAACCGGGGAACAGACAAAGACAAAACTAGGTAAATTGTTGATCAGCATTATACTTTATACCGTTCATTACTTATCTTTGGCTAACTGGGTTAATTGTACTGAGGCGGCATGATATCTAATGTTCATTTAGGTCGATGCCGCCCGCGTGCGGGGTGTTGGCGACTTGTGCAGCTCGCTTTCTTGTGTCGGTCATTGATTTATTGTTTACGACATGTTATTATTATATGCAGACATGAAATTTACTGCAATATATATAATAACTATAAAACTTTATTTTAGTGGTGAACTTAACAGTTGAAGTCATATATTATGAGGCAAATAATGATGATAAAATTTTGGAACTCGGCATTGCGTAACTCTGTATTCATGTTCTCTTTACTCTTAATCTTCCATAAACATTGGATATATTTATACTAGTTTTCCGCCAGCGACTTCGCCAGCGGGGTTCCTAGGGAACTGTTTAGTGGGATAAAAAGTAGCCTATATATAATCGAGGCTTACAATTATCCGTATACGAAGTTTCATGAAAATCCGCATAGTAGTTTTTGCATGAGGAAGTAAGAAATTAGATTGAATATATGTATTTTAACAAAATTGATTGAATATACGTGTCTCAGACATTCTATTTAATTACGAAACTTACTTCACTTATGCCAGTAAACGTTATTGGCAATTCAAGATTGAGCGGAAGCCACTTTTTGTGAATTCAGACACACGAGTGAATTCGAATTCGGGTCTGGATTTTTACAGAATAGCAGGTCTGGTCTGAGGCAATCTGCCCGCGGTGAGCATTCACCTACAGGCATGTCTGTGCCCGCGCAGACTAAACGATATCTCACGGACGGGCGACTGGCAGTTTGCCAGATTGACTGCGTCGGACCTACACTTTAAATTGCTTGTTCCCGAACATGACACAAACCAATAGCAACGAGGTCTGTCAAGCATATCTACAGACTTACCCGCGGGTATGCCCGTCTAGTAAATTTCCCGCTTTAATGTATACGTCAGAACGTGACGTACGGAGGTAATCTTAAATTCATCATTTTCTCATATCAACGTGTCTTTTTAGGTGACGTTGTAGGTTTTGTAGTGCCGATAGAGGGCACTAGTGATCAGTTCGTGGCAGGAGTGAAGCGTGAGTTTCAAGTGGTGCAGTGGGACGGTACCGACGGTAGCGCCCCCCGCGTGCTGCGGACGCTCGGGGAAGTGGACCAGCAGCGGCCCGCCAATAGGATTAACGATGGGAAGGCTGACCCTAGAGGGAGACTGTTTGCCGGTAAAATAACAATAAACTTAGTTGTAATTAACAGATAGCTTGTCTGTCGGGGGGATCTAATGTTTTGTATTGCCATCTCACTTTTTCCTTTACAAGAATATGTCCTTACTTTCTCGCAACACGCCTAAGCAGACACTGTGCTACAATTTGAATTCTGAGCTCTATTAGTAAACATTGAATTCATTGATTTCGAATTGAGTCGTACTAATTTATAGATGTTAAACATTCTTGATCAAATAGGTACCATGGGCGAAGACTCTCCAGGCCAATTTGCGATGAACAAAGGCTCCTTGTACAGATTGGACGGGCCCAAGATGAAGAAGGTCGCGGAGGGAGTGACCGTCTCCAACGGACTCGCGTGGGATCTCAACGAGAAGGCGATGTACTACATAGACTCGATTGAGCAAAACATCAGAAGATACGACTATGATGTGGACACAGGGGAAATTTGTGAGTTACATTTCACATTACTGCCGTCCCGAGCCTAAATTGTAGTAATGGCAAAAACAAGGAAACGAGAAAAACGCGCGGATATCACTGTTTAATGAATGCAAGGGTTCAGAAAATTTAGGATACTAAAATAATTCACAAATTTCAGGTTCAAAATACGACAAATAAATTATTTATAGCCATTGTAATATTTTTACCCTATTACTGCATCTAGTTTTTTTTTGTCATATATTTTTTTTACTGTTTAGGTAAAATTGCGTAAAGTGAGCTGTTACTGCATATTCAACAGTTTTGGTACGAGTATTATATTAATTTACTAAAATGCAGTAAGTAGGTCAAAATTGTTACTGCAAATTAGGTGGCAATCTTAGCGTTTTTCAGATAAATTTACAAAATTGGGCGCTTTGATTTTCAAAGAAAAAAAGAAATACTGTTACAGGTCATAGAAAAAAAAATTATAAATTAGACTAATAGATCTAGGTTTGAATTGGGCTTTCAGACGTATATGAAAAACTTAAAAACGCAAATTTTGCTTTTACTGCGGTTTAGGCTCGGGAGGGCAGAATAGTACCTACATGTTTATCAAAAATAAAAAACGTGTGTGCGTGCGAGTAAATAAATAGCAAGACTGATGAGGATCAGTTATTGAATCACGTCTGGTATAAACGATCCTGTATCAGGATTACTTTTAATTGTATAACGTTTTAATAATGTTTCTAAGTAGGTCAAGAGAGTAAAATGATTTTAAAACAATATTCAGATTAGTTTCAGGGGGCTTTAGCTACTCATCTTGGAATCTGAGCAGAATATTTATAATAGTATTAATAATTAGTATTGTAACTTACTTAAATAGAAACGGAGAAGATTCTCTATAAAAAAATTTAATTATGGAAATGACACTTCTGTTGTTTCCAATATCGCTGATTTCACAATGAAACCATTTTCGCTGTTAATACTTTACTGAATTGTGCAATTATTTTATTCCAAAAATATCTGGTGGAATATTTTCATATCCTTTACAATCAATTGTAATTGTAAAAATGTTATGTTTTTATCGTTTTGATATAATCTTGGCTACTCGATATTATTGGTCCCGTTGATAACCGTTGGCCCCGGCTTCATTTGCATTCGTTAATACCCTCCAATCCGCATTGGGCCAGCGTGGAGGGTCTTGGCCCATTCTCCTTAACCATCCATAAGGAAGGCCTGAGCCCCTGCAGTGGGGACGTAAAAGAGCTGATGATGATGACTCGATATTTCTTGTGTAGCAAACATGAGGCACGTATTCGACTTTAAAAAGAACGAGATAGAGGGCCTCCCGGACGGTACCACTATCGACACGGAGGGCAACTTGTGGGTGGCGGTGTTCGACGGCTCGTGCGTCCTCAACATCAACCCGCGCACGGGACAGCTGCTGCGCAAAATACCGATACCGGCTAAACAGGTCTCAATAATTGCCTTTTCCAGTAACATCTTATGAATTCGAGCGAGGTAGGATTAACGATGTCTTCAAAGGAATCTTCATGAATTCGCTAACCGCGCTCAATTTCTTTTCATTTTACTACTTTGATATGTATTTTGATGGATAAACGATTAAGCTGATAATCCGCCTATCAAATATATAATCATAATTCTATTTATTTAGTTTATAAATTTTAAAATATAGTCAACAGCAACACCCGGTTTCTCAATTGAGTATTTTAAATACTCAATAAGCATGTACTTTAACGTCACTTTAACAGGGTTTCGTTTCCGATTTAAGTTTTGTTTTATGATCAGTTGATAGCGGTTTCATAAAAACTAGGAATTTTTGCCATATCAATAGTAAACAAGTTATTAAGAATAATCAGTAGAGACTTTATACTTTTTTAAATGAAAAACTTAAAAGGTCAAAATTTATTGTAGAAATTTAGTATACTGTTAACAAGACGAAACAAAATCATCGCTAAGATGTTTTAACCTACTGCTAGAGAGTAAGGTGGTAGCGTCCTTGGAAATATATAACACCCATTACCTGCCTGCGGCTGACGTCCCATTTCTCAGCTATAAATTAAAATATTCCGCCGGTACCGATTCTGTCCCGTATGTTAATTCGATTTTAGAAATCGTTTGAGTGGATTGATATACCCCAGACCTAATAAAAAGCGAATTAATACCGTTTTTACTATGATAATCTTTTAAATATGTAGGATCCAACAACAATATTTTAAAACATGCGCGTTCCTCTGAAAAATGAAAAAAAAAAATATAGTAGTAGATAATTTGTTTTTTTTTATTTATCCCGGACAAAAAAAACCCTTTATTTCTAATTAAGCATTTGTCCCGTATAGGCCGCAATAAAATCTGGTAACTCTACCGCTAGTGTATGACACACAGAACAATCATTGAAGTATAACACGTGTGCCTTCATTTGTTGTTTAATGATTAGGTGACGTCAGCAACATTCGGCGGACCCAACATGGACGTCCTATACGTGACGACGGCCAGTCTCAACATCGAAGGGGAACAACTGCCGCCGTGCGGCGCCACCTTCGCGGTCACCGGTCTGGGCGTTAAGGGTCATCCCAATGCCAACTTTAAATTGTAAACAACCCACCTTTTATTTGTTTGTATTAATCTGAAAGGTATTTTTTATGTGTATGCATTTGTTACCTTGTGTATGAAATTAAAAAAAATCGTGGACATTCCATTCGGTAAATGTAACTGTAGATAGAGCCAATAAATATTAAGTTAAATGTAGTATATTTCATTTATATAAAATTCAGATAATTATATTAAATAAATAAATATACATGAATTATAATAGTATGTATTTTACTTTTAGAAGTCTGTTTAAAGCGGCGAAATTATCCATGACAAGTTCCCTTTTTCCGAAGATAGGGTTGACATCTATAATTCGGCGATTAAATAGTAATTCAATTTTCGATTTAAACTAGTTTTTGTATCCCAGCTCCAAGAACTGTTCAGGCCGTTATTCACTCATGTATTCGTAGTCTGCAAAGTAAATTATACAAAAATAGGAGGGTAGAAATAAAACTAGGTTTAGCATACAAAAATGTTTATTTCAACCGTACAAAGTAACCAGAGTATATAAAACGAATATTATTACTTAAAATTTAGTTTAAAATTAATTTAATCTAACCACCGCCGCGAATCCGACAGGCGAATATAGCTAATATTAACTTAATAATAACATTTCAATAGAATTTTATAATTGTACTATCTACCGGAAGTCCAATATTATGAGTGCCATGTCTCCCTTACACATAGTAATGTCATCCAGCACTTTTGATTCTATTGATATGCGACTATTTCGTAACACCCCCCCTTATTATCGAACGCAATCGCGACCGATCGAAATCGCAATCGTGCCGCTCCGCACTCCTGATTGGTTCACTAGTGTACTCTAGCGCTAATGTGACGGCTATTCCTGGAACCCGTCGGTGTAATCCATAACAGTTCTTCATATTAAACGAAATGCTCAGATAAACCGAGTTAATCACCATACGCATAATGATTCTGTAATAATCTAAACCCGAATTCGAATTCACTCAGGTGTCCAAATTTACTTCATAAAGCGGCATCCACTCAACTTTGAATTGGTAATAACGTTTTATGTCATAAGCAGCGTTGCCAGATACACTGTAATTACAGCAGATCTACTGTATTTTTGTACGATCTACTGTACACTGTATTACTAAAATTACAGTGTATGGAGAACACTGTAATTTTGTCGACGGACAAAATTGATATGTGACTTGATAAATTAGAAAATTACACCACCATGTTAGTTATCGAGTCGAATATCAAAGCCTAAGAATTGCCCTCCTAGAAGAATAGGGTCGCTGTGTAGACTATCAGGGAATTCCCCGGGCATAGACTAAATAATAACAGCATAGGGAATGTAGTATTAAGCGCCCAAATTGTGTTGATCGTGTTATGACTATGTTTTCAAGCCTATCGAGATCAACTTAAATTATTAGTGTACTCTGTAATAGTGAATTGGTTTCAATTAGAGTTGTATTACGAACTTATTTGACACGTTCAAGTTCTGTGTAGCTCCGTAAAAGTTATAATTTTGTTTGAAGGCTTGTTATTAAAATGTCTGATACATCTAGTGAATGTGATCAAAGCGGACCATCAACATCTAAAAAACCAAAAAAGGTACATTATAAACAAAAATTCAGAGACGAGTGGTTAAGAGACAATAATTTCAAAAATTGGCTGCGACGTGACCCAAACGACCCATATCGTGCTGTTTGTGTTTTGTGTGATGCTAAAATTATAGCTGACAGAGTGGCGATAAAGAGACATGGTGAGGGTGCTAAGCATGTAAAAAAAAACTACTGCAGTGCCAAGACAATCTTCGATTGCCACTGCGTTTGAAAAGACTAAGCAGTCCGATGATGAAAAATGCAAATCATCAGAGATAAAGTTAGCCGCTTTTATGGCAGAGCATAAAATATCTCTCAGGGCGATGGACCACTTAATTAATTTATTGCCCATTATGTTTCCTGACTCTCAGATTGCAAGAAATATGAAAATGAAGAGAACGAAATGTCAAGCAATAATAAACAATATTCTAGGTGAATCGGAAAAACAAGATTTGTGTGCTGATCTAAAGGAGCAAAAATTCTCAGTCATGATTGATGAAAGCACTGATATCGGAGCAGTAAAAACTATGTGCGTTGTGGTTAGATATTACTGTGCAATAAAAGGTCAAATAGTAAGCAGATTTTGGGACCTAATTCAAATATATGGCGAGGACAGCTCTGCTACTGTGGGTGCCGCCGCCACAGCTCAACATCTCTTCGAAGCAGTAATAAAATCATTTGAGGAAAATTCGATTCCTATTGATAACATTATAGGATTTGGATCAGATGGTTGTAATACAATGATGGGGTGTCACAACTCTGTTTCGAGCCGGTTTAGAGAAAAATGTCCTGGAATCATTGTTCTAAAATGTGTTTGCCATTCCCTACACCTTTGTGCAAGTGACGCATGCAAACAGTTACCAGCTGAATGTGAAAAGCTAACGCGAGATATATACAATTATTTTGCGACCAGTAGCAAAAGACAGTCGCTACTAAAAGAGTTTCAAGTATTCACAGAAACAGATGTACACAAAATTTTGAAACCGGTTCAAACGCGATGGTTATCACTGAGTGCTGTAGTGCAAAGAATTCTGGAACAGTGGAATGCACTAACGTTGTTTTTTGATGGCAGATGGCTCGAAGACAATGAATGTTACGGAATACATGTGCAGTTAAATGATCCGGTAACAAAAGCATACTTTTTCTTCTTGAACTGGATGCTACCAAAATTCACTGAAGCTAATACGCTATTTCAGAGTGAGATTCCAGTGATCACAAAACTGAACTCTAAAATGTGCGATCTTTTTTACGAGCTTATATCGACGTATATGACAACGGAACTTATAGCAACCACTCAACTAGAAAACGTTGACCCAAGTAATGAAAATAATTTCAAAAGTTTAGATGATATCTACCTTGGCTTGGGAGTATCTAAACAGTTTTCAACAAATGAAATATCAACAGAAAGAAAAATGGATTTCAAAAGAAAATGCCGAAATTTTTTGATCAAAGCGTGTATAGGCATTCGCAAAAGATTTGCGCTAAATGAGCCAGTGTTGGTCGAAATATCCAAACTAAACCCCGCAAGTTGTCTCAATATCGCAGATCGAGATGAGTCAATTCAAAAGACACTAAACTTGATGTCAAGATTGGCACCGACTTCTATGGACGAACAACAAGCTTTGGACGATCAATGGCGAAAATTGCCAAAGTTAAAAGAACAATTCGATACAACAATACGGCCTGACGAATTCTGGCACAAGGTTTGTATCCAATACTTTATATTTATTATATAAATACTCGTTTAACTATTTATTTTGTTTGCAAAATACAATATTTTTATTTTAACACAAATTTTGTTTTTCAGGTGAAACAGTTGGAAGAGTTCAGCACGATTGGAAAATACATGCTCAATATCTTGGCTCTTCCGAACTCTAACGCGGAATGCGAGAGAATGTTTAGCCAAATTAACGACACTAAAACGAAGAAACGAAATAGATTAATAACTAGAACAATAAGAGGTAACATGTTAGCGCAACAAACGGTTAAACGTAATAGCACGAATTGCATTAATTTTAAACCAGCTGAGAAAATGATAAAGTTATTTAATTCGGGGATATATAAAACTGAAACGGCTATCGGACTAAATGACAGCGACAGTGAATGACAAGCGGTTGATTAGTAAACTAGAAAGTAAATTATCGCTTAAATTTAAATAATAAAAGTTTTTAATATCTACTGTAAAATTTACTGTATTTTATTTTTACTTCTACTGTAATTTTATTTCAAACACTGTATTTTTTTTCCCAGAACACTGTAATATCAGTTTCGTAATCTGGTAACACTGGTCATAAGTAAAGTGAGTTTCGAAATGACATAGGAATAGAATCTATAGAATTTCTACAATAAATGACGTGAATTCGAACACATGAGTGAATTCAAATTTAGGTCTAGAGTTTTATGGCATAAGTGAAGTGAGTTTCGAAATGACATAGGAATAGAATCTATAGAATTTCTACTACGTCATTTAACGTGAATTCGAACACACGAGTGAATTCGAATTCGGGTCTAGATTTTTAAAGAATCGCAGGGCAGATCGCTGAAATTACATTAAAACGACACATGCGTGTATTGATTTCAATAGGCAATTTGACTACTTTTGAAAAATCGTTTTCAAATATTCTTTATTACATAATAAGAGCATTAAATTAATATTTCGGAGAAATTTACTGTACTTATAGATAAAAATCAAAGTTTAAGTCATACGCCGCCATTACTCCGCGCGAGACGTCGTCGGAGTTGCAACCATTTACAAGGCGTTTTTGTCTCAGATAAAGTGAAATATGTGTTATTTATTACGCTATTATCTTATACGATGACTACAATTATTAGTATATTTTTAATGTTGTCAAATACCCTATTTAAAATAAATACGTGCCCGGCACGAAAGTACACCCTCCACAGCAAATGAAAACAGGTATGAAGTACGAAGGTGGAGAAGTGTGCGGGGGGAGAAACTTAGCCCTAGCAACAGAGCCTAGTGTCAACCCGCGCTCGACAATTTTCCCGCCATTAGTAAATGTATTTGTCTTTGTTAAGTATACTCAAGAAATAAAGTGACTTATCACTATACTGAATTTTGTCGTTTTTGATGCAACTTTTTGGCTTTGGATTTTTAAATCACACTCAAATATAATATTTAATTAAACAACACCAACAAATATACAAACACAATACATTTGTTACCTATTAGCTATAATTAACACTCCTATTATCACACTAGCGCCAGAGTATTCTATTGACATTGTAGTGATTTGGTAGTAGTAGTTTTGTCTATGGGCCAGGCGAACGAACTAAACCATTCAGCCATGTAGTGATTTGGAATCTAGTAAATATTGTTAACCAGTAAACGACGTTCTAAATCAGTAGACGTTTAGTAAAGATTGTTTTATTCAGTTTATAAATAATATTCATTTAAGAATAAGCGTTTAACGTTTTCAATTTTTACCCCGATTTTATCTACGGAATGTTGGGTTTCTTTACTTAATATAAACTTTTTTTACGGATTAAAGATATGTATTTATTTAAAAATTTCCGCCGTCCAGTTGTATGCACGTGTAGGTGTGGAGGTGGTCAGTCCAGTCTGACGTTAGCGTTGCCGTGGCCGCGCGCGCCCAGGCCGGACACGCGGAAGGTGGCGCCGGCGGGGGGCGCGGGGGGCGCGGGGGCGGGGGCGCGCTGCAGCGCCGCGCTGGTGACGTAGAGCTGCCCCCGCCCCCGCCCCCCCCACGTGGCCGACGTCACCTGCAGCGCCGGCATCCGCACCGTCTGCAATATCTCGCCCGCTCGAGGGTCTATTTTGATCACCTGCCAGACATAACGACCATATAAAACACTAGCTTTCCGCCAGCGGCTTCGCCCGCGTGCTCTTGTATTATACATAAAACCTTTCTTTTGAATTTTTCCTTTTCCTTTTGAAAAGATTAAAGCATACACAGGTATATAGGGGCAGAGAAAGCGACTTTCTTTTATACTGTGTAGTGATGTGCCGATGTCGGAACTCTTGCAATAAATCAAATCTCCACAAACGATTTTAATCTTTAATCAGCTGAAGATTAATTTTAAAATTGGTCGCAGGAATTTAACTTTTCATAGTTGCAGCCGACGTCGCCCGCGTCCGACGTGAGAGATGTTTTTTTAAAATCGGTCCAATAGTTTCTGAGTCTATTCGATGTAATCGAACAAGCGATGTAAACTTTTCTTTATATGACATAAGTATACCTAAACTATAGACAAATGAATGAGGAACTTTATGTTATTAGGCGTTCTGGAAAACTAAATCGGAAAGTTAAATGACAAAAATTGAAAACTACAAGCGAGCTATTACAAACTGTACCACACCTGGTAGTTATCGAAGTTGGCGACCCACAGATTGCCGTCCGTGTCTATGGTCATGCCGTCCACTATGCCCTTCAAGCCGTGATCAGAGTATTTGAAGATCAACCGCGGGTTACCTAAACGAACACATTTCCAAATAATGGCACATTTTCTACAATCCATAGGGCTCAGGAATCCCGCATGCGGGTTCTGAGCCCTATAGATTTCTGTCGACTAATATAAATGAGCTATAACAATATGATAAATTGCATATCAAAAATACAATATTTCACACATATATCCTTCTTTTCTTACAGCTACATTTCTTTCACACTCGCGCTCATAATACGTCACATGTAAAATGAACACTGAAAAACTAAATATTTGTACGAGCGTACATCAACAGTGGGAATATTAATGTATTATGTAATAAAACGACTCACATATGTGACCGGTCTCAATATCATAGTCGTATCTCCTTATGGCGTACTCGAACGAGTCGGCGTAATAGAACGCCTTCTCCTTCACATCCCAACAGAGGCCGTTACTGATGTCTATGTCTGACGCTACTCTGTGAACTGTTCCGTCGCTGTCGATGCGGTACAACGAACCCTTCTTCAGTTTAAACTTGCCAGGCTCGTACTCGTGACCCATTGTACCTTAACATGACGGTAAATAACCGGATATAGTATGTTGTGAGTTGAGAGACCCCTGAAAATTAATGAAATCTAGGCTAGCGGCTCTACCGCGTCTAGGATAGGAGAAGCCAATCCCGATTGGATTGGTTTGTTGATAGAGATAGGTTTGACAAAGCAATCCTGATTGGATTGGTTTACTGACAGCTAATCTGTAATCTGACACATGATTCCGGGCCTTATATTGACACGTCGATCAAGGCCTCAGTTTAAAAAAAAGTCTAAAATTAATTACTTTACTAAACAACACTAAGTCGGTAGGATTTGACTCTCTGCCTACTTTCTTATTCAAGAGGGGGCGTCCATAAATTATGTGAGGTGTTTTTTTTAAGTTTCTGTCCCTCCCTCCCCCCCTGGTGAGATGTCGTGAGATTTCAACCCCCTCCCCCATCCCCCAATCTCACATGAGATTTTTCAAAATGTGGGAATTTTCAAATTCAGTCATAGATTATTTTTATGGAAGCCAAATTTAAGTAAAAGTAACCAAAGAGTAAAAGAAGAAGAAGAATTCAATTATTTTCTTTCGAACGATTAAGTGAATGATCTAAATCGTATACGATTACGCTTAAGATTAAATCTTAAGCATGTACAATCTGGATTAAATGGAACAAAATAGTATATATTTTTTTTGTTTCAATGAGAAAAAAAATTGCGTGATATTTGCCGAGACCCCCCATCTCTCCAACGTAAGATTAGATGAGATTTGACTCGACCCCCTCCCCCCCTTAAACATCTCACGTAATTTATGTACGCCCCCAGACATGTGCTGACATTTTAGCTCCTGTTTTGACTCATCTTATTAACCTCTCATTTAAGCAAGCACAGTTTCCAGTTGCGCTAAAACTCTATAGTTAAACCAATACACAAAAAATAACAAGCTAGACATTAATAACTATCGACCTATTTCCCTGATCTTCATACTTTCAAAAATATTTCTGGACCTGAAAAGCATTAGGTCGGATGTGCAGAACCAGCTAAAATCACTTATCGCCATAACGTTGCTACACTCTTTTTTCTCTTTCCGGCAAATTAACTCTTGTATGTTTGTGCCTTTTTACTCATGAGCAACAGTCATGCATAAAGTCGGATCAGACGACTTTTTCAAATATTTTGATTGCATTTAGCTATTTCTGTTTTTATACAGTTATGCCTAAGATTCCCGACATCCGACCTAATGCTTTTCAGGTCCAGATTTGAGAAAACGTTAGTTAGCCGCATTTTTAGCTTTTTGCAAAGAATAGAGTCATTGCTTAGGAACAATATGGTTTCCAAAAGGATAAATCCACCTCACTCGCAGAATTTATGTTAATGAGGTTTGTTACATGTAACATAGATAAGAAGACTCCAACTATAGCGTTATTTTTTGGTATGACCCAAGCTTTTGACCTCGTTGATCATGACATACTGTTACATAAATTACATTACTGTTACATTAAATTACATCAGTAATGCTCTGGGCTGGCTGATGGATGAGTTACAGAAAGAATTATAAACAGTGTTTCGAAGTAACTAAGCTAAATGCGGACAGTGAAGTTATTCCATACAGATCTCCTTCTCTTCCAAATGAACGTGGTGTCCCGCAGGGAATTATAATTGGGCCACTTATGTTCCAAGTTTATATGAATGATCTATTAAAGTCACTTAATTATGAAACTATTATATTTGCAGATGACGTATCAGTCATAGTATCAGAGGAAAAACATTATGGTATTTCTATTTGTAATGGATTATGGTGTACAATAACATTCCTTTGCACGGTTCGCTACAGCTTCGCGTAAACAGTTAAAGTGGTTTATATTTTCCGAATATATAACAGAAACCTGTATTTTCAATTGTAGGACACAAGCCTGTTTGTATAGAAATTAATTAGTAATTTCTAAAACCGTTACCGCTACGACACCTGTGCTACTTGCCATACTCCAGCACCCAGTTCTCAACTGTGAACATAGAGATATTTTGTAGAGCAGTATTAGACTCACCAGCAAATAGCCTGCCCCTAGGATCAGCTTTAGCATCATTGAGCCTGTTGTCAGGACTGTGCTCGTCCACGGTCGCGATGGTCCGCAGTACTGTCGCGGCGTCATGTTCCCCAGACCAGTGAACCTCCACCACTCTCCTGTCCAGGCCCACTACGAAGTGGTGCTTTTTACCCTCCACCGGTATTATGAACGTCGGCATACCATCTGAGTAACGTAACAATAATATGACTCAATGATGCATTTACCCAGAAAGATAAATATCGAAGCAAATGTAGACCAATCTTAATGATTCAAGTATCTAGCCATCAATCCTCCAATATCGACGCGCTTGACTTCCGCTGAGCGAGTGAGATTGTCACCTAAGGCGTCGTATTTTACACCTCATGGTTATCGAAATAAGACTAACTATAGGTATATTTTAATTTTACTCTCGGTCATTGGAAGGATTGCTTTGCGCAAAGGGAGTTTTTTGCTGTACCAGTTGGAGTCTTAACTGTACTTCAATATTTATCTAAATTTGTTGTAGATTATCATGGATTATTTACAGCCAGGCCGGCACCCTCCGGCGCCCCCCAAGGTGTGGCGCCCGGGTGCATCGCACCCCCTGCACCATGGGTAAAGAAGGGCCTGTTTACAGCATTCGGACTCTCGAAATGGGATATAATAATTAACCCCAAGTCAGCAGTAAACAGCAGTAATTATAATGGTTGCGAGTCTTGTTCGCATGTGATAATATCAGTCTTAGTTGCGTTATAAAAAATTATTTTATGTTGGATGCATGCCCTATACACTTCTGAAAATGACGCTTCGAATGTGGGGCATATAGCAAGCGTTAGAAATTTTTCTCAAACATCGCATGCGAGCCGTATCGGCCAGTAAAAATATATACTTATAATAAACATTTGTGAGGGACATATATAACTGATATCTTTAAAAAAAGATTATCAGATATCGATTATAGTATTGTGATTTATTGTTACGTCAAAACGATATTATATAATTTATAACAAAATATTTACAACTCTAATAGCGAAAAGATAGGATAAATCAAAGTTTAACATTTCTGCCAAAACAAAAGTGTGTGATACTAATCAAACGATTGTTATCAAATATTAATTGCTGTTAAATAACGAAATACATAAGACCAATTTATGTTAAAGCTATTCAAAATCCCTCGTGTGACGACATAACGTTGTACAAGGTGGTCCTATATAATATCTAGGTTCTGATGATGGAGCTAGATAGAATAATAATACAATTGTAACTAATACATAACAGTTCTTACTATGTGTCTTTCTGTTATGTATTCACGACTAAACTGTCTGTCCGTGTGTCTGTCTGTTATATCACGATTAAACTACTGAACTAATTTCAATGAAATTTGGTACACAGATAGAGTAGAGCTTGGGCAAGGGCATAAGGATGGTTTCATCGCGAAAAATAAACAACTGAATTCCACGCGGTCGAAGCTAGTATTTTGTGAGCTTAATGTATAAAGTGTGTTGTACACACCTAGTGTTGCGGTGGTGTGCGTGTTGTCAGCGGGCAGGTACTTGTGTATGGTGCGGTCGAATATGCTCACGAAATATAACGCCTGCTCCTCCTCATCCCAGTGAGGACCCTCGCCCAGACGCACGGGTGACGTCACCGCCTCCACACACACCTCCATCTACATACACACACGCACACATAATCATCATCATTGTCAGCCTTAGATAGAATTATAGAGATTTACGTAGACCCTACTAGTGCACATGGCTGCACGTCAGATTACCACAAAATGTCAAATACCCCCAATTGATTTCATAGTTTAAAATCAATTGGAGAAATGCGACAGTTTAGTAAGACCTGACGTGTTGTTAATATACAGGGTAGAATTTAAAGCTTTTGATCCCTACATAAAATAGAATCTGTGAAACTGAACACAAAATCTATATTTACGAATCACCATCATCGGCTTATCGTCTTATCGTCTCCAGTGCTAGAGCAGAGGCTTTGCCTATGGATGAAATCGAATCACACTGAATAGGTAGATCATGACCTTAAGTCATAGCCCACGACCCACGCGGATCTGTGTGGATTTGGTGAGTGTTAACAATTGCAGATGTAGGATTTGCCTTCTGAATCAAGATGTAGTTCGATATGATAAGTTTTTGTAACTTCTCGCGGCTATGTAAGACGATAGAAGACTACCATGCAGCAAGACATGGTGTGCTGGTAAGTATGTACTCGCTCGATCCATCATTAGGTTATAAATTACCACACTAATGACAGTAACGTGACTATCAAAGTCACGTTACTGTCATTAGTCGCTTATCAGTAGCTGATCGCAATACAAAAAAAAATATTGAAAACAACATAACGAGCACTAAATAAATATATATTTTGTCCTCATCCACTCATAAGCCAGAAGTATAAGGGAGTAAAAAAAAATGGTAAACTACTCGAAAGACTAAAAGTTTTGGGAAACTAAAAAAAAAGCTCTTGACAGCTCAGAATATTGTATATATTAAAAATTGATATTGCAATATACAATATTGTATAATATATACAATATACAGTATTGTATAATATATACAATATTCTGTCGCCAAAACATGTTCTGTTATTAGATGACACTAAAATGCATTCAATTAATTTGACTGAATAGAAAATATTTGCATTTTTATATCATAAATAATAAATAACTGATCTACTTACAGCGTGCTTTGCTTCCTCCTAAAGTTATAAGGTACCGAGACAGACTTCGACTAGCAGCTAACGAGTGTACCTACTGAAACGCGGCCCGATCTGTCGTGCCATTAACGCGAATGTTATATATTTACGAGTAGAATATCTAATCAAACAAATCGACATCAAGATACGACGCTCGCATCTCGATTACAATATGGCAACATTTCGAATATGTGTCTGTGGTATAAGCACAAAAAAGTAATCACTTTAGACATTTTGTTTATTTGTACTTGATAGTGTGTATTGATGAGACAAAAACATCATGGTTATTCTTCCTATTTATTGTTTAGTTTGCCCATCACTATTTGACGTACCTACAAATACTTATCCCCATATCAATATTATCTAAACCAGTGATTGCCTAAGTGGTCCAGGTGGACCCCCAGGGGTCCACAGGGGATTCAAGGGGGGGTTTACGTTGCCGTGAAATAAAAATAGAAGAGGCGAATTTAGGGTTGGAACTCACCCGCGACGCCTATTTCCATCATATATTCGACGCCTATTGCCAAAAATGTAGCATCAGGGGGTCTACGAGAAATATTTGTTTGGGAACCTCTAAAATCTACAAAATCACAGAAGAAATGTGTAACGATAATGTTCTAGATAAGATTCGGTCAGATTACTTACCAGTGGCGGCTTAGCGACAGCGTCTGCGCTCGTCGAGTGATCTAATTATGTTATCGTTAATGAGGATCCGGTAATGGAACCCTCAACAACTCCATGCCGTTCCCATAAACGCACACCGTGATGGAATCCCTGTAAAAGTATACAATTCTAAAATACCCTTTATAAACTAAAGAAACAGTGTATTTTAAAAACATAACATAAGATCACTTTTCTACGGTCTAAGGAATATTAGTAAAATAGATTTACTTTTATATAATTTAAAACTTACTAAATTTATTTTGTAATCAGAAAATTAGGCAAGAAAATTATAATAAAACACAACATTATCCTTACATATTAGTATCTATAACATTCAGTCCTTGCACATCAGCTATGTCACTGAATAGTTGCGTCAGAAATTCGCACGAAATCCCATGATCATCAACAGACCATCTTAGTAATGTCACCCTTTGATCTATGGAGGTTGTTAATAAAAACTCTTTGACAAACAACACTCCCGTTATTTGCGAACAATGGTACTTATCCATACATATAGAATACTTAACATGCGTATCATTAAAAGAAGGCACTTCGATTAATGATAATATTACAGCATTGTCATCGCCTCCAGTAGCAACCAGGAGCTCGGTATCAGATAAAACTCTTGTATCGATACTGTTTATTCCAGATTTATTAGTTCGCGTACTGAAGAATGGTGCGATTTCTCTACCAAATTTTAATGATACATCCCATAATGCAACCTCTCCTATAGTTGTGCACGTTATGAGAATGTCCCTCTCAGAAAATTTTACACAAACTGTTCTTAAAATGCATGTTTGATGATGTTTCAATTCCTCAATAAGTGCAAATGTTTCTTCGATAAAAACAAATATTCTCAAGTAAGAATCTGAGCAGCCAGCAAATATTACAATTTTGTCATCGTCTGGTTTGATCACATCGAGATCCATGATCCTGGTTTCAGGATCAAAATCAACAGTACTGTTTCTCCAAGTTTGGTTGTTTTTTCTCTGTTTGTCTGTTCCTTTGGTCATAAAGTCTACCATTTCTTCAGACAGTACTTTTAAATGATTATCTTTTCGTATAATGTTTATCAGTCTCAAGCAAATTTGAGCTCTACCCCCAGCAGATGTAACAAGTATGCCATTACGAAATTCTGTTAATTTCAATGTTCTTACATTAGACAAATGTTTGTATACTACTTCATCTTGAAACTCAAGGTTTGCGTTAATGGTGGATATTCTTAACGTCGTGTCTTCACCACCAGTCACATAAAAAGTCACTAGTGGATCTACCTCACTTTTAAAAGTCTTCAGACAATTTATTTCTTTTGAATGCGAACTGTTAGTTATATTTTGTGACGATATTTTGCTCATTTGGAATAGCCTAGAGTGAATATCAGTATTTTTTATATAAACAAGTTTTATATACTCTTTGTAATCATTACCAGCTCCATCTACGTATCTGACCACATCCCAGGATCTGTGCCCACCACCACATATAACTTCTAGGAGTCTATTATGATTCTTAATATCATAAATAATAAAAGTTCTCTCTTGAAATCCACACACAAGATTTTCGTCTTTGTCTATAAATTTTTCAACCCATTGGAATTCTAAATCTTTATTATTCATGAATTTAGTTAAAGATTTATTATCTTTGTTAATGAAAAAGTATTTAATAGTTCCATCACGACCTGTTGTTATAAAATCATGGTCTTTTATTGTAATAGACGTGGGTCCATACCTTCCGTGAACTTTACTGAATGATTTATACGGATTTTTGATTCCTATAAAATAAACATGAACATTTCCACATCTGTCCCCTACCACTATGCATCTATTAGTTGGATCCATTGCTGCAGAAGTAAGCCACCTTTCTTTGCATGATGGAAGTACAAAGACAGCAGAAGTCTCTACATCATTGTTTTGGGAACTTATTACTGTGATAACACCCTTTTCTCCACAAAAAACTAGATGTCTATTTCCAGCCCAATGCATAGATAATATATTGCCTAGATCTAACTTAGAGTCTATTACATTGGTAAGATTTGCTACATCTTTGCAATTTTCGGCAAAAACATTAAGTCGCCCATTCTTATCGCCAACTGCTACTAATTGTTTACAGCTAGATATGCTAAACAATTTGTATGTTGATTCATGTTTTAGTTTGAATGTCGTTTGAGTATTGTCATTTATATTAAAATGAACTAGATTATCATTGTCATCTAAAATCACGAGGTTTTTTCTAGCAGTAAAAGCAATTTTCTTTGGAGTTACGTTAAAGTTGAAAGATTCATTATGACCATTATAGAAAGCCTTTGTAAGTGGATGAATAATCACAGCGCCATCACCCCCACCAGTAGCCACATGAGATTCATCAGCATCTATGGACCAAATACATCCATTTTGATGACTCATAACTTTTTTCATTAATTTTCCTACATAATTCCAATAACAGATGGCAGAATCCTCTCCCACAGATATTATTGTTCTATTAGTAATACAACTTCTCATAACTCTAGCTGCATGCCCATATAATTCATGTTTACATTTTATACTGATACTTCGCCAGTAATTAACTGTATCTACTGCCATACTGGATGAGGATGTTCTCAAATACATACCCCATATCCTGACAGACCTATCATCAGAAGTAGTGACAATAATTCCTTGTTCCAAGTTTACAGATATGGAAAATATTACCCCCTAAAAACGAAAAATTAAATTAACATTTTCAATATAAATTATAGAGATCAGATCACTTTTAAGGACTGCTAACAGCATTTCAGTTTATAAAAAACTGTCAACTGTCTCCATTCCATTTTTACATTATATTGATCATAAATGTTCTTATTGTTAGAGTAGTTGTATAAAATGTATATTTATGTATGAATTAATTTTTCTATTTGGGCAAAATTCTTTTTGAAATTTTTAGTTTTTCAATCTATACTGATATTATAAAGAGGAGAAATTTGATTTCTTGTTTATTTGCGTTGAATAGGCTATGAAAATACTTGAATGATTTTAAAAATCATTTCACCTATGGGTAGCTGCAACATACTGGGTTGACATGGGATATAATTTACGCATATGAAGATATGAGAAAATAACTTGTTGTTAAATACATCTGGTGCTATCTATTCTAGCTATAGAATTTAAGAAATAATTTTATACAATAAAATATTTAAGTATATACCAAAAGGTATTGTACTGTTGTGAGTTGCGGATTATCTTGGGTTTATACAGCCCAGTATCACTGCGACCATTGCTGATCTATTGTGAACTCCACATACTACAGTTACCAAAAGGTAAGTAATTGTACTAGTGATGACAGTGCTTCAAACACCCGAAAATATAGAAACATTTATTAGAGTTGAATTGGGAATCTAAAATAACATTATAAAACTGCAATAAAGTATGATAAATAAATCCTTATCATTTAAACAGTTAATATTTTAGAAGAACCCTCAGAGCTATATAACATTAGAAAACATACCCGATGCCCTTTCAAGTAATGTAGAGGTTTTTCAAGTGCAGTAGTGTGTATGATAATTTCTGAAAACACAGTCCCAGATAACACCAATATGCCATCTTGCAAAGAGAGTAAAAGGCCACTGTATAGAATGGAATTTTCATTGCTCGAGTGTTGTGAAATTAAACTGTTTTTACAAACATCCCAAACCTGTGAAAAAAGTTTTAAGCTATTATTAAAAGAACTCTACCTTTTTGATTTTAAGTCTATAAATAATTATTATAATGAGTTATTTACAAACTTTGCATAAAAATGTACATTTTTTCCCAGCATAAAAAATATCTCATATTTTTGGTATTCTTAATGAAAAATGTTTAAAAAAAAAAAAAAAAAAACCTCTCACAAGTCACAATATCCTCTTGGTACCTGAACCTGAGATAAGATTCGAACCCATGACCTTTTGCAATCTGGGCAACTGCTCTAACCCATGACCAAACAGGGCTGACATATCAGGGTGCCAGGGATTAAATGGATTTTTTAAGCATTTTTCATTATCTCATTATGATTGCGAAATTGATCAAAAATAATTTTTGGGTATTGTCAATATACATATAAAAGATACTAATACCATTCCAAAACCAAAATGACAGAAAATTAAATTTTTTGCTATTAATATTTCTCATATTTTATATCTACACATAGTCATTATTATATCAATATTATAAATTGTAATAAGACAATAACTGAAATTCGATTATTGATCATTGTTTGTTAATATTGAGTAATACTAGATTTCTTTACATTAAAGATCTGGTTCAAAAACAATTTGAAAACATTATAATTAATTTATAAACCTATATTTGTAAACTTAAACATACTGTTGTAAAATTTACCTCAGACAGTATTTATGCTTTGTACAAGCCCGAAAATCACTCTAGTTTCTAGTTGCTATTTGCTTTGCTAATAACACCTTTACAGAAGAAAAAAGCTAAGTGTTATTTTTTTATAAATACATATAGCAATGAATATTTATGTACAGTACCTGTACAGTATTATGAGCTGTCAAGATAGCAATGGATTCATCTGTAATCCAGGCAACAGAATGTAACCAATCAATGCAAACTCTAGGCTCAACAGTACGAACAATTTTCAAATCATCTTTATCATTTGAGTATTCCAGAGACAATATACTGTACTGTTTGCCGCCGAACACAAGTATTTTATTACTGATTTTGTAAGGCACAAGTCCATATATTTTTTGTCCATTTAAACATATTATATTAGTTAACAATCTGTAGTTATCCTTTGAGTAAATATAGACGGAGCTACCAATTCCTGTAAAATGAGAAAATTTTACTTTTAGACAATGATGTCCGAAAACTATGACATTAATTAGTTTAATTTGCCTTACCAGCCAGTATATATTTATGATACAACTTTACTGCAGTCACATCTGTGCGTATCAATAAAGACATTTCAGGTTTTTAGTAATAAAATAATTTAGGCTGAAATAGTGATTTCCTGTGTATGTAGTATTTTTTTACTTTTTTAAAAACACGAGGAAAACGATGTGAAAACAAGCCAAAATTGTTGTCTTGTTAGGGATGTAAATAACCGATTATTAAAAAATCGTTAATTTTTTCTATAAATTGTTTTTTTGTAGATAATATTTTTTTATACCATATAAATTCATTTTTAAACCACTATTTCATACCATACGTTCGATTTTTAATAGGTTATTTAATAGGTTGCAGCTTTGAATTCTTATTTGATATTTTCATTAGACGGTTTTAAAAATTCGTCCCTCGTTTAACTTTAAACTTTGTTTTTATTAAATATTAAATTGAAACCCGTTAACTTGTGGTGTTTTGCATAGAAAAATTTCAACTAAACGTCCAAAAAGCTTTATAATAAACGATAGTAGTAGAAGTGCAAAGTGTAAATATTGCCCTTAAGAATTTAAAACGTGCAGCAATACAACAAATTTAAAGTAGTATATTGAAAGTAAGTATCCTAACGCAGTAAATTATTTCTGTTTATCTAGTATTTTTTGGTTTTGCTGAACATATAAAGGTGATTGTGGTAGAGTTAATATATAAAGTTATTTATTTAATTTAAAAAATCGATATTTTAAAAGAATATATTTTTGGAAAATTGATTTATTTGGTAAATAAAATATCGATTAATATAAAAAAAATTTTTTTCCCCTCACAAGTCACAATATCCATTTTTTTATCTACCCAAATTTTTGCAAATGCTCCAATACAGTTTTGTAACTGCCGATGTTGTTTCGCTTTTTAAATTCGCATTATATCCGTAATAGGGTCACCAGACTTATTTGTCTACGGGGCCTCCAACCCGAATTTATAATGTGATCAAGGAACTTCGCAGCCCCTCAGAATAGGAGGCCAAGGGCGGCCCGTCTCCTCTGACTCCCCCTTAGTTCGTCACTGGTTAAATGTAAATAAACTTTATAAAAAAAAAATTGAATTTTCATATAAAAAATACATCTTTTTCCCCAACCTATAAAAAAATATTTTATTTACTGCCTAAAGTATAAGCCTAGTTACTTAGAAATTTTAAAAATAATAGTTCATATGTTTATTTATATTATTTTTGTGTGCAAAAATTTGTTGTAATGTAAATGTACTCGTACAATGTTTAATTATCTTATGACAACAGGAAGGAGCAGTATCAAAACGAGCGAACGAATTGCCTTAAAATAATTAAATATAAGATAGATCATTCGCTCGTTTTAAAACTGCGCCTGCTGCAAAGAGCTAGTAATCTGAACGAACTACTAGAGTAACCTAATTCGTCTAGGAGTCACGAACTAACTCGTTCGATCTCAGTTGCGAACTATTACCACACTATTACGCCCAAGACTATTGTTTTGTTAATTTATTAGTGTCAATGTCAATTTCATTCTTGTTTTCAATGAATAGCTTAAGGATCTACTTTCTACAGCCGTCTCTTTTCCTGTTGTACTATAAGTTAACACATTTGAAACATTGACGAGTATACACTATATTCACTTTAATGTTGTGCGTTTTGAAGTTAGTTATAAAGTGATTAGTTAATTTCTCTTATGTAGGCGTTCCGAAAAGAGACTTCAGATCGATTATAAAACAATATGCAATAATTAAATAATGCATTTTGAAATATATAACAATTGGGTTTCAAGTATTCTTGTACAAATGTAAATGTAGTATTATTCAACCACTTCATTTTCTCATCAAAAACAAAATCATAGACTGCTTTTAACTGACACATCTCATGCCCGCGAACAAAGTAGTGGAGTACGGAAGATGTGAGAGAAGGGGTCACTTCGCATTAAACTCGTAAAAATCGGGTTTATTTATAACAGATCTCATTATCTAGGTAATAAAAACTCATAGTTAAATGGAATCTTTATTCATTAAGTTAACATTGGGCTGTGTAAATTTCAATTAAAACGACAAAAACTATTCCGGTTGATATTTATCAAGTGGATAATGTTCTCCATAATTTTTAAGATGATCTTCCATTTGTTTGACTTGTTTTCTGAAAAAATGAAAAAGGCCATTATGTCAATATTACATCACATAATTAAAAACAAACACAATAGTACAACAGGATACTACAAATTTGTTTTTTTTTTATTCACTCAGAAGAAACTCGCTCTACAGACTAATATTTCGCGCCTTTCAGTGAACAAAATACTGCAATATGATCTGAGCCGTAGAAAAGTTCACTTTTTAAACGATCGTCTTCGTAAGTTACGACGCGACCGTTGGTCATTGCTGCTGAGGAGACATGATGCCAGGAAGATACTCATCACCGACAAGAACATTTTTACTATCGAAAAAAGGTCAAACGACAAAACAATAAAGTGTAGGTATGCTTAAAGTAGCAAGGATGTCCCAGCTTCTGTACGGAATGCCTCGCACACTCATCATCCGGCTAGTGTGATGGTATGGTGGTGAGTTTCGTATGAACAAGGTGTTAAGGTAAAAACTAAGAATTATCAGAGTGACATTTTAGAGCCCGTGGTAAAACCCCTGTCTGCTACGTTATTTTACAATAAGGATTGGGTTTTTCAGCAAGACTTGGCGCCATCCCATAAGGCAAGCAATCAAAACGTACCCAAGCTTGGTTGAGGGCGAATGTGCTGGCCTTCATACTCTCACCTCAACCCGCTGGATTATTCTTTATGTACTGAATTAGAGTTTAGGGCCTGCCGAAAGTCCCAACTAAACTTGGAGCCACTTAAGCGAACCCTGTTTAGAAAAGCAAAGCGAATTCCGCTAGAAAAGATTCGTGCCGCCGTTAATGACTGTCTAAGGACCTGTATTAAAAACAAGGGCGGTCATTTAGAATAAAATATATATTTTATTGTTGATTATTATCTATTCAATGGTTACTGTAAATTTTAGAAATATAAGTTAATTATTAAAAAAGTTACGCAACTTACATTTCGTCTCAAAACTTATGAAAACGCGAGGTAGTTATAGTTGAGAAAAGTAATAGAGTTACAAACCTACTTGAGTTTTATCATTCTTGATTACTTCATTCAAATTCTTGTTTAAGTATTTATTAAAAATATCTGCTTATGATAAGATATATTCTCAATTAATTATTTCTCTCGTCTATAGGTACGAGTAGTGTATGTTCTAGTCAAATAATCGTTTTTTGAGATTCTTGCTCGCATACAGTTTAATTTTAGCGTTCTAAATGTTGTTTTAAAAGGCTGCTCGTTAAATTAACTGCTCGGCTCGTTTAATCCACCGACGTTATGACGTTGGCATCCGCCAAGAAAGGATTTTGATCAATTCTATCCTCAAGGGGATAAATAGGGGATGAAAGTTTGTATAAAACTTTGTCAATTTTAAGGGCTGAGATTTTGCATGCATAAAGCTACTATGACGTAAGCATCCCCTAAGAAAGGATTTTGATAAATTCCACCCCTAAGACTTTTTTTTCAGGTATTTTACACGATATAATGAATAAATATTCGTTAGAAATGCTGCTCAAAGTAACTTTACCACGCGGACGAAGTCGCGAGCAAAAGCTAGTGTTATATTAAATCTTACCTAAGTACATAACTTACAAGTTAGAACTAGTTATTATGCTATTAGTTTAAAATTATTATTTTAAGACCCTTTACAAGAGGAGAGAGTGGACCTTGGAAAAGGACAGGTAGAATAGCTTTTGTCCCGAAAAATATTCCACGCGGGCGAAGCCACGGGTGGTATCCCTTGTTTTATATAATTTATTTAAATAAATGACTGCATCATTGGCGTAAAAAAAAAAACATGAAAAACCGATTTACTTTTGATTTTAAAACAACATTTACGACATTTAATAAATGTGTATACGAATATCCCGCTTACTATCTTTCATTCCAAGGTTCGTGCCCTTTTTATGCTAATTTGAATGAGATAGTGTGCAAAGAGATGGGTATCAGTTTTTCAAGGTTAACTTAAGCGAAATTTCCTGCAAATACTATGAATAAAAGATAAAAAGTTTATTAAAGTAATAGCGGCCTTCTTTAGAACAAATGTATTTTTTTATTGTGTATTTGTTTTAAATGCTTAATGAGGAGTTACTAAAAATACTGACTGAATCCTTGGGGGCATCTCGTAGTATACGTCCTCCAACATTTCCTTCCACGGTGGCAATTTTTTCTTTTCTGCCTCCTGCATAGTTTTGACAACTCGGTTTCGGGCCTCCTTAAACAACGCCTCGTCCGACTCAACGTCCCAGTATCCTTTGAATAAATCATCAATATAGAATGAAATTTCCAAAATGGTTTTATAATTCGGTGTTGATATTTGGACAAAATGCTAGTTCTGTTATAAAGCGATAATTGAAAACAGTTTTTTTTAAATCTTAACACTGTAATTTTGTTTTATTTCATATTCTCATTTTATATATACGTATTTTAAATTTATGTACAGTAGAACTCCAATTATCCGAATTAATGGGGACCGGGACCCATTCGGATAATCAAATATTCGGATAATCGGATTTTAAAAAAAAAAATTGCCATTGGAGAGAATAAAAGCTACGTTTTGATATTGCACTATTTTTTATTGAATTAAATGAAAGAAACATGAAATTTTCACATGTTTTAAATATAAATAAAATGTACTTATGTACAAGTTTAGAAATAAAAATCATTGTTTTTTAAACATCTCCGTCAATGTAAGCTGTTTTGCGGTCTTCAACCGTTTTCGGGCAGCCAGGTCACGCATTCGCTTGACGGTGAGCAGTTGCAAGTGGTCACACTCGGGCTGACGCACCATCCACTTCAAAGCAGTCTCGAGGCCGGCAAATGCTTCACTAGCTGATGGTCCAGCGTCTACTTCAACATCAGCAGAAAGTTCTTCTTCCACTTCCACTTCAACATCTTCTCTCACACTTACAACAATTTCATCGTCATTGAGAATTTGAAAACCAGGGTCAGACGTGTCACAAGCCATCCACTCTCCTACATCTTCAGCACTTACTTCTGTACAACCAGGAATTTTTACAATCATTTTTCTTATTTCCTCTAGTGACAACGCATCTTTATCATCATCATCCTCTCCATATTCTTGTTTCTCATTTTCTTCAGATTCTTTTTTTTTGTTCTTCTCAGACGGTAGGCCTTTCAGTTTATTCCACGCACGTCTTAGCGTCACTGCCGTAACCAAACTCCAAGCTTCCGCTACCATGTAACAGCAGTCCTTTAAATTTATTTTGCTATGATTTGCCAAAACCAATTCTTCATCTTCAGCACCTTCGTTCAGCAGTTTTCTCAGCAGTAGCCTTCTGTAATGGCGCTTCATTGTTTCAATAACAGACTGGTCCATGGGTTGCAGCAAACTTGTAACATTGGGAGGCAAAAACGTCGTTTTGAACTGCCCATTCTCTCTTTCCAACAGTTCTGCTGTAGAATGAGTGGGTGCGTTCCTTTCCCACCGATTTTTGGTGCTTTTTCACTTCAGGAATAAACACTTCATCATACCATTCGGTAAACAAAGCTGCAGTCATCGAGGCATTGGGTTGACTTTTGTAGAAGAGTGGAAGTTTTTTTACGTTTTTAAATGCTCTTGGATTTCTTGATTTTCCTATCAAAAGAAATGGCAGTTTATGATTTCCAGTGGAGTTGGCACAGTTAAGCACTGTAACACGTTCTTTACTGACCTTATGTCCAGGGGCACTAGATTCCCTTTTAGAAGCCAAAGTGGTTTTTGGTAATGCTTTCCAAACAAGGCCAGTTTCATCGGCATTATAAACAAACTCCGGATCATAGGATTCTGATGCAGTTTAAAATTTTTCAATAAAATTTTCAGCAGCTGCAGAGTCTGCTGAAAGCTTCTCACCAGCCAAATCTAACTCGCGTACACCATGCCTGAATTTAAAATTCATTAGCCAGCCGTTACTAGCCTTAAAAGATGAATAACCAAGCTTTTCTGCAAAGATTTTGGCTTTTTCACAAAGGATTGGATCTGAAATCGGATTTCCCATAGAACGTTGCTGCAAAAACCATTTAAACACGGCATCTTCCAAATTTTTGTTGGTTGCTGTCTTCATTGTTTTCCTGGAGGAACTTCCATCTTCATTTTCAAGCACCGAAACAAAGTTTAAAAGTGTTGACTTACTGTTTTTAATGTCAGAAATTGTTGCTTGTCCAACACCATAAATCTCAGACAACTTCTTACCCGTTACACCTTTATCGAGTTGCTCTATAATTTTCAGTTTGTCCGCTAACGATAGCACAACACGTTTTCTTTTCGAAGCCATGGTATAAAAACAATACAGTATTGTACACGCACAAACAAAAGAAGGCCGTAGCGAAAGAGTAGCGTCCTCGAGCAAGGTCAATAGCACACTGGCTAATCAAAACAAACAATGACAGGTGCGCCGTGACTGCAATGCGCCGGAACTTGTCTTAACTTGCCGTTGTGCCTACACACGCGGGGGGAAGTCAGTGTAGGCACAACGGCAAGTTAAGACAAGTCAAGTCAAGACTTGACGCGCAAACACTGGCTTCGCGGGGGGGAGAATAATAGCGCACTTAGACTTTTTTTGGACAATTTTTTGTGATTCGGATAATCGGCGATTCGGATAGTCGGAGTTCGGATAATTGGAGTTCTACTGTATAATAATATTTTATAACATTTATATAGAAGCAGTAGGCATACATATAAGTAACTTAGACGCAAAAGGCGGCGATATTGCTAAGGCAGCAATTTTTCCCAGACTACGCATGGTTAAAGCATGCTTTTTAATTTTGTATAGTCCTTGGTAAGTCCAGATTAGATACAAATTGTACTACTCTGATGTGATAAAATTAACGGTTAATAAACCCTTGCAGGGCAATAATAAATATTAGACAACATCACATCGATTGATCAGCTCCCAAATTAGTTAAAGCGCTTTTATTATGAAACTGAAACAACGAAGGTAACACAACATCCAGACTCGAGTCAATATAGAAAGGTAATTTTCAGGGTTCCGTATCTCTAAAGGAACCCTTATAGGTTCACTTTTAAGACCACTTTTCTTAGGAACGCGTGAAGGTTTTCGAGCTGAAATTTATATCAAATACTCAGGTCTACCGTGCCTTGAAGCTGCGAAACTGGAAAATCAAACTTCTAAGCCAACGCAATCAAAAGATATAGCCGTTTATGCCGCAAATTGAAACTCGCAAAGCATCAAAAATTCTCCATGTCGCAAAGCAATCATAACCTCCCGTGAATTCAGAATCTTGAAATTTGGTACGAATCGCAGATAAAGCAAATTTACGAAAACCGGTTTTTAAGATACATCATATAATAAAAACATTTTTAATAAATATCTACAGGTTTGTACGGAATCCGCGGTGCGCGAGTCCGACTTGCACTTGGTCGGTTTTTACTTAGAAACGACCGGAAATAGAACCCGGGACTACAGTTATGGTTTTTACATATTTAGTATTAGTACATTATTTGAGGAAGTTCAGTTTGACGTTTGCGCTCGATTATTCGTGCAAGTGTAATGTGGTGGTTTGAGCTGTTTTCAGTAAAATGCCCAGATCCTAAGATCTTATATAATTCTGCTGAAATAAATATGAGCTCCATTATAGTTACCCTTTTGCTCTAAATACTGCCTAAATTTTCTTATGGGGCTTTCTTCACTATTCCATTTGTGTATTTCTTCAGCTGGCCGGTACGCTGTGCTATCATCAGACGTAGAATGGTGTCCTACTCTGAAAAATAAAACGGTAAATTGCATTTAATATATCAAACTTCAGCTACAACACTAAAATAATAAAATCGTGCAGCGAGTGATAATTTATTCATTTTTTGAATTGCTCAATGATATGGTGAACCGTATTGTATTGTATTGTATTCCCGAAATCTAACTAGATGTCGCCACAGTACGTTCTTGATTTCTCCATGACAACCTATCCGGTTTTCTTTCATGTTTAAAAGTAAATTAGATTTCAAAACTCAATAAACAACTCATATTCTATTTGTACCTTTTCGTATTTGTATTGATATCTAAGTTTCGAACTTTTCAAATTTCAGTTTTTTAATATGTTAGTTAATAGGTACGGAAATGAAATGTTTCCTGTAAAAATCAAATTTTGCTAGAGTCGCCATCTAGTGGAGGTGCTTTTTTAATGCTTTCGTTTTTCTTAAATACTTTCTCATTGTCCCATCGACTGAATGTTTAAATAAAGCGGAGTAGCTAATCAATGAGCACGACACGATGATGTTACATAGTGGTACATTGTGTATCGTATAATGAGTGACCTGTAGGCCATGGCTTCGATGAGGACGGGTTGGTTGTGTGCTAGGGCGCGCCCCCTGGCGGCGGCGACGGCGCGGTACACGGCGAGGGGGTCGGTGCCGTCCACGCGCGCCGTGCGCAGCCCCAGCGGCGCCCCGCGCGCGCCCACGCCGTCCCCGCGGTACTGCTCGCGGGTCGGCGTCGATATCGCGTAACCGTTGTTTCTACTAAATAACGTGTAGAGATACCTTTAAGCTTTATGCTGACGTAATGAACGAGATTGTGGGAGATGACATTTGTTTAAAATCGTTTTAGCATCTCATTATTGAATCGCCGGTGAATATATAAAGGAACCCTATGAGATTAAAGTCTTATCAGTTATAATTAACAGAGCACTGCAACTGCCATTTATAATAGGAATTAGCCTGACACGGTAAGCGGAAATTGTCTTTATTCTTTATTTTGATCACGGTTTTGGATAAAAAAATTGGAAGAAGTGGTCATTAATGCTCTAACAATATTTTCACGTCAGGTTTACATAACTATACATGTTTCATAAGGTATATTTTTACAGTGGTGCTCACCACAGCATGATGACGGGGCAGTCGAGTGTGGCGGCAAAGTTGAATGCAGCATGAGCGTCTCCCTCTGAGGCAGCGCCGTCGCCGAAATAGCAGATCACGCAGCGGTCGTTGTTGGGCACTCGCTTCAACGCGTACGCGGCGCCAACCGCTTGCGGCATCTGGGTGGCTGCAATGTAACCATTTGTATCTGACTGATGTTGAGCATGGCAGATCACAAACTATTGGTACGGGAGAGTAACCGGAAATTATCTTCCTCCAGATGTTTAATGACCACAATTCATAGTTTGGAGATAATTAGATTGTGTATTTTATTGAGATTATATCATCATATCGTGAGCGCAATGCATGCTCTTTACATTATTAAGCAGTATCAATAGCATGGGAAGCTTGTAACATTTTATTTTAGGGTAATCTAACCAACCTTTGATTTTGATGCATTTCTAATGTACGCATTGCTAGATGAATATCGCTAAAAGAGAGCCACAAGAAGTTTACCCTTCACATAAGTTGATACTTATTGCTTCCATTGAAATATTTCTAAACGTGTGACTTGAACACAAAGAAAAAAAATGCTGAATGAGACAAATAAGCAATATATTAAAGTACCAATTTCTTGTCCAAGCACAACTTCTATCCTTACATTATACAACAACATGATAAAATTCTAAGAGTCTACCGACACCTCAATGTTAGATCGCAAAGATAAACCACAAGTAAGTCGTGAAGGTTCTCGAGTGGAGACCACGAACTGAAAGACGCAGCGTGGGTCGACCCCCGACTAGACGGACGGACGACATCGTCCGAGTCACGGGCGGCCGCTGGATGCAGCTGGCGCAATGTCGTCCGTTGTGGCGTTCAAAGGGTTCAGCAGTAGACGTCTTCCGGCTGATGATGATGATGATGAAGTCGTAAAGATGTAAATGGATAACCCTTACTTACCGAGAGGACTGGAGAGGGTGACTATGTTGTGTTGCTTACTGCCGTAATGCACTGGCATCTGCCGTCCCCTGCCCGGGTCCTCGCAGTTCCCGTAGCACTGGTTCACGATCTCCGTGACTGTCATGCCGCGGTACAGCAGCACGCCCACCTCCCTGTACTGCGCGAACACCAAGTCAGAGGGAGAGAGGGCCGCGGCACTGCCCACGTGGATGCCCTCCTCGCCATAGTTCGTCATGTAGAATGATATTCGACCTTGCCTGACGAATGTATTATGTAGTAAACAGATGTATTAGCGGTAACGGTTATTTAATTTATGTTAATATTGTTAATTGACTGAATGCACAATTATATTGGAAGCCGGAGGAGGCATTTCCGATGGTTACCTCGAGCCGCATGGACGGGCTATACAAATTAAGTGTTGTATTTGTCCTTAGATACTTTGAGGAGGTAAAAATTTAAGCGTTGAAGATGAATAAATCAATTTATTTAACTAGTCTTGCACAGGTGTACATATTAATGTATCACGTTTTTTGTCAGTGTACTGCTTAAGTGAATAAACATTATTATTATTCCTGTATTTACAATTTACTCTTCCCCACCCCTCGACGCTTCGAGGGGTGGGAGGATTCCCCCCGGCAGAGGAGGCCAGACGGCCGGGGGTCAGGGCGACAAAGAGAGAAAACGGCGGACGATCCTTGCGTTACCGAGCAAGATCGCCCGCTGGAGCCTCGCAATCATTGGTCCGTCACGGAGTCCCAACCTCTTCAGATGGTCGTGAAGAGAAGTTGAGACTAGGCCAATAATAATACTCTTTGGACTAGGCCATTCGTTGGCACTACGACTGGGATGATTTCAGTGGATGACACTCGCCACATATCGGTAACCTCGTGCGCCAGGTTCAGATATTTAAGTTTTTTATCTGATTCGGCTTTCACGAGGTTTTCATCGAATGGGACGGTGACATCCACTAAGAACACCCGAGATTCCGCCCGGTCCATCAGTACGATATCAGGCTTGTTCGCAGGAACAGTCCTGTCCGTGATGACTATTATTATTATTATTATTATTATGCGTTCTCTCCCAGTCAACCTTTGGGTTATGTTAAAATAAACACTTGGTTAACATAACGGCGCATTTACACTAATCATTTGTGATCATTACCTTTGAGACTCGTACATTATTTTGTCCATTTGGCTGAGCTGCACCATCGTCTTATACATGTTGAGCAAAGTCTCTTTGTCTATATTTGGTTCCTCTCTACCGTCAATCACCTGTAATTATAAACTGACATTTGTTGCAGGTTCTGAGGGGACGTAAAGCCAAAAGCCTGTCTTTGTTTGCGGGTGCGACTAAATATTATATGGAGAGAAAAGATGGCGAATTGCTTGCAATAGACAGTTTATTGTAAAAATACTGAATAATTCACTTAGCTACAAAGTTACTCGCATACTTATGAAATAAAAATTACTATAAGAAATATCAAACTATTTAATGTTAGGGGTAATTTTGTGATTATTTCTTATCGAGAAATAAATATTACGTATTGATTGTTTTATCTCCCAAACGTATGATAAAGTTTTCTCATTTTTAATTACAGCTCGTTTGTACAAAACTAGTTAAAAGAATTTTGATGTCAGCACCCCCTTCACAGAATAAATTAAAAAGAAACTTTTCTAATAAAGTAAACAACATTTATAATTCAACATTTCAAAAGTATGCTATACGCAACTGATGTACCGTGTGTAGTTTTTGTTTAATTTGACTTGGCTCTATTTACCTGGCCGTTGTGATCGAGCACCCTGTATATAGGGATGGGGTCATAGCTGGCTTCGCTGAGGAACTTGAGCTCGGTAACGTACGGTGCGCGGGCGCCGGGGAAATCCCCCACTTTAGCATTTTGAACCGCTTCTGGACTCGAGTGGGTTGAGAGGAGCTGTGTCACAAAACAAATAGTTTTTGTGCCATTAAAAAAATTATTATTATTTTGCGAGGCAAATGTGTTTAAGCGTTAACACGATAACATCATAGGCACGCGACCTTCGTGGCTGGCCGTTCTAAGGTGTTGCCTTCTTTGAGGTCCCGGGTTCGATCCATCGGGCGAATGTAGAAAATGTATTTTTTATAATGTTGTTTTATATTTCCATATATTTTATATCCAGCGCTTTAACTACTTCATTAGAGTTCTGAGCAATGTATTAATGTTGTCTATTATATATCTATAGATCAAAATTTGACATTTGTGGTAACCCGATGTGCTGTTACAGAAAACAACTAGCTATTATTATTTACGTTGATGTAATTGCATATGGTTATTGAATATAATAGTTTTATCTATCTAACTATCTATCTAATAATGATAACACAACGAGAAGAAGTAAATGAGCCATTTTAAGACTTAATACAATTTTATACCTATAAGACAACCGGCGAGAACTATAAAAACAACTTGTGACGATCGCATACAGTGACGATAATTTACATTATGTTCACATGTGATACGGATTACATAGATTATTAAAATTATAATTAGTAATTAATATCGCAATTCGTAAATATTTAAAAAAACCGGTATTACATGATACGGTCTTTAGTTGTTAACGAATTTGATAAAATAAATATTAAAAAACGAACTTTACCCGCACAGCTTGACGGATGGTATTGAGCTTGAACACACGCACGCCACACTTAAGCGCCATTTTGCTACTGACGAAACTTGCTTGAATAATTAATGCCTAAACCGTGGTTTACGTACTGAACGTTTTCACATTAGCAAGTATGATAGATAAGAAACTCGGCCTTATCATAATAAAGTAAACCAAGCAGAAGATATAGTTAATTTTGACGTTTATTGCAAAAATTTACAGCGGCTAGATTTCAGTTTTTTTAGTCCTTTTTTACAATTAAAATTTTAATATTTTTAAAAAGAAAATAATTTGGATATAATAAAACTCACCGATATTAACTTTTTGGAAAAAGAAAGGGGAAAATCATCTGTTCCGTACAATATTTTCGGCAAATGTCGAATGAAATTTGCTTATCAGAGTGTTTTTACCAACTGAAAGTTATATTCTCTTCATGAGAGCAAGTTGGTAGTTACGCTCTAGTTAAAAATTTGCTACTGAGCATTCCGAATCCATTACTGCGTGCTTCGAGGTGCAGTTCTGATGGAGAAACGGCCTTTCCATGCTCGAGAGGGTATGCCGAACCGGGTCGAAGGGAGAGGACGGATATGGAATCAGAGGAAGAATCTATTTTATCTATTTAATCTTAATATGTTTAAAGAAGAATCTATCTCACTAGAGGTAAGAACCTCTTCCTTTATAGTCTCACCGTAGAAAGGAAGAGGTAAGAGAGATAGAAGAAGGTAGACTAGAGATGGGTATTTGGATGTTGAGTGGTACTTGGATGTTAGTGTACCGTGGCTTCCGAGTGTATAGTCTGACAGGCCTAGCCGAGTCTATTTATTATTATTTATTGTTGTAAGGGGCTATGCAGTTCCCGGAGGAACTGTAATCACTGCGACCTTGAAGATCTATTGTGACTCAACGCCAGAGCAATAGTACCTCCTTTAGCCTGGTGGACTTCAAAAAGTCTATAATATCGATTGAGTGCTGCTTGACTATCAGAGTATATGTAAATGGTTTGATTTCTGTAGTTTTGTTGGCGATCAGCTTCCACACATTTTAAAATGGCGTATAAACGCATGATTATTAAATTCAGCCGTTCTTGGGTTGATTCATTGCGTTCTCATAGTAGAAGTATAATAGGCGACGTCTTTCGATGCCATACGACTCGATTTTACACTTTATCGATATTGAAACATGACTATACATATAAAGTTTAATAAGTTCAGTCATCATCAAAACTGTTTATGCAAACGAAAAGCCAAGACTCAACAAAAGCGGGAAATTCACTAGACAGGCATTCGGCATTCCTATATAGTGTAGGTCCGTGGCAGACTGCCTGTGACGGACCTACACAGACATGATACAGACCTATAGTAACGAGGTCTGGTAGGCATGTCTGCAGACATGCCCGCGGGCATACCTGTCTAGTGAATTCCCCACTATACCTATAGTTCTTGGGATACCCACTGTATTTTTTATGGATACTATAATACGGAAGTAGAGCGAAGTACCCGCCCGACTTTCCATCACTTTTTTATCGTAAATTTTTTCACCGATTTCTTTTTAATATTCGTTATGATTTCAAAATCTGAAATACATATCATACTGGATATACGTTTTAACTGTGGTTCCTATAAGCAAGTTAACGGCGCGGTGGGGGTCAGTTGTTATCATTACCATTTACACATGATTTTTGTTTTCATTTTTTATCTTCAATGAAGAACAATGTTATAATCAAAGCATAAAAGTAACAATAGTTACTTTTTAACCTAAAAATCATTCAAGAGTTTTCGATAATAAAAAATACAGAAATATTTTTCTTAGTTAAAAATTAAAGAAAGATATTTCTAATTAAAATATACAGTACCTAATTATGTAGATAGATAACAACATATGTTAGTCTGACATTAATGTTTGATTTTGTCGTCTTTATTTGATAGAAATATTTTTTGTTCTTATTAAAAAAATACAGTTATACTTAACATTTAAACAAATGAGATGCACAGATCAATAGTTAAGAATACAAAAAGCTTAAATATTTAAACTTGGATAGTAAATGATTGTATCAAAGTCGACTAACATAGCAACACTGAGTATTTATTATCATATTATTACCTATGGCAATAATTCAAAACGTCACGAGTAAATATTATCCGACCTATTCAAGTTAACATTGCATTGTCCATATTTTTTTGTTACGGTGGTTCGTTTTAATGCAGTCGGTTTCTTTTAGTTGTCATTTTGCATTCAGTGGCAGGCAACCGATTATTATAAATGACGATTTATTGATATTTTAACATTAGTTTATCTTCAAAATGCCTTATTGGTACTACGATAAAAAAGATTTACAAAATACACCGTCTTTTCGCGATGGCATTAGTAATGAAAATGAAAATCGGTATCGAAAAGAAGGCGCAAGGTTTATCATTGATACAGGTTCCAAAATGGACTTAGGTTATAACACAGTGGCCACTGGTGTTGTTTATTTTCATCGTTTTTACATGTTCCATTCGTTCAGAACTTTTCCTAGATATATAACAGCGTGTTGTTGTTTATTTTTGGCGGGTAAAGTGGAAGAAACCCCAAAGAAGTGTAAAGATATAATAAAAGTGGCAAGATCATTGCTAACTGACCAGAAGTTTAGTACATTCGGTGAGGATCCGAAAGAAGAAGTGATGACCCTTGAAAGAATACTGCTGCAGACTATAAAGTTCGACTTGCAAGTCGAACACCCATATGGTTACTTGCTAAAGTATGCAAAATGTCTGAAAGGAGATAAAACAAAGTTACAGAAGATGGTTCAAATGGCATGGACTTTTGTTAATGACAGGTTAGTAATGAGAAAGGAGTTTATTGCTTTTTACATTATAGCATATAGTGGTGATTTCAAAAGTATTGCACAACACATTTATTATGGTGTAATATTCATCTAGAATTGCTAACTTTGCTTTGAGTTTTTCATGGTCTTTTACTGTTCAATCAAATTAAATTTACTAGTTCTGTTCTAGTTATTAGCTATATAACTGTGATTTACTACTAAAGTTTTAGAAAACAGACAAAAATGTTATATTTTAATGAACATCTTTCAAACTATTATTTAATAGAAGTTTCCTTATTTCTATGCCATTGAGCAGTTTATGTACAACATTATGTCTACAATGGGAGCCTGAGGTGATAGCAGTAGCACTCATGTTCTTAGCTGGTAAACTTAGCAAGTTTGAAGTTGTGGACTGGAATGGACGAATACCAAAACACAATGCCTGGTGGGATATGTTCGTGGAAGATATTACTATGGAGTTATTGGAGGACATTTGTCATCAGGTAAATATAATATAGATTCTTTATAGCTTATTAATTCATTCTTAATTTTAAAGCCAATTTCAAAATGATTAATGTTTCAATTAGAAACTGGGTATTATACAAATTGAATGTTTAATGGTATTAGATGGATTACATACACAACAGTGATAGAGTAGCCCGGTAGCGTAGTGGATAAGCGCCGCGGCCCGCAATCGTTGTTGTTAAGCAACTTTCGCAAGGGTCGGTCAGGGGACGGGCGACCAAAAAAATATTATCTCGAGCTACTCCGTGCTTCGGAAGGCACGTTAAGCCGTTGGTCCCGGCTGCATTTGTAGTCGTTAATACCCTCCAATCCGCATTGGGCCAGCGTGGAGGGTCATGGCCCATCCTCCTTAACCATACATAAGGAAGGCCTAAGCTCCTGCAGTGGGGACGTAAAAGGGCTGATGATGATGATGATGATGATAGAGTACAAAACTTTGATATCCTATAAATTAATTTTTAATGGAAGTTTTAATGTCATTGTAAATTTTATGTCATGCAGAATGTTTTTGTTACATTTTTGTAGATTTACTAATTTATGCTTGCCCTATTATAGTTTTATGGGCTGTATAACTTGTATTAGCTATAAAAATATTGTTTGTGATAGTCTGAAAGAAAACTAAGCTATTAGCATTATACAGTACTAGGTTTCCGCCAGCAGCTTCACCCACATGCTCTTGTATTATACATAAAAATCTTCCTTTTGAATCACCCTATCTATGAAAAAAAAACTGCATCAAAATCTGTTGCATATTTTTAAAGAATTAAGCATACATAGGGATATAGGGACAGAGAAAGCGAATTTCTTTTATTTTATTTTATTTTTTTTATTTTATTTTATTTTATTTTATTTTATTTTATTTTATGCAGTGATAGTGTGAATGCAATAAACCCCTTAACATAAGTGTAAATTGTTAGTATTTTAAACAAAATTTTACATAAAAATTCATCTTAACAAATAGGGTGATAGGCTTAATAGACACATTTAAATTTGAGAAGGTATAAACTTCAGGTAGTCTGTAATATTTTTGTGATGCTAATCACCAAATATATTTTAAATTTATTATGCTATATTTGCTTTCCAGGTGTTGGACCTGTATTCGATGCAAGCCCAACCTTCTGGGGGTGATTCTCCTCCAATACCATCTACCACAAAACCTCCAAAAAACGAGAAGAAACCGCCCTCCGGTACACCGCCCACTTCCGTCTCACCTGTCGCCCCTGTCGTGAATAAGGTAATAATTTTATCTAGCCCTATTTTTTAAGCATTTTTCAGTAATAATATATATTTTGACTTAATTTAATTGAATGGAATTTAATTTTAATGTAACAATTAACAAAATTCAGAAACAAATTTTAATAATAATCAAATTTTAGTAATGAGCTCCCGTCTAAAATTATTTTTTAATGAAAAATGCCAAAAAAATCCAAGTGGTCCCTGGCACCCTGAGATGAGGTTCGAACTTATGACCTTTCACAATTCGGGCGATTGCTCTTATTACTGAGTTACCCAGAACCTAATACGACTGACGAATCTCTCAAGCACTTGTTTTTTTTTTTCGCTGCTACAGAGCGTATTCTCATCAATATTCAAGCTATCAACCTAAACAGCCGAAAGAAATATTTTTGCAAATATTTAAACTTTCAATATTTACCTTAACCATCCATAAGGAAGGCCTGAGCCCCTGCAGTGGGGACGTAAAAGGGCTGGTGTGTGTAAACTTACTATAAAGATGAAAATTTGTTCTAATTAATATATTTGATTAATTTTACATTTACAATGCTACACTGAAAAGTATTTGTATTAAAAAATGTTTAAAAATTCCACTTGATCCCTGGCACCCTGAGATGGGATCCCATCCTTTGTGGATTTTTTGAAGAATACTTTACAGTACAGCATTGTAAATGCGAAATTGATCGAATATAATAATTGAAATTGCTTCATTTATCTTTTATTACTATCTTATTTTACTAAAGCACTCCTTTACATTTTGCAATGCCCTAGCAGGGCGTCACCTAAAATTGAATTCTATCTGATTGTTTGTAACGTCACACAATAAATAATTTGACTTTGACTTACGTTTATTATAATAATTTTTTTACATAAATAATATTAAATACTATATGTTGTTACTAAAATTCAATGATATTGAATATAGTTGCCAAATTAAATTATTGAGAATTTATATATTTTGTGTTTGTTATAACTATTTTTATTATTAATTATGGCACAAGCGAGCATTCACCAAACAAAATCAACCCAACTTATTATAAAATCACAACTAACTTTAGTACCAGGTAAAATAAGTAACACATCTAAATTTTATATTTTAAAACGAGTACTTATTTTAGCTCGAACTTCAAAATAAGATTTATGTTCAAAATACTATTAAGATTCCTATACATAGGATCCCTAGAAACATTGGTGTTTACTTTACCGTCGCATCACCCGGTTCGTTTGCGTTTATGAATGCAGACGGCGACTCCGGTGAAGAACGGCGCGGGCATGGGCGTGGGCATGGGAATGGAGCCGAGGCCGGAGTTGCCGCGGGCGGGGGCGGGCGCGGGGGCGGAGGCGCGGTTCCCGCTGTACGGCGCGCCGCCGGGCGCGTACTGCGCGCCGCCGCCGCGTTTGCCGCCGCCGCCGCGCTTGCCGCCGCCGCCGCGCCTGCCGCTGCCGCTGGTGTACAGCGAGCCGCCCCCCTCGTACCCGCCGGTGCTGGTGCCGCCGGTGCCGCCGCCCCCCTACTACCCGCCCCGCCCCTACTATCCCCCCCCGTGACGCCGCGGGGGCGGTCTCTCCTAGGTTAATGTGGCATTTTTTTACAGAAATATATTAACGATAGACTAATTATAAACGTGATTTTATTTCTCCTCTACGTCTATGTTTATATTAAATTTTTTATTTGACAATGGGGCTTAATGATTTGATGATTCTTCTAACGCTGACAATAATAATAATCAACATTTTGTCATCACATGTACAGACGAGTTTCATTTAATAAGTTTCCAACGAGTACCTCTTCACTGGACATGAATATCTATTCTATTTTTTGGCGCATTCAGTGACTCAACTATACGGGCTGTTCTTTTTTACTAAGTGTTTATGGTAATAATTTGAAAATTAAGAACACAACTGCCAAAATCTAACTAAAATAAAAATCTCACTGCAATTAAGCGACTTCTTAGATTACAAATTTTTCACAGAATGCTCGCCCGAGTGCAACGAGCTTTTAGTTCACTTGATTCTGACTGAATTGACTTGATTCTCTATTTTTAGTTCGATTTTGGCAGTCATATTTCTTATTTATTAATTTTTATTTTATTCCTCTACAGTGCTATTAATAAACAAGGTTTAGCATCACACTAAATTGCAATTTTAATAAAACTCTAAATTCATAATATAAAGAGAATAAGCAAATCTACTACCTTCTAGGAGTAAATATTACTCCCGTAGGACCTCGTACTAGGTTAACCTTTACTAAGTCTCTGTTTAATAATATGAATTTTGACTAATACTAAGTGAAGTCTCAGCGTAAATTTACTCCAACGCTAAACCTTGTTTATTAATAATACCGTTAGTGATCATTAAATGTATACATAATATTTTTGGAATGTACTCATCTAGACCTTGATGATTGAAGAAATATTATATATCTTATTTTTTAAATGGCAACATACATTCGCCATATTGGATATTAAAAAAAAACGATAAGCATCGATTATAAAGACAAATTAGATGGAAAATTATTTGTATAAACTTTACGCATATCACTTTGCAATCTGTCACAGGAATTCTTAATGAACGATAATTATAAGATAATCTAATATTTTTGATGGTATTCGGTGATTTCGAAGATTTTAGTGTTCGTTGAATATCGATTGTTGTTTGTTACCCGGCCTGGAAAAACTAACCACGACAACTAGTAGGGTCAGCGTACATCTGACGAAAGATCCGTCGGGCGTATAACTGCAAAGTGTGAAATTGAATGGCATACCTATATCTAGTCGTGATGATACGTGACGTATCTTCCTCCAGATTTGCATTAATCCTTAGAGATAAATCTCGCTCAGCGATATATTAGCTAGCTTGATTTTTCTAGGCAATACATGAAAACTATGAAATCCTCGTAAAATTTTATTGTCAAATACAAACATCACAATGCTTGAGAAATATCGCACGCACAAGTTTTAACTTTGTATGTGTATGTTATATAATTTCAATTTAATAATAAAATTAGAAAAATGACAAACATCGATAAAATACATTTAATAAATAGTACGTTCCACTCTAAAATACTGTTCTTTTTCAATGATTTTTAATACATATTTATTTATATTTATAAAATGGTAAAAAAGACTGAATAATCATTAAACGACAAGGTATACTTAGAGAGTAGTGCATATAAAACTTTGTGCACAAACATATCAACACCCGTTCAAACTCACCTTAACATTATAATAAAACACTCGTAGCTGCCATTCGACTAGATAATACAAACGCATTATATGAACACAAACACTGCACCAGATTAGTACAAAAAAGATACAGTTACAACATATAAAAAAATAAACCTCGAGTTTTTTAAATGAGATATAAATAAATAATATGGTAATGTAGTTTGAGACCGCCTTTACATAAATATTGTCTGCGCACATCCCTTAACTATCCGGTATTGACCAGTATATACCTAGTACGGGCGGACTGCGCAGCCGCCGGTCGTCTATGCGCCCGCCATTTTTAATTAGTGCGAGCCGGAGCGCATTCGAGTGAACACGTATTGCTTTGTTACAATCTTGTATACCTAAAAGTGTGTAAACGGTGTGTTTTACCTATCAATAAAACTCTTGTGATTGTGCACCCCACGTTGGGCGCCAGTTTAGCTCGGCGGGAAATGAATGGGGTGGGCGTAGGTAGATTGTAATAATACATATTATTTTGGTAATGACATGATTTATGTAAATGTCATTACTTATGATAAAAAGCTGGTAAGTTTCTTTCGCTTGTTCTTCTTGTCAGCTAAAAGACGCACTGAACAAGTGGTAGGGGAAAAAAAATTTTTTTGGACGATTCAAAAGTGCTTGTAATAGCCTACTTGAATAAAGATATTTTCATTTCATTTCTTGTTGAAATACCGAGACATAATCACAATACATAGCTTTATTAATAGGTAAAACACACCGTTTACATACTAGTTTGTAACAAAGCGATACGTGCATGGACGAGCGGCGGCGACGCAGGCCGCCCGTACTAGGTATATACTGGTCAACACCGGTTAGTTAAGGGATGTGCGCAGACAATATTTATGTAAGGGCGGTCTCACGCTACATTAATTAATTTCTACTTGCACGAAAACTTAATTCTCAATGTATCAAATAGATATAAAAAAACATAACTACAGTATATTGAGCAAGCTGTTTGTGTAAAAAAAAATGTAAGTTCATACAACGAATTATATAATTTTGATTTTGTTTTCAATAACTTACATTTAAATCCTGGGGTGCGACCGCCTTATTATTTAGCCAAAATACGAAATCTTAGCGATGTTGTGTCCATTATTTCATTTAACTACTTTAACATTTACTTTATTATCGAGGAACTAATCGCAAAGGAATAATATGAAATGTAATACCGACATAACATGGATAAGATGTTGTATGTGTAGAATAATGACGGTCGCACCCCTGATCTAAAATAATTTATTTAATAATTTCTGTCATTATAGATATTAATATTAAAAATTATTTCAAGTAGTAATACTTCATCGGTTATAAGAAAAATACATTAGTGTTTATAAAATAACAAAAAGTTATTATAAAACTTGATCCGTTTTATTATAAAACTACCTTAAGTACCAGGTTTAAACCATTATCCGAACAAAAGTAAACACGTCTCAATTTTGTATTCTTCTCTTCTGTTATTGTCAAATTCCTTAAAATGGCAAATAGTTTAAACTGAGTACTAAGTTTGATCCTAGTTTTATAATAAGACGGAATGTGGCTACAAAAATCTTAAAGATTGCTCACACTTTCCTTAAAACAGTTAAAAAGTACAGACTACAGTTATACTAAAATTTACAAAGGCACTCACAATTGTTATCAGATCGTAAATATAATCTCCGATTTATAAGGCACATGATTTTCGACTTACGTCCTATTAAAAAAAAATTATACTATCAAACGCGATTAACTATTTATACATATTATATGCATTTTTAGTATATTACAGTATAGGCACATAGTTATCTAAGAACTAAATTAATACTTCCCGACATTTTAATAATTTATATAAAATTAAAGATGAGAGAATTTATCGATCCTTGTTGTATGAAATATAAATAAATAAATATACAAATAGGGAATACTACAAAAGTGGAAGATACTCGAAGTAGTCATTAAGGAAGTTATGACAGTCCATATACCCTAATGCAACATAAACCAAACCAACAAATACTTAGAAAAAAAAAGTATACAAAAACAACAATAAATTAACGTCAGTATCGAAATTAGTTGTTAAATACGTATGAAATAAAATATGGCTTATATAAATAATATCATTGTTCAGTAAGCACGTGTTTAGATCCAATTTTTATGACTGAAGTTCGCTCTAGATACACAATCACATCTTGCTATATAAGCATGTGCGTGCACAAGTCGCTTATGACTTTCACATGGGTTTGCATAAACCATAAATCAAAGAGAAGATTAGTTTTTGCACTGCGGATAAAATAACACAACTTCGTACATTACAATAAATAGACGGGTCCTATGTGTAAGGGACAAAGTTGCTTTTTAAACGATATACATTAAAAGAACATTGAAATTGTTACAAACACTGTTATCGCGTGCAACTACTTATTTAGGTCATTTTTGTTCATAGATAATTTAAATCACATCAAAACAAAATTTTAAGAATATCTTCGGACAAGTTATGTATGAATTATCAATTCAGCCCTTATACATAGGTCCGCTCGATATATTTGCTTTGCAAATATGTATTCCATTCCTTACATAAAATTCGAAAAGGAAATATTTTCATTCTCTTTTACATTATTTATACTTGGAACACATATCAACTTATTAACGTTTTCGGTTTTTACTTTTTTCAAAAACTGAAACCAACTTCAATTTTGTTTAATGACATAAGATATAAACCTCATCTTCTTTGTTTTGAAGTCGGTTAAAAAGGCTAAAATAAAAAAATAAGATTAGATCGTTAATATTGTCGTTATTTAAGCTATTATCGCCTCCACATTTGTCCATAATATATTCACATAAAGCAGATTTTACTATTACATATTTAAATTGGAAGAGGGATAAAAGAAAAGAAACTGTTTGTCTAAGTTATTAAAGTGATGCATTCATTGTAACATTCGATGCCATACTAAGTTCGAACCCACTTTAAAAAACGTATAGTTGTGTTTGCATCTGACAACCTTTTACATCAGCGTTGTACCGTTTTTTATTATACATTTGATCTGTGTTTTTATTTTTATACATGTGTGTACTGTCTTTATTTAATTTTTAACTGGTTCCCTTTCTGTAGTACTGTTTTGTTCGAGACATTTAAATTTCTATATATTAATAAGATTCGTTCAACTGTTGTTATATACAGTATGTTTACAAGTTCCCATTATGAAAGCTTTTATATACAGGGTTACTTGTAAAACACTAACTCACAGTAATTAAATAACCATCATTAAAAACAAAGTACCTTCTACGAGTTTTGATAAAATGAACCACTTTTAGACAAAGTTCATACGTATCTGTAATTTGGCCTGACTTTAAATCATTAGGATAGTTTTAGTCTAAAGTTATCTCTATGAGCCACAGCAATGCGTGACTTGATTGAATAGAATTTAATAAAATTTACTGTTGATAGACGGTATTTTTATATCACGTACATTGCTCAGATTCTAAATTGAGGAGCTCTTAACTTTTTACGCAATTTTGAAACAACGTATGTCCCATAACACCCAATTAATTTTCCATTAGAACCGATTGAGAATGACCAAGACCATATATGCCCGTGTCGAGTTAAACAGGTAGATGAAACGTTGCCTTTTACGATGGCGGCTATTCAGATGCGCGAAGTCGCACATATCCCTGTATAAGTATGCTCATATGAGTCGCGAGTGCCTCAGGTATGTGAGCAGCAGTAGATGTAGGAACCTGTACAGAGGTAGGGAGTCCACCAGAGCAGCTCTCTGTTCATGCAGCAGACCGATCGTACGAGGTATGTCTAGTTCCTGAAAAATATACTAATGTCAACACTTCAATAAAAGAAAAACTAACATTTCATTTTAGTACATAAATTTGTTTAAAACATATATTAAGATCGTTGTATTTGTTTTTCTATATATAACCTTTTCGATTAACTATACAAAATCTGAGGGTGGAAGAAGATTCATCCTCGAATGCAGAGGCGTAAACTTGCTGTTTCAGTCTCGTCGTGACCACGGCTGGTGCAACCTGGCCGAAACGTCGGCGCAGGTCAGTTCAAAAAACGCGTATAATCCCCGGTACTATAATAGTTTAAAAGTGAATAAGGGTTCTGTCACTCTCAAGTCGCCTCCCACACACAAAAAGCAGGGGGAGACATAAAGTGAAGAAGCCAATTACAACGACGGTTGTGGTCACGATCCACAAGGTGGAGTCCAGAGAGGGTCACATATGAAGACATACTGAATAGGGCTAAGTAATAAAAGTCTTGATATATTATAATTGATATATTGTAACAAGTAAACTAAAATTACTGATATATGGAATGATAATGATATGAGTACGCGCGGCGTGATTGATTACCGATGACGAACTAACTACAAATTGACCTAAATTAATGAATGTAGCGTAAAATGATTACTAGACAAAACTGTACGAGTTGGCTCGTACAAAAGGAATAGCATTTCCAGAATGTGTTGACATGAGAAGGGCCGCCATGGGATTTGGAGTGTTCCGGGGGCTGATAGCGAAGAGAAGGCTGACGGGCTCGCTTCTAAATTGAAAAAGCTGTTGAGTAGTGAGGTGGAAGTCTCAAGATTTAAAAAACGGGTAGACTCACGTCACGGAACTTGATGGCTCCATAGGAGTCGATGAGTTGAGGATGGCGGTGCTGGTTGAGAGAGGGAGAGTGACCGTTCGCTGGTCCTCAGCTAGAATTAGACGCCTGGACCCGTTTCCCTTGCCGGGTGAGTCTGTGTTGCGGCTAGTGAGAGTGACGTGGGGCCTGGGTATGCTGGTGAGGGGTCTTCCTCTGTGGCCAGGGTCTTGGATGCCCGGTCCGGTCGCCACACATACCGTGTTTGATGATCGGGCCGGGCGGGGTCAGGACTGGGGCTGCGCAGAGAGGATGAGGCCTCGTAGTACCCTTTTCAGGTCTGTGGTCGGGTTGGACGCCGGGGGGGAGGGGGCAAGAGGCCTGAGTGGGCGGTCAGCCCTGTCTGGGTGGTGCGGTTCAAATGTCTTTGAAACGCGCTTCCAACCCAGGGAGAGATTTGCCCTTTTCAGGGCGGACTGAAACGGGTGCGAACCGCGCGGTGTATGGTCTTCGGGCCGGTCTCGTGCATTCCATGTGAGGGACATCGTTGAAGATTTTTGCCATGTGACACGTAAATAACTTAATAATTAAATTTTAATAATTTTATATTCACAATGCAATGAAAAACATTCTTAATGGAAAAGTTTAAAATATCAGTTTAGTCCCACAGCGCAAGGGACGAAGTGGATTTTTTAAACATTTTTCATTGGTAAAAAACTTAAATTATTGATGATAAAGTTGAGGTATTTGTATTTTTCTCAGTTCAGAAATCGGCCGATAGGATAGAATAGGATGATAAAAATGCTCCTTCGAGCCGGACACATCAGTAAACAAGAATGGTTTGGCGGGTTACCTGGTTGTGGTCGAGGATGTGCAGCAGCAGATGGGCGGCGAGCGCGGCGCCGGGCCGGGAGGGCCGCGCCCCGCACAGCGCCAGCGGCCACGAGCCCCCCTCCCCCTCCCCCTCCCCGCCCTCCGCCTCGCACGTCAGCCGCAGGCTGTTCACCTCCGACAGGAACGCTGCCGTAACAAGCAGTTCGCTTACTACATGCGACCTTCGACGCAGGCAGCGCACCGACGCGATCGCGCGCGAAAGCGAAACAACAAAAAACTAGCATGACGAAGCAGCTGCGTCCTCGTCGGTCCGGTATCGCGAGCATTTTTAGCGATTTTTCGCATTCGCAACAGTTTCGCTTCCGCGAGCGAACGGGTCGGTGCATCGACGGCGTTGACTGTCGCGCGGCCAGTTGCGGTAGGACACGTGCCACAGGTCGATACATTGACGCAACGTATAGAGAGTGCGACCGACCTAGGAAGTCGTCCGCGTCGGGCGGCGCGGGCAGGTCGCGCGGCCAGTTGCGGTAGGACACGTGCCACAGGTCGATACATTGACGCAACGTATAGAGACTAGGACCGACCTAGGAAGTCGTCCGCGTCGGGCGGCGCGGGCAGGTCGCGCGGCCAGTTGCGGTAGGACACGTGCCACAGGTCGATACATTGACGCAACGTATAGAGACTAGGACCGACCTAGGAAGTCGTCCGCGTCGGGCGGCGCGGGCAGGTCGCGCGGCCAGTTGCGGTAGGACACGTGCCACAGGTCGATACATTGACGCAACGTATAGAGAGTGCGACCGACCTAGGAAGTCGTCCGCGTCGGGCGGCGCGGGCAGGTCGCGCGGCCAGTTGCGGTAGGACACGTGCCACAGGTCGATACATTGACGCAACGTATAGAGAGTGCGACCGACCTAGGAAGTCGTCCGCGTCGGGCGGCGCGGGCAGGTCGCGCGGCCAGTTGCGGTAGGACACGTGCCACAGGTCGATACATTGACGCAACGTATAGAGAGTGCGACCGACCTAGGAAGTCGTCCGCGTCGGGCGGCGCGGGCAGGTCGCGCGGCCAGTTGCGGTAGGACACGTGCCACAGGTCGATACATTGACGCAACGTATAGAGAGTGCGACCGACCTAGGAAGTCGTCCGCGTCGGGCGGCGCGGGCAGGTCGCGCGGCCAGTTGCGGTAGGACACGTGCCACAGGTCGATACATTGACGCAACGTATAGAGACTAGGACCGACCTAGGAAGTCGTCCGCGTCGGGCGGCGCGGGCAGGTCGCGCGGCCAGTTGCGGTAGGACACGTGCCACAGGTCGATACATTGACGCAACGTATAGAGAGTGCGACCGACCTAGGAAGTCGTCCGCGTCGGGCGGCGCGGGCAGGTCGCGCGGCCAGTTGCGGTAGGACACGTGCCACAGGTCGATACATTGACGCAACGTATAGAGACTAGGACCGACCTAGGAAGTCGTCCGCGTCGGGCGGCGCGGGCAGGTCGCGCGGCCAGTTGCGGTAGGACACGTGCCACAGGTCGATACATTGACGCAACGTATAGAGAGTGCGACCGACCTAGGAAGTCGTCCGCGTCGGGCGGCGCGGGCAGGTCGCGCGGCCAGTTGCGGTAGGACACGTGCCACAGGTCGATACATTGACGCAACGTATAGAGAGTGCGACCGACCTAGGAAGTCGTCCGCGTCGGGCGGCGCGGGCAGGTCGCGCGGCCAGTTGCGGTAGGACACGTGCCACAGGTCGATACATTGACGCAACGTATAGAGAGTGCGACCGACCTAGGAAGTCGTCCGCGTCGGGCGGCGCGGGCAGGTCGCGCGGCCAGTTGCGGTAGGACACGTGCCACAGGTCGATACATTGACGCAACGTATAGAGAGTGCGACCGACCTAGGAAGTCGTCCGCGTCGGGCGGCGCGGGCAGGTCGCGCGGCCAGTTGCGGTAGGACACGTGCCACAGGTCGATACATTGACGCAACGTATAGAGAGTGCGACCGACCTAGGAAGTCGTCCGCGTCGGGCGGCGCGGGCAGGTCGCGCGGCCAGTTGCGGTAGGACACGTGCCACAGGTCGATACATTGACGCAACGTATAGAGAGTGCGACCGACCTAGGAAGTCGTCCGCGTCGGGCGGCGCGGGCAGGTCGCGCGGCCAGTTGCGGTAGGACACGTGCCACAGGTCGATACATTGACGCAACGTATAGAGACTAGGACCGACCTAGGAAGTCGTCCGCGTCGGGCGGCGCGGGCAGGTCGCGCGGCCAGTTGCGGTAGGACACGTGCCACAGGTCGATACATTGACGCAACGTATAGAGAGTGCGACCGACCTAGGAAGTCGTCCGCGTCGGGCGGCGCGGGCAGGTCGCGCGGCCAGTTGCGGTAGGACACGTGCCACAGGTCGATACATTGACGCAACGTATAGAGACTAGGACCGACCTAGGAAGTCGTCCGCGTCGGGCGGCGCGGGCAGGTCGCGCGGCCAGTTGCGGTAGGACACGTGCCACAGGTCGATACATTGACGCAACGTATAGAGAGTGCGACCGACCTAGGAAGTCGTCCGCGTCGGGCGGCGCGGGCAGGTCGCGCGGCCAGTTGCGGTAGGACACGTGCCACAGGTCGATACATTGACGCAACGTATAGAGAGTGCGACCGACCTAGGAAGTCGTCCGCGTCGGGCGGCGCGGGCAGGTCGCGCGGCCAGTTGCGGTAGGACACGTGCCACAGGTCGATACATTGACGCAACGTATAGAGAGTGCGACCGACCTAGGAAGTCGTCCGCGTCGGGCGGCGCGGGCAGGTCGCGCGGCCAGTTGCGGTAGGACACGTGCCACAGGTCGATACATTGACGCAACGTATAGAGAGTGCGACCGACCTAGGAAGTCGTCCGCGTCGGGCGGCGCGGGCAGGTCGCGCGGCCAGTTGCGGTAGGACACGTGCCACAGGTCGATACATTGACGCAACGTATAGAGACTAGGACCGACCTAGGAAGTCGTCCGCGTCGGGCGGCGCGGGCAGGTCGCGCGGCCAGTTGCGGTAGGACACGTGCCACAGGTCGATACATTGACGCAACGTATAGAGAGTGCGACCGACCTAGGAAGTCGTCCGCGTCGGGCGGCGCGGGCAGGTCGCGCGGCCAGTTGCGGTAGGACACGTGCCACAGGTCGATACATTGACGCAACGTATAGAGAGTGCGACCGACCTAGGAAGTCGTCCGCGTCGGGCGGCGCGGGCAGGTCGCGCGGCCAGTTGCGGTAGGACACGTGCCACAGGTCGATACATTGACGCAACGTATAGAGAGTGCGACCGACCTAGGAAGTCGTCCGCGTCGGGCGGCGCGGGCAGGTCGCGCGGCCAGTTGCGGTAGGACACGTGCCACAGGTCGATACATTGACGCAACGTATAGAGACTAGGACCGACCTAGGAAGTCGTCCGCGTCGGGCGGCGCGGGCAGGTCGCGCGGCCAGTTGCGGTAGGACACGTGCCACAGGTCGATACATTGACGCAACGTATAGAGAGTGCGACCGACCTAGGAAGTCGTCCGCGTCGGGCGGCGCGGGCAGGTCGCGCGGCCAGTTGCGGTAGGACACGTGCCACAGGTCGATACATTGACGCAACGTATAGAGAGTGCGACCGACCTAGGAAGTCGTCCGCGTCGGGCGGCGCGGGCAGGTCGCGCGGCCAGTTGCGGTAGGACACGTGCCACAGGTCGATACATTGACGCAACGTATAGAGAGTGCGACCGACCTAGGAAGTCGTCCGCGTCGGGCGGCGCGGGCAGGTCGCGCGGCCAGTTGCGGTAGGACACGTGCCACAGGTCGATACATTGACGCAACGTATAGAGAGTGCGACCGACCTAGGAAGTCGTCCGCGTCGGGCGGCGCGGGCAGGTCGCGCGGCCAGTTGCGGTAGGACACGTGCCACAGGTCGATACATTGACGCAACGTATAGAGACTAGGACCGACCTAGGAAGTCGTCCGCGTCGGGCGGCGCGGGCAGGTCGCGCGGCCAGTTGCGGTAGGACACGTGCCACAGGTCGATACATTGACGCAACGTATAGAGAGTGCGACCGACCTAGGAAGTCGTCCGCGTCGGGCGGCGCGGGCAGGTCGCGCGGCCAGTTGCGGTAGGACACGTGCCACAGGTCGATACATTGACGCAACGTATAGAGACTAGGACCGACCTAGGAAGTCGTCCGCGTCGGGCGGCGCGGGCAGGTCGCGCGGCCAGTTGCGGTAGGACACGTGCCACAGGTCGATACATTGACGCAACGTATAGAGAGTAGCGACCGACCTAGGAAGTCGTCCGCGTCGGGCGGCGCGGGCAGGTCGCGCGGCCAGTTGCGGTAGGACACGTGCCACAGGTCGATACATTGACGCAACGTATAGAGAGTGCGACCGACCTAGGAAGTCGTCCGCGTCGGGCGGCGCGGGCAGGTCGCGCGGCCAGTTGCGGTAGGACACGTGCCACAGGTCGATACATTGACGCAACGTATAGAGAGTGCGACCGACCTAGGAAGTCGTCCGCGTCGGGCGGCGCGGGCAGGTCGCGCGGCCAGTTGCGGTAGGACACGTGCCACAGGTCGATACATTGACGCAACGTATAGAGACTAGGACCGACCTAGGAAGTCGTCCGCGTCGGGCGGCGCGGGCAGGTCGCGCGGCCAGTTGCGGTAGGACACGTGCCACAGGTCGATACATTGACGCAACGTATAGAGACTAGGACCGACCTAGGAAGTCGTCCGCGTCGGGCGGCGCGGGCAGGTCGCGCGGCCAGTTGCGGTAGGACACGTGCCACAGGTCGATACATTGACGCAACGTATAGAGAGTGCGACCGACCTAGGAAGTCGTCCGCGTCGGGCGGCGCGGGCAGGTCGCGCGGCCAGTTGCGGTAGGACACGTGCCACAGGTCGATACATTGACGCAACGTATAGAGAGTGCGACCGACCTAGGAAGTCGTCCGCGTCGGGCGGCGCGGGCAGGTCGCGCGGCCAGTTGCGGTAGGACACGTGCCACAGGTCGATACATTGACGCAACGTATAGAGAGTGCGACCGACCTAGGAAGTCGTCCGCGTCGGGCGGCGCGGGCAGGTCGCGCGGCCAGTTGCGGTAGGACACGTGCCACAGGTCGATACATTGACGCAACGTATAGAGAGTGCGACCGACCTAGGAAGTCGTCCGCGTCGGGCGGCGCGGGCAGGTCGCGCGGCCAGTTGCGGTAGGACACGTGCCACAGGTCGATACATTGACGCAACGTATAGAGAGTGCGACCGACCTAGGAAGTCGTCCGCGTCGGGCGGCGCGGGCAGGTCGCGCGGCCAGTTGCGGTAGGACACGTGCCACAGGTCGATACATTGACGCAACGTATAGAGAGTGCGACCGACCTAGGAAGTCGTCCGCGTCGGGCGGCGCGGGCAGGTCGCGCGGCCAGTTGCGGTAGGACACGTGCCACAGGTCGATACATTGACGCAACGTATAGAGACTAGGACCGACCTAGGAAGTCGTCCGCGTCGGGCGGCGCGGGCAGGTCGCGCGGCCAGTTGCGGTAGGACACGTGCCACAGGTCGATACATTGACGCAACGTATAGAGAGTGCGACCGACCTAGGAAGTCGTCCGCGTCGGGCGGCGCGGGCAGGTCGCGCGGCCAGTTGCGGTAGGACACGTGCCACAGGTCGATACATTGACGCAACGTATAGAGAGTGCGACCGACCTAGGAAGTCGTCCGCGTCGGGCGGCGCGGGCAGGTCGCGCGGCCAGTTGCGGTAGGACACGTGCCACAGGTCGATACATTGACGCAACGTATAGAGAGTGCGACCGACCTAGGAAGTCGTCCGCGTCGGGCGGCGCGGGCAGGTCGCGCGGCCAGTTGCGGTAGGACACGTGCCACAGGTCGATACATTGACGCAACGTATAGAGACTAGGACCGACCTAGGAAGTCGTCCGCGTCGGGCGGCGCGGGCAGGTCGCGCGGCCAGTTGCGGTAGGACACGTGCCACAGGTCGATACATTGACGCAACGTATAGAGAGTGCGACCGACCTAGGAAGTCGTCCGCGTCGGGCGGCGCGGGCAGGTCGCGCGGCCAGTTGCGGTAGGACACGTGCCACAGGTCGATACATTGACGCAACGTATAGAGAGTGCGACCGACCTAGGAAGTCGTCCGCGTCGGGCGGCGCGGGCAGGTCGCGCGGCCAGTTGCGGTAGGACACGTGCCACAGGTCGATACATTGACGCAACGTATAGAGAGTGCGACCGACCTAGGAAGTCGTCCGCGTCGGGCGGCGCGGGCAGGTCGCGCGGCCAGTTGCGGTAGGACACGTGCCACAGGTCGATACATTGACGCAACGTATAGAGACTAGCGACCGACCTAGGAAGTCGTCCGCGTCGGGCGGCGCGGGCAGGTCGCGCGGCCAGTTGCGGTAGGACACGTGCCACAGGTCGATACATTGACGCAACGTATAGAGACTAGGACCGACCTAGGAAGTCGTCCGCGTCGGGCGGCGCGGGCAGGTCGCGCGGCCAGTTGCGGTAGGACACGTGCCACAGGTCGATACATTGACGCAACGTATAGAGAGTGCGACCGACCTAGGAAGTCGTCCGCGTCGGGCGGCGCGGGCAGGTCGCGCGGCCAGTTGCGGTAGGACACGTGCCACAGGTCGATACATTGACGCAACGTATAGAGAGTGCGACCGACCTAGGAAGTCGTCCGCGTCGGGCGGCGCGGGCAGGTCGCGCGGCCAGTTGCGGTAGGACACGTGCCACAGGTCGATACATTGACGCAACGTATAGAGACTAGGACCGACCTAGGAAGTCGTCCGCGTCGGGCGGCGCGGGCAGGTCGCGCGGCCAGTTGCGGTAGGACACGTGCCACAGGTCGATACATTGACGCAACGTATAGAGAGTGCGACCGACCTAGGAAGTCGTCCGCGTCGGGCGGCGCGGGCAGGTCGCGCGGCCAGTTGCGGTAGGACACGTGCCACAGGTCGATACATTGACGCAACGTATAGAGAGTGCGACCGACCTAGGAAGTCGTCCGCGTCGGGCGGCGCGGGCAGGTCGCGCGGCCAGTTGCGGTAGGACACGTGCCACAGGTCGATACATTGACGCAACGTATAGAGACTAGCGACCGACCTAGGAAGTCGTCCGCGTCGGGCGGCGCGGGCAGGTCGCGCGGCCAGTTGCGGTAGGACACGTGCCACAGGTCGATACATTGACGCAACGTATAGAGAGTGCGACCGACCTAGGAAGTCGTCCGCGTCGGGCGGCGCGGGCAGGTCGCGCGGCCAGTTGCGGTAGGACACGTGCCACAGGTCGATACATTGACGCAACGTATAGAGAGTGCGACCGACCTAGGAAGTCGTCCGCGTCGGGCGGCGCGGGCAGGTCGCGCGGCCAGTTGCGGTAGGACACGTGCCACAGGTCGATACATTGACGCAACGTATAGAGAGTGCGACCGACCTAGGAAGTCGTCCGCGTCGGGCGGCGCGGGCAGGTCGCGCGGCCAGTTGCGGTAGGACACGTGCCACAGGTCGATACATTGACGCAACGTATAGAGAGTGCGACCGACCTAGGAAGTCGTCCGCGTCGGGCGGCGCGGGCAGGTCGCGCGGCCAGTTGCGGTAGGACACGTGCCACAGGTCGATACATTGACGCAACGTATAGAGACTAGCGACCGACCTAGGAAGTCGTCCGCGTCGGGCGGCGCGGGCAGGTCGCGCGGCCAGTTGCGGTAGGACACGTGCCACAGGTCGATACATTGACGCAACGTATAGAGAGTGCGACCGACCTAGGAAGTCGTCCGCGTCGGGCGGCGCGGGCAGGTCGCGCGGCCAGTTGCGGTAGGACACGTGCCACAGGTCGATACATTGACGCAACGTATAGAGAGTGCGACCGACCTAGGAAGTCGTCCGCGTCGGGCGGCGCGGGCAGGTCGCGCGGCCAGTTGCGGTAGGACACGTGCCACAGGTCGATACATTGACGCAACGTATAGAGAGTGCGACCGACCTAGGAAGTCGTCCGCGTCGGGCGGCGCGGGCAGGTCGCGCGGCCAGTTGCGGTAGGACACGTGCCACAGGTCGATACATTGACGCAACGTATAGAGAGTGCGACCGACCTAGGAAGTCGTCCGCGTCGGGCGGCGCGGGCAGGTCGCGCGGCCAGTTGCGGTAGGACACGTGCCACAGGTCGATACATTGACGCAACGTATAGAGAGTGCGACCGACCTAGGAAGTCGTCCGCGTCGGGCGGCGCGGGCAGGTCGCGCGGCCAGTTGCGGTAGGACACGTGCCACAGGTCGATACATTGACGCAACGTATAGAGAGTGCGACCGACCTAGGAAGTCGTCCGCGTCGGGCGGCGCGGGCAGGTCGCGCGGCCAGTTGCGGTAGGACACGTGCCACAGGTCGATACATTGACGCAACGTATAGAGACTAGCGACCGACCTAGGAAGTCGTCCGCGTCGGGCGGCGCGGGCAGGTCGCGCGGCCAGTTGCGGTAGGACACGTGCCACAGGTCGATACATTGACGCAACGTATAGAGAGTGCGACCGACCTAGGAAGTCGTCCGCGTCGGGCGGCGCGGGCAGGTCGCGCGGCCAGTTGCGGTAGGACACGTGCCACAGGTCGATACATTGACGCAACGTATAGAGACTAGCGACCGACCTAGGAAGTCGTCCGCGTCGGGCGGCGCGGGCAGGTCGCGCGGCCAGTTGCGGTAGGACACGTGCCACAGGTCGATACATTGACGCAACGTATAGAGAGTGCGACCGACCTAGGAAGTCGTCCGCGTCGGGCGGCGCGGGCAGGTCGCGCGGCCAGTTGCGGTAGGACACGTGCCACAGGTCGATACATTGACGCAACGTATAGAGAGTGCGACCGACCTAGGAAGTCGTCCGCGTCGGGCGGCGCGGGCAGGTCGCGCGGCCAGTTGCGGTAGGACACGTGCCACAGGTCGATACATTGACGCAACGTATAGAGAGTGCGACCGACCTAGGAAGTCGTCCGCGTCGGGCGGCGCGGGCAGGTCGCGCGGCCAGTTGCGGTAGGACACGTGCCACAGGTCGATACATTGACGCAACGTATAGAGAGTGCGACCGACCTAGGAAGTCGTCCGCGTCGGGCGGCGCGGGCAGGTCGCGCGGCCAGTTGCGGTAGGACACGTGCCACAGGTCGATACATTGACGCAACGTATAGAGAGTGCGACCGACCTAGGAAGTCGTCCGCGTCGGGCGGCGCGGGCAGGTCGCGCGGCCAGTTGCGGTAGGACACGTGCCACAGGTCGATACATTGACGCAACGTATAGAGAGTGCGACCGACCTAGGAAGTCGTCCGCGTCGGGCGGCGCGGGCAGGTCGCGCGGCCAGTTGCGGTAGGACACGTGCCACAGGTCGATACATTGACGCAACGTATAGAGAGTGCGACCGACCTAGGAAGTCGTCCGCGTCGGGCGGCGCGGGCAGGTCGCGCGGCCAGTTGCGGTAGGACACGTGCCACAGGTCGATACATTGACGCAACGTATAGAGAGTGCGACCGACCTAGGAAGTCGTCCGCGTCGGGCGGCGCGGGCAGGTCGCGCGGCCAGTTGCGGTAGGACACGTGCCACAGGTCGATACATTGACGCAACGTATAGAGACTAGGACCGACCTAGGAAGTCGTCCGCGTCGGGCGGCGCGGGCAGGTCGCGCGGCCAGTTGCGGTAGGACACGTGCCACAGGTCGATACATTGACGCAACGTATAGAGAGTGCGACCGACCTAGGAAGTCGTCCGCGTCGGGCGGCGCGGGCAGGTCGCGCGGCCAGTTGCGGTAGGACACGTGCCACAGGTCGATACATTGACGCAACGTATAGAGAGTGCGACCGACCTAGGAAGTCGTCCGCGTCGGGCGGCGCGGGCAGGTCGCGCGGCCAGTTGCGGTAGGACACGTGCCACAGGTCGATACATTGACGCAACGTATAGAGAGTGCGACCGACCTAGGAAGTCGTCCGCGTCGGGCGGCGCGGGCAGGTCGCGCGGCCAGTTGCGGTAGGACACGTGCCACAGGTCGATACATTGACGCAACGTATAGAGAGTGCGACCGACCTAGGAAGTCGTCCGCGTCGGGCGGCGCGGGCAGGTCGCGCGGCCAGTTGCGGTAGGACACGTGCCACAGGTCGATACATTGACGCAACGTATAGAGAGTGCGACCGACCTAGGAAGTCGTCCGCGTCGGGCGGCGCGGGCAGGTCGCGCGGCCAGTTGCGGTAGGACACGTGCCACAGGTCGATACATTGACGCAACGTATAGAGAGTGCGACCGACCTAGGAAGTCGTCCGCGTCGGGCGGCGCGGGCAGGTCGCGCGGCCAGTTGCGGTAGGACACGTGCCACAGGTCGATACATTGACGCAACGTATAGAGACTAGGACCGACCTAGGAAGTCGTCCGCGTCGGGCGGCGCGGGCAGGTCGCGCGGCCAGTTGCGGTAGGACACGTGCCACAGGTCGATACATTGACGCAACGTATAGAGACTAGGACCGACCTAGGAAGTCGTCCGCGTCGGGCGGCGCGGGCAGGTCGCGCGGCCAGTTGCGGTAGGACACGTGCCACAGGTCGATACATTGACGCAACGTATAGAGAGTGCGACCGACCTAGGAAGTCGTCCGCGTCGGGCGGCGCGGGCAGGTCGCGCGGCCAGTTGCGGTAGGACACGTGCCACAGGTCGATACATTGACGCAACGTATAGAGAGTGCGACCGACCTAGGAAGTCGTCCGCGTCGGGCGGCGCGGGCAGGTCGCGCGGCCAGTTGCGGTAGGACACGTGCCACAGGTCGATACATTGACGCAACGTATAGAGACTAGGACCGACCTAGGAAGTCGTCCGCGTCGGGCGGCGCGGGCAGGTCGCGCGGCCAGTTGCGGTAGGACACGTGCCACAGGTCGATACATTGACGCAACGTATAGAGAGTGCGACCGACCTAGGAAGTCGTCCGCGTCGGGCGGCGCGGGCAGGTCGCGCGGCCAGTTGCGGTAGGACACGTGCCACAGGTCGATACATTGACGCAACGTATAGAGAGTGCGACCGACCTAGGAAGTCGTCCGCGTCGGGCGGCGCGGGCAGGTCGCGCGGCCAGTTGCGGTAGGACACGTGCCACAGGTCGATACATTGACGCAACGTATAGAGACTAGGACCGACCTAGGAAGTCGTCCGCGTCGGGCGGCGCGGGCAGGTCGCGCGGCCAGTTGCGGTAGGACACGTGCCACAGGTCGCGCGCGCGGCCGCCGCTGCGCACGCGCACGCGCGCCGTGGCGCCCCACGCGGCCGCCGACCACGAGCGGCACGACACCTGGAACTGGACACGGAGCGACCTGTCACTGGCGTCATCCACAGGACATGTAAAAGAGGTTAGAGAGGCGATCGTGCATCCTTTGTACGAAAACCGATGTCGACAGTTTTGCCCCACTTTTGGTCCGCCGTACATCAGACGAAATATCAGACCAATTATACAAAATATATGCACACACTTGCATTTTAAACATGCCAATCGGAACGCTCCAATATAACTATAACCGATCACGCTCAACCATAACAGACATCTATAGTGCGCAATAAACGTGTAAAAGCCGTTTTAATTTGACATATCACACTAGTGATTGACATTAACTTATTTACTATCGATATTGAAAAGCAACGAGTCGATTAATTGAAAGGATACTAGAGTAATGATTTCTTTATATTATTTTGGATATACATTAAATTGTATTGATTAAATGAGACATTATCTTTTTTTCTTTAGATATCAATTCTTAATTAGTCGGTTGATTCAATAAGAAATATTTCAATTACTAATGAACCAAATAAACTAAAAAGAAGATCTAACATTGAATCGGTACTAGTCGAGCTTAAATATTTTATGCTATATGCAATATGTTTCTTTATTAATAATATTAGTAGATTTTTTTTTAACTTACGTTATTCGATTTCGTATCAAGTAAACAGATAAGATGGGCAACATCGCTTAAATAAAACTAGTTATATTGACAAACAATATAATGTAAATAAATATATACCTACAAAATAAAAAAATACTATCAGTACAATAAATGCTATTGGAACTTATCCTGAACGGATTCCGATGATTTAAAAAGTATTTAATGGTTCAAGTTAATGGTTCAAAAAAAAAACTAATTTTCTGTTACAATATTAAGAATATAAAAACAGACTTATTACCACACTCGTTATTAAATTAATATACAAACGCATACCAAACGAAGTCAATATGGTTAATCTCTAATTCAATTTATTTTTTATTACCACTATTTTTATCGTCCATACTTTTATTTAGTTTTTTCTGACTAACACACCAAGAATCGATTAAATGTTTCCAGGCACTTCACTACCCATCTATCGTAATCTATTATATTGCTATTTAAAACGGTGATTTCGTGATGTTCCATTACGTGCTTAGTACGACGCAATGTCATAAATATGCGCACTTCTCCAGCAATGTATATTTTCTTGGAAATATTTTTTTGTGATTCACACTTTTGATAACATTTCATGAAAAATGCTAAATTTGAGAAGTGTTCTACTTACTAACGGAAAGAAATCCTTCCTTTGTACCTACTTGAGGATGGGCTTCTTGTTTTGCAATTAATAACTGCGCAAGTCGACATTTTTAACACTTTTAGTGGCGTCTTTCACAGTACTAAAGCGCGCGCGTTCGTAAATGACTAGACATCGCGATCGCGTGGTGAGTCACGATCCTGTACATTTGTCCAGAATCGTGGCTACACTGCCACGCCCAAAAGGCCCTTCTAACGTCTTTCTGTGTTCTGTGGTCGTCATCTATACTAAATGCTAAACTCGATCGAAGCATAATCTACTTGACCTAAAACCTCTATGCCCATTTTGTGCCTAAAACCTCTGACGTCTAGACAAAATTGTGGACTTTAAACTTTCTGAACCTTTGTATGAATTAAAATATAATTCTGAGCCATTAAAAACTAAAGAAAAAGACGACGATTTAATTTATAACGACAACGTAATACTGTCAAATGTCACGGTAATAATCTACTACAAAGTAAATCACGCATTTGTATTTTTTTTTTAATATGCAATAGGGAAAACTAATTTTGTTCGTTCGTATGCCAGGTAGATTATTAAAGAATATTAAACACGCATTTTTTTCATATAATCAATAACCGTAATGAAATGCCCTACGACGTCCCGCTTTTGTACATTTTCTACAAACTGTGACATAGCAAGCTCACACCCCGCGACTTTAATGCCTGTTATCTACACCATTTCTTGTTAAAGTAAAAAAAATACGTATCTAATATTTTACTGTTATCTGTCTAACGGACTTAATAGAATTCATCATCCCTATCGCGTCCCGCTCACCTCGCCCATTTGCACGGTGGTGTTGTCGGGGGGCAGGTAGTGGGGGCGGTCGCTGTCCCCCACCAGCGCCAGCAGGCGCGCCCCCACCTGCCACGCGCACTCCCACACGCCGCTGCACCCGCACGTGCACGCCGCCCCCGCCCCCACCCCCGCCCCCGCCGGCGCCCCCGTCCGCCCGGTGCCCACCTTTATCACCACGTAGAACCGCTGCGAGCTGCCCACCGTCATCTGAACACGCAAATAATAAAATACAATGTCCCCGATGCCTTTCGTTTTATTAATCATAGTTGAAAACGAGGTCGTTTCGCAAAGATTGGCGAAATCGGCCTCTATAATTTCCATAACTGTATGTGACAAATTATTTCTCTACTAAAAATAATTCTGCACTAAATAATCAACTCTTCGATTGATCGATTGCAGATATCCGTGCCTTCTTCGTTTGTCTTAGCGATTGTCTGTCAGGGTGGATAGATGTCGGTTAATGTTGTTTCTAAAAATTTACATATTTTTGGTATGTCTCCCTATGTGTAACAACTACCGACGTGGTATTGGCGGAATTGTGTAAACACAAATAGCCCATACATTAAAAAAAAGAAGATTCCATAAAAAAGAAGTAGGGATCTAGTCCACATGGTTTAGTCTTACGTAATAAATTTATTAAATAGGTAGTATACGAGTTCCTTCCATTATGAAATAAATGTATATATTTGCAATTATTTTAGTCTAGGTTATTTAACGAAGTTATCTAGTTGCAATATTTATTTATATTAACTTTAGTTTACATTAATTTTAATATTAACGATAGAAACGATACATTACCGCGCAATATATTTAATCTCCACATATTTTTAGCTCAACTTTAAAAAAATAATAAATGGAACGTGCCGTGACGTGTGAAGCGTTGATGTACCCGTGCGGGTTGGCCGGGGTGGGCTTCAGCCTGACGCGGTTGTCGTCGTAGGGCAGGCTGTCCCCCGAGTACCCGTTGAGGGCGGCGTATTGGGGCAGCAGCGCTGTTGCAACCGAGCCCCCCTTTTCCCTCCCCTTCGGTAGGCGCTCGAATGCGAACGAGATTTGCTCCTCGGACATTTTCCTTTCTAATAATTGGCACTGAAACGATAATCTTTATTAACGATACATGACGTACCCTCGAAAGATACAAGTGTTGTACCTCATGTTGGATACTACCTTTAATCCTAATTTTCTGCAAGCATAATTAAAAAAAATATTTTGATGATCCATAAGATGATTTCAGATGAATTACGACTTTATTTTAAAAAGAAACGGATTTGTAGTTAATTTCAGGGATGAAATTTCTACTATTTATTTAACATTTAAAAGTCCTAGATTCTTAAGGAGTACTGACAAAGTATTTTTCTATATTACATCATTATACGATATATTTCTTTTTATCTAAAAAACACTTCACCACCACCAGCCCTTTTACGTGCCCACTGCAGGGGCTCAGGCCTTCCTTATGGATGATTAAGGAGGATGGGCCATGACCCTCCACGCTGGCCCAATGCGGGTTGGAGGATATTAACGACTGCATCTAAATGTAATCCAAATTTATCTAAATTTTCAAAGTTCAACACGGCGTGTTTTTTTTGGCTAGAACCAAGAAATAGTTACAAAAAAGAAATACGTTAGTATAACACAAACTTATGAAGTCTGTTTTGTTTTTTATAATACCAGATTGTTTATCGCATCCGATATAATATTTATCATCGGTAATGTGTTGATATATTAAGTTACAACGCTTCATCGATTAAATAGCGATGACATAATTACAAACAGTAATTAATCCTTAATTTTGAATATTCCCGTGTATTCATAGCCACAAGCTAACTAAAAATAACACAAAACGAGCATAAAAGGAAGGACTCCGCGCCGATACTATCTAAAAACTGAAATAATGTATTAGCATGTGAGTTTATACAATCTGAATATTTCTCATTTTTTTTTCTACTACTTTTTTCTTGTTTTAGACTACAAAACAAGAACTTTTGGATAAAGCTATCGTTTTATGAAACTCATTGAATGCAAGACTTCAAACTGTTAATATTACATCATTTATGATCTAGCAATATGATGCTTAATAAATTTGTACTCACCAAAGTTTCTTTGGTAATGCTTGGCGGCAACGGTTGGAACTTGGGCAGTCCCGTCGACCACCTGTGTTTGTTGGCGGGCTGCGGCGCGGGCTTCGCCCTGTCCCGCCCAAGCGTGGCGCTCCGCACCTCGGCCTTCACCCCCCGCCCCATGAACACGCCCCACCGCCTCCTCTTCTTCTCTTTACTGCTCACATTACTTTTCCCGTCGTCCGTAACGTTTATCGTGGAGCTATCCGACATGCTCACGTTGCGGTTCGCGTTCGACTGATCGATCGATATGGTCGTCACGTTCTCCTTGTTTATCGTGTTGTTATTCGACACCCGCGTCGACAGACTCTGGTACGGGGTCTCGTCGTCCTTCAGCGACAGCCTCTCCGCCGACAGAGCCACGTTCTCGAAGTCGCTCGACTTATCGACGGATCTGTTCGAGGACCGATCGTCTTTCGGGACACTCGATTCTCTGACCCCTTTTATTATCTGCGCGTTCACGTAGTGGCTGTCGGGGTTGTCCACCCTCGTCGGCACGCAGCTCGGCACGTTCGACGTTTGTTTCAAATTGCCGTATCTGTTTATGTTCGGATGACTGCTGTTCCTCTCGTTCAGCCTCGCGATTTCGTCTGTCGTCGTGAGGCTTTGCGCTCGATCCCTCATCGTACCCTTCTCGCTCTGCCAAGGCAAAGGCACGTTCTCGTATATAGGCTCCTGCGTGTCGTTCAGTTTGATCTGCTGCGTTTGCGACAGCACTATGTGTCTCTGGTAAGGTCTGTGCATCGGCATAGAGTACATTATGTTTCCTCTCTCGTCGTACACTTTCTGTATGCTATCGGATACGTGGTGGGGGTCTATGATAATATGCGGGTTCGGTTCCAGAACCGAAGTGAGATTGTTGTACGTTCCGTGCGCGGGCATCACGTTAGGTCTAGCGTAGTTGATCACGCCGTGACTGCCGGTCAAATAACCTAAATACTGTCTGTTGAGGGCGGTCCTAGTCGACACCAAGTCGGGACTGGAGCCGGACACGTGGGAGTTGATGTAACCTCTGTGGTAGTTGAGGGCTTGACTGGCGACCGCCAAGTCCGGGGTGGAGTTAGACGCTAGACCGTTGGAGGGGTAGGGGGGTGGGGGTTTGTACACGTTCACGTAGTGCATTTGGGGCGTTATTTCCGCCTGGACGTTGGGATTGACCGCGAACGGATAGTTGAGGTAGTTGAGCGCGTAGTAGTCGTCGTAATGCCTATGTATGTCGGGCTGGGAGCCGTACGCGGGTTTCGCCGGGGAGTGGTTTTGGTAGCGCAGCTGAGCTTCCGCCCGTTGCTGTTGGTATTTCTGTTGTATGGCAGTCTCGTAGTCGGGCGCGGGCCGGTACTGGGGCAGTAATGCTCTGCGGGCGACGGGCTTTTATCAAGGTGTGTACGTTAAATATTTATGTATCTAAGTATTATAATGGCGAAAATTTATGAGGAAAGGATCAGCGAGCATTTGACATAAAAAACACGACAAGACTGCCAATTTCATTCGTCTCAATATTGAAAAATAAACAAAAAAAGAAAACTTTAAAAACATGAATAATATAATTCAGAAAACTAGAGGAAGCTGACTACGTCAGATTAGATTTTAAAAAGATTAGATTTTAAAAAGGTTATTATGTAGGTAGTCTTTATTGCACCACATGAATGGAATGGATAAATATTTCAACAGTATACGTTAGGCAGTATGACCAGAATGCTCAGGACAACACCAAAATAGAAACGAAAATAGAGAAACAGACTAGTCTGCTGACAGAGATAGGAATTTTGCTTATAATTTGAAACAGTGTAAAGATTCCATCCGTCTGATACCCTCAGGTAGATTTTCTTAATGTTATCGCCTGTGATGTAAACTTAAACGGAACGTTTCTAAGTCAGTTATCTCAAGCTCCTCACCCGCGGGCATACAGTCTCGAAAGTTTCGGAAATCAGTCGTTACTGCTGCTGTTTAAATTTGAGGGGCAAGAGAGGGTGTGTAAATATCGGCAGTATAATACTGACCTGTTGTTGTGCGGCTGCTGATCGTTCAGCTCCAGACATGAGGTGGAGTGCGCGCGGTGCGCGGCGGTGAGCGGCTCCGCGCTCTCCCGCGTGTCCAGCTCCTCGCGACTCTCTGATAGACCGTGCTCCTACAAACGAACGTTTATGGACTAAAAAAGGGAGCCGGTCGTTACTACAACTCGGTGGGTTACAAAAATTTATTATCTCCAACTTCCCCGAGTTCCGAAGCCACTTTAAGTATAAGAATTGATCTTCTTATTTTTACCCTGTGTTAACGTAAGACACAAAAAACGCTTAAGAGTAAATAATATGCCGAGCGGACTGAATAAGGTAAGCAATCGTGCAAGGTTGAGTAGGTATATTTGTCTTTGTAAATATATTGGTTTTTGTTAAATGTCATTACTCTTATTAGAGCTGGTGAGTTTCTTGCTCGTTCTTCTTATCAGCCAAAAGACGTCCTGAACGAGTGGTAGGGAAAAAAAATGTTGGACGATTAAGAAGTCTATTTGAATAAAGATTATTTTGATTTTGACTTTGTCAGTTCTATTGTATCGTTACCGATAATACGCGACGACCGACCCGAACATTGAATTTCTTATTAAATTCTCTTACGATTTCAATTTAGTCAAAACATGATATATACTTAGGTTAACCAATTTTGGAAGACACTAACTCAAAGAAATATAATAATATTATTTACTATGAATAGCTTGAAATAAACTGCTCAAAATAATCATTCATATTGGTTGGCTAGACGAGGTGCTCGATGATGCAGTGGTTAGTGTATTCGCTTTGCGATCGCAGAAGTTAAACAAATATGTTATTTGTTATTGAATTAATTCTGTCGAGTTTAATTTTATTGAACAAACGCCTAATTAATTCTGTCGAGTTTAATTTTATTGAACAAACGCCTATTATAATTGTCATTAGTTTAAAGGGACATTACCGATACATCTTTGTCATAAATTAGAACTTAAAGACGTCATTAAACCCTAATGGACGTTTGTGTAACTGACCGTTAGTAAGATACGTTTTCTGATATATGGTTTATGTCCGCACACTCCTTGTGTCCATATACTTATACAGAAGTGCTGTGTCCCAGCAGTGGGAACGTAAGCTGATACTGTAGCGTGTGTGTAATGTATACATTTGTTCTTAGTCACTTTTATCAGCCAATTATGTCACTCGTCATTAAGAATTTCGTAAACTAAACAACAAACAAACATAATTTAGAATTCAGTAGAATAACATGCGAATATGTCACCAAATGTGTTATGTTTGAGACTGTAGAAAAGCTGTAGAAGTGTGATAGAAATATACATTTGATTACTTCTTACTTAGTACGTACATTACTTAGGTTATAAATCAGGGATCGGCAAGTAAATTAGTGAAGAGTCTGAATACCTATGGTAAAGGAAAAATCTATGGTAAAGTGATATACATTTTCGGAAACACCTAGTGAAATTCCTTGCTTCATTAAAATTCGAAACAAGGATGATACTATAGCACCTAGATACGGTATAAAAGTTAATCTTTGAAATTCCGTACTTAAAAGGTGACATAAAAAAAGGAAGAAGGGGGCTACTTTTAGTTATCTGGTCAAAGCTTTCTTAGCAAAATTAGGTAATAATTTGATGATGACAGTACCTACATTAATTGATATGATAATAATTACTCACAATTATCAACAACGCTACACGTTTTACTGAATGAAATAATATAATTTTGTTACATACATTCTCATATTTGACGAAACAGCAACAGATCACTACGCGCATCGACACAATATGTAATCACGGATTTGCACAAACACAAACTGTGACACAAAATATTGGAAACACTCAAAAACAAACGGCCACGTACAATTTGTGATCTAGTAACGTTCATATAGACATAGGCAGGTCTTACAGAATGCAAGCGTGCGTGCTCACGCGCCGGTCCGTTTAATGCACTATTCACTTACTGAGTTTCCGCTTTTTAATTAGTGACGCGTCATTGATTTCGTGTTTGTCGTGTGCTCATCTCAAGACATATTCAATTGTTTTCATGTAAAACTATTTAAACGATGTCCTTATAGTTTTTATTGTACTTATATTAAATTCTGTATTGTACTTATATTCGTATGTAGAAAGAAAATCCGGGCCGCATGACTTTTTTCCGGAATTTTCTATCGTTATGGTTACGCGGTTTCCTTGTGAATTACTCTTTCCATTGATTAAGTCTACATAAAGATCTGTTCTGTGCCTGTTCACGTTATAACTTATCATTATAGTGTGTCAACCTCTTTTCTAGACTCCTTAAAAAGAATGTATTAAAAAGGTGTAGGGTTGTTACCATGGCAATCAACTTGTTATTAAAAAATATGTCTTCTTGATAAATATAGTTCCAGTACAAGTTCTTTTGGTTTTTTATTTAAAGTACAAATAACAGTTCATCAAGCTATCGAAACAAACAAATGGTCCATAGTGAACCGGATAAGACCAATAAAGTTATATAATACTCGCGTACCAAGAAGAAAAGTAACGGATTCAAAGTTTGTCCGAGTAAGTCAAAGTTAGCAGGCAATGGTGGCATGCCGATAGTGCTGCATGTCGAAATTGCATTTCTCTATCCGGGGAATCAGAAGAAAATAATATAACGCAAAATTTGGAATTGATAACGTCATCGAGTCATCCAGCGTTTTGAGCGCCTTTTGGTGGGTGTATGTAAGTAAGCTGCGATCACGATTCCTGTGACATCTCCGAACGCGACAAAACAACTCCTTGTGGTGGACGACAGCAAAAATAGTAACGCGTCGTCATAATAGTGCTTGTGAGAGTGCATAAACTGTAAGTACAGTGGTGTATTATTGATGATTTGCAACTTATAACTTAATTACTTCTATAGAAGAACATAGATACATAAAGGATATATAATGAACAAGACTTTCGAATTGTTTAGTGTAAGGAATGCGAGTGTAATAATTTTGTAAATATTTAATTATTTTGTATAATATTCAATTGATGTTTATTATTGTGATAAAATATAGGATTTCATTAGAGTTTTTTGAATAGTAAGGTAACTGATCTCTTTTTTGTTCATTGAATTTATTATTGTAATTTAAATAAAAATGGAAGCACTGGTTAAGATGCAACTGTCGCTTCAAAAGGCAATTGAAAGAGGTTTAATTAACTTTAATAAATCACCAAAAAGTAGAATCACTTTAGAATATGTTGAAGTTAGAACAGAACATTTGGAAAGGGATTGGTCTCAATTTAGAGAAAATAACAACAAGTTAATGCAAATTGCTTCAACCGATGAATTATCCTCATTGCCCTATATAGTAAATGACGTTTATGGCAGTGTTGAGGACATTTATTTAGATTATAGAACATTATTAAAAGCTTCTCACAAAAGTTTAAGTCCTAAAGATTCGAGTTCAGTTATTAAAAAGGTTGAAAGCAATGATAATCCTATTCCTTCAATTGTAAGATTACCACAAATTGCAATACCTACTTTTTCGGGAAAATATTCTGAGTGGAGTACGTTCCGAGACTTATTTATATCTTTAGTTCACAAAAACGATTCGCTTGATAATGTACATAAAATGCATTATTTGAAGGGGCATCTTACAGGCGAAGCTGAACAGTTAATTCGTTATATACCTACAACAGACGATAATTATAAGCAATGTTGGGAGCAACTAGAAAATAGATATAATAATAAAAAGTACTTAGCTAATTGTATATTAAAAAGATTTATTGGACAAAAACGTGTACATATTGAGTCAGCCGGCTCCATAAAAGAAATTTTAGATACTACTACGGATTGTATTAATGCTTTAAAAAATTTAAATATCGATGTGAGTACATGGGATGTAATAATAATTTATATAGTTGCATACAAACTCGACCCAGAAACACGTAAACAATGGGAAATATCAGTTTCTAGCGATAACTCTGTGGATTTACCAACGTATAGTCAATTTAAGAGCTTTCTAGAAAGTCGATTTAGAGCCTTAGAATTCATTGAACCTAAAAGATTTACCAGTCACCACGACATTTCACACAAATACCAATCAAATCCTAAGGTTATGTTCGCAAATCATAGTACTAACATCAGTCATCTTAAATGTGAGTTTTGTGCTGAAAATCACAAATTATGTTTCTGCAAGAAATTTATAAAATTAAATGTCGATAAGCGAAATGAGTTCGTAAAAAGCAATAAAATTTGTTTCAATTGTTTAGGGGGGAACCACGTAGTAAGTGACTGTCAAAAGACAACGTTTTGTCGCATATGTAAGAAACGCCATCACACTCTTCTACATGTCAATAGTACTAATTCTGGTAAGATTGAAGAACAAAATTTTAATTCCAGTAATAACTTGGAAAAGACAAGTATTTCAAAAAATAAAGTACCGATTGTCTCATGTCTTTCAACGGGTGCAGTTGCCAATTATCGACATGTCTTATTAGCCACAGCGTTAGTAAGAGCTCAGTCGAATACAGGTCAATTTCAAGTCCTGAGAGCCTTGGTAGACCAGGGCTCGCAAGCTACCTTTATTACTGAGAATATGGTTCAGTTCTTAAGACTAAAGAAAACTCCGGTGAAGGGATTGGTTTCTGGTCTCGGTGCAAATAAAGTAACTATATCAAAATACATGGTTACTCTTAAATTGCAATCATTAAAACCCAATGTTGAAATGAATGTTCACGCTTATGTTTTAAAAACTCTTACAACGAATATACCTGAAAGAAAATTGGAATCATTACAATGGATGGAACTAGAACAATTAGATTTAGCAGATCCTGAGTTCTATAAGCCGAATAAAATAGACATCTTATTGGGAGCTGATGTCTACAGTCAGATTATGATGGAGGGTATTAAAAGGTCACCAAACGGTTCTGTTTTGGCTCAGTGCACCAGCTTAGGATGGATTTTATCCGGGTCTGTTTTACCTGAAATCGAAATAAATGAAATTACTACAAATAATATCACTGTGTTGCACGCAAATGTGAATGAAAACGATGCTTTAAAAATATTTTGGGAGATCGAAGAACATATAAATAAAAATAATAAAATACTTACCCTAGAAGAACAACGATGTGAAGAAATATACGCAGCAACAACGAAGAGAACAATTGATGGACGATACGTTGTGAAACTTCCTTTCCGCAACGACAATCCTCAATGTATAGGAGGCAAAAGCAGAGACATCGCTGTGAAAAGACTAATGTCATTAGAAAAGAGATTCAGTAAAGATGAAAATTTAAAGGAAAGATATAAAAGTGTAATTAATGAATATCTTAGTTTAGATCACATGAGGCTTGTAAAGGAAGAAGTTCATGATAGACATAAAGGTGTGTATTTACCACATCATGCGGTTATTAGAGAAGATAAAACTACGTCTAAAGTACGAGTGGTGTTTGATGGTTCATGTAAAAATGAAAATGGTATATCGCTTAACGATGAACTAATGATAGGACCTACTTTACAACAAGATTTGCGTAGTATAATAATGCGCTGGAGAATATACCCTATTGGAATAGTTGCAGATATTATTAAAATGTATCGCCAAATAAGAATTGCAGAAGAGGATGCTGTGTTTCAGAGGATTGTTTGGAGAGATAGTCAATCTAAACCGATTAAGGATTATGAATTACTCACTGTTACTTTTGGCACATCATCTGCTCCTTACTTAGCGGTAAAAACTCTACATCAAATAGCAATAGATGAAGGTCATAAATACCAAAAGGCATCTAGTCTTGTTCCTATATCCTTTTATATGGATGACTTAATGACAGGGTGTTTCAGCGTAGAGGAAGGAGTAGAAATATATAATCAAATGAGAGATCTACTTAAAATGGGTAAATTTGAGTTACAAAATGGAATAGTAACGATAAAGAGCTGTTGAGTATAATTTATAAATGTGAAAGAGAGAGAAATAAAGATAAAATTATAGAAGAAAAAGAAAATAGGGAGAGCGGAGAAAATGTTAAGGAGAAAGAAGAGAAAGACTTAATGGATAATACTAAAATATTAGGACTTACTTGGTCTCGAAGAGAAGATGTCTTTAAATATTCGGTACAGTTAAAACAGGATCCAGGGCCTGAAACTAAGAGAACTGTCATATCAGAAATAGCACGGTTATATGATCCTCTCGGTTGGATAGCTCCTAGTATAGTGTTAGCTAAGATATTCATACAGAAACTGTGGTTATCTGGTATTGGATGGGATGAGGAATTACCAACACATCTAAAAGATGAGTGGAATATTTACCGTAATGAATTAATCCAACTAACCAATTTAAGCATTCCGAGGTGGCTTGGAATAGAATCGGCAGATGCTTACGTGGAACTTCATGGTTTTAGCGATGCATCAAAGACAGCATATGCTGCTTGTATTTACTTAAGAACAATCAATAAAGAAGGTCAAATTAATCTATCTTTAATAGTAGCAAAGACAAAGGTTGCACCAATCAAACAAATTAGCATACCGAGACTAGAATTATGTGGTGCTTTACTCCTTTCTCGGATGCTAGTTGAAGTGATGGAGACGATGCAAGTTCCGAAGAGCCGAGTGCACGCTTGGACTGATTCAATGGTTGTGTTAGATTGGCTTAATAGCCATCCAAGTAGATGGAAAACCTTTGTCGCCAATCGGGTGTCAGAAATTTTAACTTGTCTAGATGCGGATCAGTGGGCTCATATACCTTCCAAAGAAAATCCAGCAGATTGCGCATCACGAGGAGTTCAACCAAAATTACTTGCTGAGAATAAACTTTGGTTAAAAGGACCAGAATTTCTGAATCAATCAAATATCACATATAAAAGACCAAATAATCTTAACACACATTTGGAAGAAGTGATCAAGTGTCACGTGACGTTAGCTGCAGAAGAACCTTTATACTCAAAATATTCATCACTTAAAAAGTTACTAAGAGTTGTAGCATATTGTAGACGCTTCATACATTGGAAAAAGAGATCAAACTTTACAAATTACTTAAAGGGCATAGAACTAAATGAAGCTTTAAAGTGTTGTATCAGATATTGTCAGAAAAGAGAGTTCCAAGAAGAATATGCTCAATTAAAGAAAGGTTCATGTATAACTGCTAAAGGAAGTAAATTAAAATCATTATGTCCCTTTATTGATGATGAAGATATAATGCGAGTGGGTGGGAGATTACATGCGTCATCTCTTCCAACTCAAACAAATGGTCCTTCGAGCTGGATTTGAACCAGACGTGGACACTGCGCTCATTTATGGAGCGACAACGGCTCCAATTTCGTTGGTGCCGCACGAGAATTATCGGAATTGTCTAAGATACAATCAAGTATCGCCGAGTATTTGGAAGCTAATAACACTGAGTGGCACTTTATACCGCCGCATGCTCCTAATTTTGGAGGATTATGGGAGGCGGCAGTGAAATCCACAAAATTTCACCTTAAGCGCGTTTTAGGTGAGTCCACCCTGACATACGAAGAAATGAGTACATTGCTTTGTCAAGTCGAAGCTTGTCTCAATTCTCGACCTATGACAATAATTAACACTGATAATTCTGACGAACCCTTACCATTGACACCAGGACATTTTATAGTGGGTGAACCATTGATCGCTGCACCGGAGGTTTATTACGAAAATTCTCACATTAGTCCTTTGCATAGATGGCAACTTGTGCAAAAGATGTTACAAAACTTTTGGCGGCGTTGGTCCCAAGAATATTTAGCTACTCTTTTGCAGAGATATAAATGGTCTCACCAAGTACCAGAGCCGGAAGTAGGAGATGTCGTTTTAATCAAAGAAAATGATTTGCCACCAAGTCGTTGGTTACTGGGTCGAGTTCTTGAAAAACATCCTGGTCAAGACAATATAACTAGAGTTGTTACTTTACGCGTTAATGGATCATTACTAAAACGTCCTACTTCCAAATTATGTATTTTACCAATTAATAAAAATGATTTGTAAATAGATATAAGTTCATATATTATTAGAAATTAATTAGTAAATAAAAAGAAGAATTTGTTTTTCTTTTATGTTTATAACTTTATGTCATTGGTTATTCTAATTTTTTAAGTTATAATTAGGTTTTTTATTTGTTATTCTACTTCTAAAACTGTAACTAGCTATTAAGTTCTTTCCTGTTATTGTTATTTAGCATTGTTTTTCTAAAGGACGATTTCTGAAATATCGTCCTTGGGGGGCGGTATGTTCACGTTATAACTTATCATTATAGTGTGTCAACCTCTTTTCTAGACTCCTTAAAAAGAATGTATTAAAAAGGTGTAGGGTCGTTACCATGGCAATCAACTTGTTATTAAAAAATATGTCTTCTTGATAAATATAGTTCCAGTACAAGTTCTTTTGGTTTTTTATTTAAAGTACAAATAACAGTTCATCAAGCTATCGAAACAAACAGTGCCCTTATTCTGTAATTCTGGCAACTTCTGAGTACAACCGGAATTGTTCACAGACCCCTGTGGGCACTCATCGCGCAGTTTATTCTGTATTTTGTACCCATTTTTAATAAATCAGTAATCCCTAGCCAGTTGCTATATGTATATTTTTTAATTTACATGAAATCATTTCTATGTTCACTAATGGAATACAAACAGTCAATGAAGATACGAATTAGTGTTTTGGACAAGTTGAAATTAATCACTTCTTTCGGTGATTACCATTTTAGATCGCCAGTTGAGCTAGCGAATACGGCAGCTGGTTCCGAGGTAATCCTACCGGAAACAAGCTTACCAATTTCTCTGGAACACATGACGTCATCGACATAGTTTTATAAAAAATGGTATTAGAGCCAAACTCGAAAATAACTGGTACAACAATTTCAGAGGTGCTTCTTCCCCCGATATTTACAGGGGATTTAAAAGTAGGAAGGGCACATGTCGGCAAAGCACATCTGTGGTTAGAGCGACAAACAAATGAGTCGGCAAAATTTGTAGGAGTTGGAATGATGACCACTGTGTGACTGTGGCATAGAAGGTCAGCGAGCGCGTCACTCGAAGGAAGATAGTATAGGGAAGCTGAGATGGGCGAAAATAGCTCTTCCTCACACTCGCCGTAGTATTTACATTAGTCGACTGAGTCTGCAGGCGTGGCGGGCGGTTTCTGGGGCTCATTTTTATTAGCTGATTTTCCCATGTCGATCGATGTAAATGAGGCGCAACGATGTATCACGCCATAATTGAACGTAATACTTTACAAATAAACTACTAATAAAAAAAAAAATTTTTTTTTGCTACGAATTTACTGCTATAAAAGTATAATCACGATGCATCGATAAGACAGTTGTCTGTCTGTCACATCATAAGAACACGCGCTTTCATATCGCCGCATACTCATGTAATAACATATTATTTACACGCTTTCAGTTGCTACCAGCAAATAGCAGTGGCATAATAAATTTGTTTATTATAGGCTGTACCATTAAACGTTTATTTTTATCCGTTATAACGATAACCTTAATTTGAGAAATATGCCAACACTATGCGAAATAGAGGTGTTATACATATTTTTTTTTATTAACTATTCGTTAGTTAATACCTAATTATTGTACAATCACTCAATATATTCCGAAGTCACTCGAGTATTTATTTATTTTTTTTATACAGGAGAAGAAAAAATATCTTAACCATTCAATAAAATTGAAGAAATAAATATTTTAGTCCAATTAAAAAACCCGTGCCAATATGTGTCATTGAATTATATGTTTATTTAAAGTTTATTTCTTTGCCTTCTCAATCAATTTGAAATCAGTGAGTATAACTTTATAAAGTAAAAAGTTTCTCGTTAATAGTGATGACGGACGGATTTCTAAAATGACGTCACGCTTTTGTACATTTTCTACAAAACTGTGACGTAGCGAGTCCGTACCCCTCAACTCTAATGCCTGTTATCTTAGCCAATTCTTGTTAAAATTAATTAAAAAAAAATACGCATCTAATATTTTTCTATTATATGACTGACGGACTGAATAGATTTTTTTTTCAAACCAGTCGTCATCCGTATCAGCTCGGGTTGCGAGGAGATCGTGTTAATGCTCGATTTATTGTCACTACCCCTTACCAACTAGGGTTAAACTCCCGTCTTAGACAAAAGACATTAAAATTCCGTTATAAGAATTCTGTATACGTATATAGATACTCAGGGGTCATTATAATGTATTATTAGTGGTGAAGTAAATCGGCATTGCCATATGTACATACGATCCGGGGACCATTCGCCGTTTGGTCCGCGCGAACACTGAATACTAATTGAGCTATTGCGGCGAATTCCTTTACGTAACGTTTGCGAACCGATGCAGAAAACTAGCCACTCAGTTATACTGTTATATTTTATATTATAGCGAGTTCACTTTGTCTCTCTTTTTAATAATCAGAAAATTATTTACAAACGTCAGCTACGAAAAAAAAGAGTTAAGAGTCTGTTGCCGACTGTGAATTCGCGTAATCGGTTTCCAGAGGAAGAAAAGCACTAATTACAAGTTCACTAACTATACAGGACTGGGCGTTAAGAAACTACTATTAATTACCTATTACTCCCAAACCATTACAATTATTGGTAAAGTTCTCCGTAACGACGTCGCCTATAAAGCAACCCACATATTAGAAACGTAAACGATACGAGAAGAAATGCAAAAAATTAAGGAGTAACTTTGTAATTTTTCAATGCAGTTGCTCATAAAGCGCTATTTTTTTAATCCATTGTAAACACCGAAAGTGAGTCTTTAAACACGTGTTAAAAAAAATGAAATGAACTGAAATCCTTTATTGCACACGTGCTTAAAAGTATTTTTTATATTTTTTGGCCGAGCACCAAAGAAATTTAAAAAAAATTGATGAAAATATGTCAAACTTTAGAGGCAAAAGTATTTCAAGGAGCCTAGAACGAATATTTTCAAATAAAAATGTATGACACGAAAACATGTTCAAATATCACGTTTAATTTTAACAAATAATTTTTACCTTTAATACATACTTAGTTTTATTAACCTTTATATTTGTTTTATTTCCTCGCAAAAAGCATTGAAAAATGTTGTAAGAAACTTGAGCGTAAAAGGTTTTTCAAACCTTACTTTCTGCACTCGTATCTTAAATAACTATTTTAAAACGTCATCAGGTCATGATTTCGAATTACAGTTTGTCGTTATTTTAAGGTGTAGGTGCCTTTTTAAAATCAGCTTTAGACATTGTATTTCGCGTTATATCTCACTAACAACAACTTCCCTATATTTAACATTTTCTTATAGATTTCTCTTTGAACTAAACGCTGAGTTTTTAATCTACATCTTTATAACATTAGATACTGACATACCATTTGGTTGTAGGAGGTAATCATGACAATTCTTTCACCTACAAGAAGTTACATCATGCGCGGTATTTTATTTACATATCGATTAATATCAGGACACGGATATAAGTACAATGACAAATTGAATAATAAACAATGGTTACTATGGTAACGTTTTAATTGCCTAAACAAAACTTCCACTCCCAATTTTGATCCCTTCATTTGCTGTTTTTCGGGATAAAATATATACTATGTTCCTATTAAGTAATTTCCGTAGGTATAAGAATTTTTAAAATCGGTTCAGTAATTTCGGAGTCTATTAGTTGCAAACAAACAATCAAATCTATTCTCTTAATAATATTAGTATATAAGTATACACACATCGTTACGTCCCACACTACAGGATTAAAAATTAGAACAGGATAGCCAATGAAACTGTGCACGATATAATCGAATTTCAATTTTAATATAGGCAACTCACATAATGTTACGTTTTGTATTGCCAATGCAAACCTATTTTATCAATGAAGCACGATTGGTTCGCATTTAAAAATACCTTATTATCATGAGAAACTGGTGATAATTAACGTGGCAATTATCTGATAGTCGATCAACAAACTAGGTCAAGTTGTTTATACCGTTTACTTTGTAAAGTCAATATCTTGATAAATTTCGCATTCACAATGGTATACTGGAAAATATTATTAGTTAAAAATGTTTAAAAAACCCACCAGCTTACTCTGAAATGGGACTCGAACCCACCATCTTTCGGAGATTTGATTATAAATAAAGAAATGACGAAATGAAAATCAATCAGTCACCTGGAACTTGGTCCTGGAGTGGTGGAGGGCGGGGGCGTGGTCCGTGGCGGGCGGGGGCCGCTGGTGGCGCATGTAGAAGGTGTGCTGCTGTATGCACATGCGCCACACGTACTTGCCGTCCTCGGGGCTCGGCAGCGCGAACGAGCCCGAGTCCGCCTGCCGGCATAACTAGAATCAAAGAATCGATTACATATATCGTAGAAAATCGTAGAAAGTAACAGCCACTACTGATCACCTTAGATTCTTGATTTAAAAATTCTTTATTTGATTTATGATTCTATTTGAATAAAGATTATTTTGACTTTGACTTTGACTTTAGATTTGGCCAGGGTTGGAGTCGTTTCGGTGCATCCCGTCACTTCGCTATATAAGCGATATAATTTATTAGGTAGTAAATGTATGAATTCCAAATTTATGCCGTTCGATTTAAAGTAGACGCTAGGCTTTATACTGATTCAAATTCACCTTAAACTAATGACAATTTTAATGGACGTTTGTGCAACTAGCTAAAAGTCTTCTAATTCCGTTTTTCGGATTATTACAGTTATCTACAATGTTCACTTTATGTTAAACGTTAAGTTAAAGTAAATAAATACCTGTCATTTCAGAAACTCGATTGTAAAGATCATCTGACCATAATAACATTTTACCTGTGCGATATTCCGCTAACCATCGTTTAAAAATATTATAATCATTAGATCTTGGACCATTCTTTATAGTCTTAGGTATTTTAAACCACTTTTGCAGCAAATTCAAAGATTTTGAAATAATTTTATGTGAATTTAAATTCAGCTCAGCTCAGCAACAATAACTCAGGTGTTGCCATGTAAGGAATAAATTTTAGTTCCTCTTTTATTCATTTCTACTCCTAACCAAGTTGTAAAGGCGGTGAAAGTCAAGAATAAAGGTATTAGTTTTCCATATATATAAAAGTACTCTTTGGTATTAGTCAATGATATGTTATGGCGCATGACGGTTCCTCCATCTTAGCTTTATTACTGATATTATACTATAAGTCATGAGAAAAGTTAAATATTTACAAACAGATAACTCAAGATATATATCAAAGTATTGATAGATCTTTATAAGATATAGCTGACCCGACAGACTTCGTCCTGTCAAAAAGATTTGTAATGTGGCAGTTTTTTTGCCTACGTATTTAAAAAAATTCTCCTGAACAGAACCGTCACCCTAGTGATAGGGCGTTGTGAATAAAAAATAATTAAATAAAACATATATAAGGATTTAAAAGTAAGTAATCGCTTTATTGTTAATCATGTGAATCATAATTATTATTGCAATGTATTAATAGTAATAGTATTAAATATAGAAAAAAGAAATTTTTATGATCATAAAAACACATTACACACAACAGCATTATAAAAGTAAACTATTCGAATTAAAAAAATATATAAACATTCTCAAGGAAAAATGCTGGAAGAATCCATCTACCTGTACCCCGGAATGGGACTCGAACCCATTCGCGATCCAGGGACTGCTCTAACCAATGAGCTATCTAGGACCCAACATCTTTGCTACTACAGAGCGTATTTTCATCAATGTTCCGGCAATACATGTAATGACGTGGAAACTGATGCATTTTATCTCGCGTGCCGAAACTAATACAAAAGAAACGCGAGTTTCGGAATGCGACATTAAACTCCTCCAACTATGTATTCTGTGCTCCAACGCACACACGCACATTGTTTTGATAGATATGATCTTTGACGTTAGGAGCACACCTACATTGCTTAGACAACAGTGAGTGCTTGTAATTTAATATGAACTTTATACCATAGCAATAAAGCTCAAATTGACTACGTTTTAGTTACAAATCATTTGTATGGGAAAAAGAAAAGGGCTATTTTTAGGGTTTTTCCAGCAATAATTCTAATTTTTCTCGCCGTAAAAACCATCCTTGAACTTCAACGAACATTTTAAAAAAAGATTTGGCCAAATTGGTCGAGGCGTTGTTGAGTTATGCGCTTACCAACACATTTTGCGATTCATTTTTATATATATAGATTATATCGTATATTAATTGTTTTTAATTAAGGAAGTCCCTAACATATTATAAAAAATTCGAAAGAGAAGCATAGGGATCTTCAGAGACATACATCCTTATTTTAAAGCACTTTCATTTTCTTGAAATGAAATTGAGAATAATAACCGTAAATAGAAAAGTTAAAAAATGTGACATAAAATCAGTTCATTTCATTACATGCACCTAATTTTCCGTATGTTTAATAGATACCTATATAACGGATTTTCCGGCAACAGATAGTTTCTACCAGAAGACTTATTGAATAATACGGGACCATTTGGGCGAAGCCGCAGGTGGAAAGCCAGTTGTTATAAATAAATGAAACAACAAATACCAACATCAAAAATATTTATAAAAATATTTTTTATGATACATTGTAGAGTAGAATAATATGATTTTTTTTTTAATAAAAAGGGAAGATGCGGCACACTTGTATCTGTTCAAATAATTGTCATGACCATTGACAGAGTTGACTCGCACAGCTTTACTATACATCATTCGAGCGAGTGAGGAAGCGATGAAATTCAATGTTAGTGTGAGCGCGGCGGGAAAAGAATCTCCATTCATAACGGCCGAACTTTCACACTATTTTCTCTATTGCATATAATAATAACAGTATAATATAATAATCATATATTCTTTCAACAAAAAATCTTAACCTTTTGTTTATCCCGCAACCGTAAGCGCGCTATGTGCGTAACTAAAATATAATTAATGGTTTTCTTATTTAGGTGGGATAAGATTTTCAGTAGTTCGATAATAAAGTTTCTTGGTATTTAGTTACAGTAATGCTTGCAAAAGCATAATTTGGATGTTGATAGATATTGAGGATTCTATTTACTTTGTTATACAAATATGAGGCAAAAAAGTAGAAAAAAATTATGCGAGGTCGCACATTCGTGGGTGGACCGTTCAGTGGAGCGAGCAACTGCAACACTATACAAATATTTTATTTACGAACACATTTTTTCTTTTGACAATATGTTTTTTTCTAACTACCCATTGTGGTCAATTAAAATATTCCAAATAGTTTTGTTTGCCTTAATTCAACTTTCTCTAAGTATATTTTAATTTAGTCGAACAAAACATAATTCACAAAATTACAACAACCAAAACGGTTGATTGAAAGATATAAACATTCATTGATAATATTTAATACCTAAAATTAATACCTAATACGTTTTTATAGATATGGCAAGAGTTAAGGGAGCGAGTTAGGAAGTCGCTCTGCTGGATTATCTGTTAGTGAAGTTAAATTTTGTGCTCGCAACAATTCGCAGTGGCCCTATAGAAGGTGTCGGTGACATATCTTTCCTGTTATAATAATTTTAAAAGTACTATCATAAACATTCAAGCCCACAACCAGAGTAGTGAGACAGTGTTTTGTTTATCCTTATCATGAAACTTTATTTATTATACTGTTGATTTCTTAGATTTTTCTAAATTGAGCCAGTCCCTGGGTTCCCTTAGTACTTTCAGTAATTCTTCTTCTGGGGAATTGGGTTTCGGTTGGTGCATGTACTCCCATTTCTGTGGATAAATAAAAAAATATGGTTAATCTTACCAGGAAACAAAAATTGGGGTGTAGATAACTTTTTATATATATATTTTTTTTTATTAATATACTTGAAATATATCTAAAAAATATCATTCATATAATAAGTTAAGCGATAACGCCATTTCTGTTATGGCGACACTATGACGTCACGGCACTCTGAAACGAATATCGTTATATATATATTTTCGTTTACTGTCCACCATCACCAGCCCTTTTTACGTCCCCATGGCAGGGGCTCAGGCCTTCCTTATGGATGGTTAAGGAGGATGGGCCATGACCCTCCACGCTGGCCCAATGCGGATTGGAGGGTATTAACGACTGCAAATGAAGCCGGGACCAACGACTTAACGTGCCTTCCGAAGCACGGAGTTACCCATCCCGTGACCGACCCTTGCGAAAGTTGCTTAACGACTACGATCGCGGGCCGCGGCGCTTATCCACTACGCCACACCCGTATTCATTTGGACCCGTAGTGATGTGTAAAATGCTTAAAAATCTACTTTGTCCCTGGTACTCTGTGATGGGATACTAATCCACGACCTTTCGCCTTTTTGTACGGGCGACTGCTCTAACTACTGAGCAATCCAAAACAGGATTGACGAAATTTTTAAGCATTTGTTACTTTTATATATGTCGCATCATCTTTACGAAGATCGTTTGATTTAGTTTCTTTTATTTTAATTGCTAGTTACTCGATTGTAGAAAGAACGTGAACATCGATACTTTTAATTTTATTAGAATGGTGACACTGACTTTGACAGTTCGTTAATAAAAAGCAAGTTGCCGCCATTTTGGCACACATTCTGTTTCTGAACGCCGAGGAGTAAAGACATCCGACGACATCACGCTCATCTCGTTATATTTTCGTATGAAAAGTGATAAAATGTAACAAATCCACGTTGTTATACACGCCTGCAGTGTTATTTTAAAGATAGTCCTCCGATATGGATGATCTATTTGGGCTTCGTAATAGGCCCTTCTGACTACACGCCGACATATACAATAATTAAAGTTTTTTTTTTTAAATGATACATTCTCGAAGCGTCCCCTTAAAGTCCCTTTTATTTAAAAACGGATCAGTACTTTTTTTTATTACTAAAAAAACCTGAAAGATATACATCATATAAATTACCTTGAATCCATTGTTGTCAAAAAAAAAAAAAGTAAAAGAGCAATATTTTTTTAGATGATATAGAGTGTATTGTTATTATTAGATTACTTACTGCATTGAGCGGCAGGGACATGAGTATGGACTCGTATCTGGCTTCAGGCGTGTGTAGACCGAACTTGGTGCCGCGGTCGTAGATTAGGTTGAACTCGACGTAGCGCCCGCGCCGCAGCAGCTGCCACTGGCGCTCGTAGTAACCGTACGCGTCGTCTTTGTGTTTCTGAACTGCAAATTATATTGAAGAAATTAATACATAATTTCATACCGAAAATAAACTTTTTTTCTGCTAGTGTTTAATACAATAGTAACGGTAATCACACTTAGGGTATGTTCCGATATACACTGCGAGCACTGCGCAGTGGTCTACTGCTGAAAAATCCGTTCCGTTATGGACTGCCAGTACACTGCTACAGTACCCTAGGGAAATTTATGACGTCATAAATTGCCGCCATATTTGTACTGTGAGCACTGGAGATTTCGAGGTAAGGTGCTCGCAGTGCTTTAGATCACGTGATCAGTCGAAACAGAATCAGAAAATTATAAGTTTCTAAATAAACAAAAAAAAAATACTTACGTTTATTTATAAGATGGATTTAATTGATAAATAATTTTTTTATTCAATTTTCCAATTTTCTTTTGAAAAGAGGGAATCTTTATATTTATATTCACCTTGCATTAACAAATTTGAAAATGGCGCCAAAAAATGAAAATCAAATTTATTTTGAGATTTTAAAGTAATAAATGAATGTTAAATAAGTAATATGTGAAATAAGTGAATGAATGTATATATATATATATATATATATATATACAGCGTGTTTGGTAATACCTGTATAATCCCGAAACATGGCCATACAACCTAGCACAAAGAACACAATTGATAGGTCAAAAAACAATTTCATGTAAATTGATATTTTCATACAAATATTTGAACAATTTGTTTTCAATTACTATGCTACAACCCTGTAAGCTTATACGTGCCGTCCCGGCGCACTCGCTCTTTCTCTCTCTCTCTCTCTCATTACCTCTCACTCTCTCGTTTCCTTGAATACATTTTGATGTTGCCGACGCGCGCACTCGACTACGTATGAGTTTACTTGTAATTAAAACAATTTAAGATTAAATAGGTACATACCTATAGCGTTCTAATCACTCTTTCAGCTTTCACTTGTCAACATTACCTACACTTCACCTCCACTTTATCAGTCCAGGGTCTCGATATGCCGGCCACCGCATAAAACACACATCTCCATTCGACTCGACACAGACCGTGTCGTGTTACTCTCGACGTAAAGTCATATCCTCTGTCTCGATGGAATAGGTGATCGGCCGGCCTACCTGTGGCACACTATGGAATGAACCAGTTGTATGTAACCAATTCACAAATGCCGCGAATCACCGGTAAGAAGGAAGACGTCGATGGTTTTCAGGTCTTCCTGACACGTGGCGCTCGTCATAACGCCGCCGAGCCGCAGCAAGATTACCGTCACAAGCACCGCCACACATTATCATCTCGTAATATTAGGCATTTGAGTACGAATTCATTGCACTGACCGCACACAAACATAATACACAGGTAAACAGAACGAGAATGAAAAACAAACCAAAAGTCCCGAAAGAACGAAAACGTAAGTTGACCTTCTAAATTCTGTAAACTCACAAGTACGCCGATGAAAGTCATGGACGCGACTGACGCGATGACCAAAACTACATAGGTTATTATTATTGCAACTCGAACACCAATGTACCTAAATCAAAAGTGTACCGATTTTGGGGTTCCGCGTCAAGAAATATTATTTATTATTAGACCTTTCCATTACAACTAACCTTTATTTAATTATCATTTAAACTAAGAATAAGAGAGATACTTAGATTATTAATATCATTGTATAAGTCCGTATTTTATTGTTTCGTGAAAATAACAGGGCTTTATGAAAAAAATAACAAAACTTCAAAGCAAATAATCTACAGAACCTTACTGACACATCAGAAACCCGAGTTTCTCAATACACATCGTCGTCGATTTTATGTCTCTCTCGCTCCTTCTTGCATAGACTAATGTGAGCAATGGTGCAGATATTGAACTTCAATCAAAGTATTTGCAATTTCTTTTTTATTTTGACTGTATTATTACAGAAGTTTTCATATTAATAGTTTTTGAAACACCGTTAATCACAAGATTAGTGATTTTTTATAGTTAAAAGTCATTTACTACTAACTTTTTCTTTGTTTGGAAATAATAAATTCCTCTCAGATGCATATTTATTCTAGGCATTTATCTTTAGATTTATTTAACTTCTGTTATTTTTTAAACTAGTTCGGCACATGGAGTCGATGACCAAATACAACACAACAGCTGTTTTTAGGGTTGTCAGCGTACAGTTTTACTTCGAAGAAAAAAAGCTGAATATCTAGGTCATGTGCTGGGTTTCAGTCTTAATGATCATTTTTCTGGGTTCTATTCATCATACCGTATGTGCCATATTCGGGATTATTCAGGTATTACCAAACACGCTGTATATATATATATCTACAAAATAAAAATTATGAAAAACAAGTCGTCTATTATAAAGTTGAGGCACATCCGATGCAGGGACTAAGCGTTGATTTAAAAAAACTGTATTGCTTATTGATCCTTATAATCAGAGGCTGAGTAATAATAACAATCATTATTTCAGATAAACACTTAAATATGTAGGTATATGAATTAAAAGGTGATTTATTATCAATCTTATCTCCACTCAATATTCCTGTAATAACTTGAGAATTTATCTTGGATAGGCAAGGGAAGATACAACCCCAGTACCCAGAAAGCCATAATTGATAAGGCAGATATGGCGGTAGCTACGCCCCTGATTATTTTGTCTTTGACTGGACGGTCGACTTTTGAAGAGATGGATATTCTACAACTTTTTCTTAGCTCGATTTTAGTGATGCTCCTTCTGATTTAATTAACGGCCAACGGCATATGTGAGTCGTCCGAAAATTACTGAATTTGGGCCTCGATATGCAGAAAATTTCAGTTCGAAATAGATATAATTGGTATCTATTTCGAAGTTACTTGGTATTGTTTGATCGATCAATTTCGGTATTTCTTGTACATTTAAGTGAGTTGTTACCTATGGGCAGATAGCTCGGTATAACAGCCTCAGCACAGGACGTGACGAAGTTGAAGGCGGCCCACTGGCTGGGATAGTCGATGTCATCGAAGAATATACCGCCCACGCCCCGCCTCTCGCCGCGGTGCGGGATGGTGAAGTAGTCGTCGCACCATTTCTTAAATCTATCAAGTGATAATTATTACGAATAAAAAAGTGGATGATAATACCTCTAGTGGCATTATACAGCACTAGCAATGTACCTCTGACACATTTCTAGTCAGAGGTACATTTCTAGTGCTGTATAATTGAACATTAGTTGCATACATAGAGTTAACTCAACAACAGTTCAGGGCAGGGCTTGAAACCGGTTCAGAATAAACCTTTTTTATTTAGGTAAAACCTGTTCTCTTATAATGTTCCGTTCCGGATCGGAACTAAATGCGGAGTGAAATTCGGATGGAATAAAAACCGGTTAATTCGCTTGGTTCGTAAAAAGCAATGTTCTTACGCTTTTAATGCGAATTATATCATTTTTAAGCGACGAAATTTATCATACCTGTGTACGGATGTAATAGATAGGAGTATAGGCACTTAAAAACCGTGCTGAAGTTTCAAGATCATTGTCTGGAGACATATTTAAACCGGTTAATAAAGAAAACCGTATTTCTAGCGAACCGGTTAAAAACCTGTTCAAAGGAGCGGAACCGGTTCAAAAAATAAACCGGTTTCCAAGCCCTGGTTCAGGGTATACAATTTAACTTCATCATTTGATTTCTAAGTTTATTACGTTGAGGATAAAGTTCAAAATACATTTCGGTAATTTGACATATAGTGGTAACCGCTAACCTGTAGCAGTTAAAGAATTATCGAACCATCGAATATCTAACTCAATTATCAGAAATATTTATTGTTGATGCCAATTATTATGATTTGGTCGATTATTAAATTTAGGTGAGTGTTTAATGGTTGATATTTGATATAGAATTTTCTCTTTTTATATTATTACCAGTGTCCATAACATAGAAGTGTATTATGTGTGATTTTAAGTGAAATAATATTGAATTGTACAGTGCGTACCATGCACGTGTTAATATAATCACGATGTTTTATTTACTTGGCGTAGTATGTTTGGTCGTGGGCGTCGCACGCGAGCTTGAGGGTCTGGTGGAAGTGGACGGCGTCGTCCTCGTTCAGGTAGTACGGCGTCAGGTCCGTGCCTCCGCCGAACCACCACTGCACTCCTGACCAACAGCAGTCGAACTTTTGAACCTCCGTGGGTAGAAAAATTAATATTTCCCTATTGTCTCGAGCCATCATTATATCTGATTTCATGAAACAAGCTTTAGCTACTTAATTTGGAATCTGAGGAACGTGTGATGTTATCTTTATATATTCATTTGGACATTAATTATATGATGTCAATGTCAGTCAATCGCCCATTTATCGGGAAATATTTTATATAATATTTTTATTCAATTTAATATCTCTAACGACACCCAACTCCTTTTAAAGAAAAACATGATTAAAATAATTACTTAACAAAGAAATATTTAAAAGCCACACATAAAAATTACTTTTAGATATAGTACTATGGATATGATTTACGATTTAGCAATATTCAATTAATAGAAACATATCGTAAAAATTAAAGAATGTTACGATTTCAAAGAGAACAAACATTTGATCACTGTAAATAATATTGTTCCACAAAAAAATTATGATGCTTGTTAAAAAATATTCTTAATGAATTTTACATTGAGAAAATTTTTGCTTAATAAAAGTCTACTTTGCGAGACTTATGCGAGAGCATTCTGAGATGGGACTCGAACCCATGATCTTTCGTAATCCGTATTAGGGCAAAAGTAACAAGTGCTTTATAAATTCATCAGACCTGTTAGGTGCTCGGTAACTCAATGGTTAGAGCTCAATGGTTCGAGTCCCATCTCAGAATGCCAGGGATAAAGTGGAGTTTATTAGCACTTTTTATTGAGAATATAAATAAACTATTTCGACTTTGAACATTGACCGCATTATTGATTAAACATTCAGCCTTTACTATTTATCACTCTATTTTGTCTTAGCTCACCGTCTTTATCCTCGACTTCAAAGTATCTATAGTTGAAATGTATGGTGGGTACCATGGGGTTGCGCGGGTGGATAACAGCACTCACTCCCGCAGCGAAGAATGGTAAATTATCATTCTGAAGAGCTTTGCCTCTGTATACAAACATTAAACGTTTTGGCAACTTTTATGCTACATTTATAGATTTAAAATAAAAAAAAATACAGTTAAAAATAAAGTGTTGTTCACAGCCAGTATTTAAAATTTATTATGAGTTGTGTAGAAGTACCAGGATACAAAAATTATTGAGGGTTAATAGTAGGATTGAAAAAAAAAATTTGCTATGCCATGACCCCTATTTCCTGCTAAGATCACTTCGCCTACCCTACCTACTACGCATCTGTTGTACGGCAGCAGGCGGCAAGTTGCCAGACACCACGGAAATGTTGACACCGGCCTTCTCAAACACCCTGCCATCTTGCAGGACGCATGTGATGCCACCACCTCCCTCTTTGCGTATCCATCGGTCTACTTTGAACTTTGCGTCCTATAAATAAGGTCTATTTTAATTTTAGATGAATAAATAATTTAATTTTTTTACTCTTTCACAGCTTAGCCTGATAGATTTATAGACTGACTCTGATTAAGGGGCGAAAGAGTAATAAGTAATGTATGTGATTCAATGCATAAGTTTAATAATAGACAAAAAGTCTATTGAAAGTTAATTTACCTAAAAGATTATTGGTACATACAATTATGTCTTAACGTAAATTAAATCCTTGAAAACCATAGTGCCTTTTTTATAGTTAATTATCTATTATACAATCATACCGGAAATGTCAAATATACATCTTCATCAAAGTCATAATCATCCACAGTTTTTTCATCTTGCCAAGCCTACAAGAGAAAAAATGACAAGGATAAAATTAAATTTTTTATAAACAAAATAATTCTGTTCTCCATTTTAGGGGGATTTAGTTACTTATTTTGGAATCTGAGAATTGTATGTGATGTTGTCTAATATTTATTTATTATCATTGAATGTGCATTTTATAAATAACCTGATAATAAAATATTATTTACTTTTGATATTTTCTTGTTGTTTTATGTTTCATGTGGAAACAACAGATTTCAATGCAGTTTACCAAACAGATAGTATCTGGATAAATAAATTTCAATTTTTGTATGATATAAAATTAATGTTTTTTTAATATTAGCAGTTAATATAAGGCATACTTTATCCTCCTCTGCCTCGAGAGCCCTACAAAACTCAGCTTGTATCCTCATAATGAGTAGTTCCATTTGTGTTTTCATTTGATCTTGGGTTCGTTCCAGCTGAGCTACAGGTGTGATTGGGTCGGCCATGTAGTTCTTGAGCTGGATTATTTCTTTCATTTCTGCCCTGTCTCTCTTGTATTTGTCGTACGCTATGCATCCTGCACCTACTAGTGCTGCACAGTATATTCTAAAAGGTTCAAAAAAACGTAATTCTTCATGAGTTCTTCACATAACTATGTACTTTGTACTTTTAGTTACAGATAAAAAGATAAGCCAATGGATAAAATTATTGTGTCTGTAATCTAATAGATATAACCTTAAAATGATCGGTACAAATTTCACTGAGAGAAATATATGAGAACTTTTGATTGAAGCAAATACTTGAGTAATGTTGCGTTGTTATTGCGGTATACGATCACAAAATTCCAAGAAGAAATAACGAAGAAGACAGAAAACACTTTTCACTTCGAAAGTTTCACAATAACTCACTTGATAGGTGTATTTCTGACTTTTTTATAACTGCCAATATAACTCAGGTTTTGTAAACTTCTAATCACTATTCTGAATGTCATTTTGTATTAGAGAAATAAAAATATCCGGTGTAAGAACTGTATCGTATTTACAATAGCATGACAATAGCCGGTTTTGAATTATTATTACAAAATGTATGTCAATGTCTTGTTGTCCGAATGTCACGATGACATTACAGTGTACGGCAGCGCCGCCTAACGGCTACAATCGGAATCAGCTATCAGCTGTTGTAATTTTTCCTCTGCAAGACTCGCCTTTCCATGCGCCATATCTGTTCATCTCTTTTCCGTGCAGGGGCGGGAGCATCGATCGGGCGCGGCGCGCTCTTTCCGCCAGTCCGCGACGACCTCGCTGACGACGTGACGGTATTGCGCGTGTGTAGAGCGCGGTCTGTGCTATCCCGGCTATCGATCGCCGAGTGGAGCCGCATTGCCGTACATTCCGGAGGCGGTGCCTCGCCTAGTTTTCGTCGATCGTCGGCGTGGCAGGCGCGTGTCGGCGTCGGCGGCGGCCCGGGGAGGCCTTGCGCAGTAGCGGCGCGAGTAGCGCGGGAGCGAGCGACCTACCGTCCGCCAAAACCGGCTTGCTGTCCGCCGCGGACGGCTGTGATGTAGCCGGGGCCGGCGCGAGCGGCCTTCGGACAAAGGATCCGCGTCGACTCGGTGTTTCGCGATGAAGAAGTTCACGTTCAAGGGGGTGCTGGACGGGTTCCGCAGCTCGGTGCAGGCGGCACCGCGCGGCGTCGAGCAAGAGATTCAGGAGACGCTGCGTCCGGACCACTTCCAGGTTAAAAAGGTAGGTTGTTGTTTTATCGCGCGCGCGGCCTTGCAGTCCGCAGATAATGGTGATGCGATGAGAGGGGAGCGCGGCTCGCTACGCTCGAGTGGAATGCCGTATTTATAAGCGGCCATCTAACCGTTGCCGCTGCCCGCCGCGTGTGTACGTTCCGCAGCGTCGGCACCACGCACCAAAACAATCCCCACCGCGATACTGCAATACCGTTGTCAAAAATACATTTTATATCTTATGTTCGTGAGGCTTTTGCTGAGACGATAAGACGACGATAGCGCCTTACGGCCGAGCCTACGTCACTGTTTAACCTTGAACACTTTAATCACAGTTGTGTAATACGCACAAGTTGCCCGTTTATAGGTAATGCTTTTGCTATAAGTACGCCTCCGTAACATCGTAGTAACCAGTGAGCGTAATAAGACAATATCCTCGATCAGTGAGTGGCCGACTGCGGATAGGTACAATATCGTGCACCTGTGTAGGCGGCACAATGCCGATTATATAGCTCTGTTATCTGATAAGATAATAGGTGCACTTAATAATCACTATGAGTTGCGGCGGTGAATTTTTTCATACAGTACTTTGTGTCTTCACAATTTTAGTAACATCAAGTCGAAAGCTATATTGTTGCGATTATTATTATTATACCTATTTATAATTTAACAAATACAAACCTTCTCTACCGTTACCAATAATACATGACAGCAGATGACATGATAACAGATTTTCATACAAATGACCATCATTATTTGTGTTTCGCACATTTATTCAGTTTGTACGAAATTCTACTAAATTAATTATCCTCTCTAAGCGATATCCGAATCATACAGGTCTCTAACTTCATTCAAGCTATTCGTAACAGGCAAAAGTTGGTAAATTTCAACATACGTCTAAACTATGAGTTCCAAATTAATAGATATTAAATTAAATTACCCTTCGGCAATAGACTTATTAGATCGTCATGAATGTTTAATGTGTAATCTAAAAGCTACGTGTATTATGAGATGAAAATTACTTGCGATGATTCTATGAAGCGTAATCGGCCGATGGAAAACATGTACCTACTTAGAGATTTTCTACGTCTTTTAAAACTTGATCAAATTAAGTAGCCTAACTAAATTCCAGACGAAATTTCGTTGGCTATGAATTCGAAGATAACGTTGGAACGCCCAATTTTGCCTCACACTTTCGGGTCGTAATCCAGAAATTAGTTTTAAGACGGTTACTTTTGAGCGTAACAAGTTCGGGATCTAATCGACGACGCGACGGTTCTTTTGGGTATCCTATTTGGTCAGAAGAAAGAAATTTCTTTTTTTCGGTAGACATCCCGAGGAATCCTTTTTAAGCTATATTGTCTGATAATTTTTCGACAATTTTTGATAAATTTTGAATGTAAAATATGTATTCTAAAGTTGATCATAAAAAAAAATCGGGTTAGTAGTTTTGCGTTTAGATCTTTGCATATACAAATGTTTAAAACAAACGTCATAAATAAAATCTATTTAAAAAAATACAATAGGGCGGTTGATAACCTGTCTAGAATACGAAACAGACAAAGCTCAGTTTGCAGAGGCCTCTACGGACTGAGCTTTGTTCCATAGGGTAAAAAGAAATATATTATATTTGATAACAGATAAGAGATCAGAAGTAAGATTTTTAGTAAACACAAAATTCTTGAATTGTTCGGTAAATGCGGAAGTAAGCGTTTCCTAGTCCAGGTTTTTTTATCATAATCATAATCCTGCTAGGTACATATTGCTATATGCTGATATACATACATAAAACGAACATAGGAACGTGTGGGCAGAGCATAGTTGATAAAGGAATATTCAACATCAAATAATGTTTATTTCATACGCGACATTACACTCGGTACGGTGCCAAAGAATAACTACTGGCTTTGAGTAAGCATAGTTATACCCACAGAACATAGTTATACCTATGCCTCCGCTATGGTACCGGTTTAAATATTCATATTTTGTAGTATTTGCATAAAATTACAGCCCATGTTTTAGCGTACGCTGTAAAGTAATATTACGGCCTTTTCCAACTTCTAAAAGGAGGAGTTCCTCAATCCTTAAAAGTGTCAATACTTTCTAGGTGGTGGTTGTTCATTAGGTTCGTACCAGTAGTAGTTCAGGAAACTTGTAAAATGAGTAACCAGAAATTTCACACCACGTTTATCGATAAAATACCGGCCAAGAACGAGTCGGACTCGAGCGCAGAGAATTAAACACAAATATCATAAACCGACCAATTGTTTACTTATTTATTTAATGGAACGACAAAGAATCACGTTTGTTGTATGGAAGCCCCCTTATATTTATATTATGCTGTTTGTAATTTCTTTTTAAAGCGGCAGAAAATATACATCATCTGTGAAAATATCAGCTATGTAACTAATACCATCACGCACGGTTCATCAGATACAGCCTGGCGACAGAAGGGCGGACAAAGAGCGGAGTCTTACTACCCTAGAAACTAGAGATGCGCTGTAAAGTGGTTTTACCGAATAGCCGAATAGTATTCGGTTTAACTTTTACCGAACCGGATATTCGCCGGAGTTATTGGGTTTTCATTTCATTATTTTTATTTAGCCAGATTGACTCAAGTTCTCCTTATAACATAACGAACAATGATTTGGGAAGCAGGGAACCCATATGAAGAATAAAAATTTAAATAATACTTATCTCAAAAGCGACTTATTCATGAAAAAGCTATTGATGGCGGAGGTTTCAATTGCAGTTTCTCGAATGAGTCGCTTTTGTGATAAGTATTATTTATCACTTTTTTAAAGTTTGAAGTCGGTAATATTTTTGAAAAGTCATTTTTTTGTGCTTTATAAAGACTTTTTTTTCTATATAACACTAAAAATATTTAATTCTATATAAAAATATGTTAACATAATGAAAATCTCTGGAAAAGAAATTTTATTTTTTGTCTTAAAAAAAAAATAGAAACGACTCCGAACTTAAAAAAGTGATAAATATCTATATAAATAAAAATATTTAACATAGGGAAAGTTGTAGAAAAGAAGATTTTGTTTATTTCTCCCGATAATTCTATACTTATTTTATAAAGAGGAAAAATTTCATTGCTTGTTTCTTTACATTGGATAGTCTTTTATCTGCGGGAAGCTGCATAATACGCTTAGGAAATAGGCTATTGTTATCGCAGGCGAAGTCGCGGGAAAACAGCTAGTTTAATAGAAATCGATTGACACACTTCTTTTATAAAAAATATACATACATACTGTTTGAATATAGAAAATTCTCTTCGATTTTGAATGAATTCAAAATACGCAATCTTTTGTATTTTAGCTGAAATACATAATATAAAATTACTTCATCCATCTATGCTCTAAAGCCTTGATGCCATCCCTGAAGTGGTTTTCTTTAAACCCTTCAAAATAATTGTCCACGGCAGACATCACCACGCTATTATTTTCAAATTATGTCCTAATTTTCAAATTATACCTAAAAAATTTTTGAGCTTAGGGAATAGATGAAAGTCAGATGGTGCCAAATCAGGAGAATAAGCTGGGTGTGGTAGCAAATCATAATTTATTTCTTTGAATTTCGCCATCGCAGTGATGCACGTGTGAACGCGCGCATTATCCTGATGAAAGATAATTTTTTTTAGCCAGGCCTGGTCTTTTTTCACGAATACACACTTGTAATTTATCCAGTAGATCAGCATAATATTCGCCATTTATGTTTTGTCCTTTTGGAAGATAATCAATCATCAATATGCCTTTCGAATCCAATAATAGTGACGCCATGATTTTCCCCGCTGATTTCACGGCTTTTGCTTTTTCCTTCTATTGTTTAAACTGAATTTTTGATTCAGGTATATAGTGGTGAACCCAAGTATCGTCTGTAGTAATAAACCGTCGCAGAAAATCAGTTGTATTGCTCTTAAAGCGGTCCAAACATTCTTGTGGAACGCGTTTTTGGTCAACTGTAAGCAATCGCCGCACCCACCTTGCGGGTAATTTTATCATACATAATTCTTGAGTCAAAATGTAATGCGCCCGTTCTTTAGAGATGCATACAGTATCAGCTGTCTCGGAAAGCTAAAACTGCATCATGAATTTTGATCACAATTTCTGGAGTAGTGGCACTTTTAAGATGTCCTGGACGATGTTTATCTTGGGTGCTGGTACGACCACGTTTAAATTCAGCCACCCAATTTTTTATGGTCGCATATGAAGGAACATTTTCTCCCAAAACATCCTTCATCTCGCGAAAAAATCTCCCCACCTTTTAATCCTTTTAAATGCAAAAACTTTATCACAGCTGGTAGCTCAATTTAATCCATTTTGCAGAAAAAAAAAAGAATGCTTTTTGAAATGTCAATATTTAAAAGAAAAACTATACGATCGATTTGAAATTTGGAACACTGGCAGCTAATGAACCAATGAGTAAAATACTAAGGAGATTTTATATCGTTATTATACAAAATATGGGTTGAGCTTGCTATTTATCATCCCGCCTACGTACAACATCTAAATATTTAGGTGATATGGTGAAAAATGTATTTTGTTCTATTGTAATAGGAAAACTGCTGATTCAATTTCGATAAAATGTAAATGGTACACCTCGGTCCATCAAGCTACGACAGCACAAAAAAAAATTAAAACCGGTCAACGAATGGCTGAATTATCGGTGAATATACATAAAAAAAACATATATCGCTGCCGAACATATAACCTCCTCCTTTGGGATTTAGTCCTCCATTTCATCTACTAACACTGAACCATGACAAATATCATATCATTCTCCAAAATATTGACAAAGCTATAACGATCTTAATATGTGGTCGGCGTTTTGTAATAACTATGTCATTATGTCGGGTGACGTCATGAATGAATCATCACGCTTCTCTCGGCCGTTATGAGCTGGATTCGGAGCGGTCTCTGCATCATATCATTGCTTTGGAATTAATCTTATCATTTATTTGATTTCTTTGGGTTCACTGAGTATAAAATGTGGTGTTTTCTAATAGAAGCTAAATTCTTTATTGATGAAAGAAAATAATTCAAAAGTACATCATTCGTCATGTTAGGCCACAAGTCTGCCACTGTCACCACCCAAATTTGACCCACTTCCCAATGTCTCAAAGTATTGAAATTTTGCATAGACGTGTAAGTCAGAAGACAATGCAATATTATGGTGTCAGTAAGCTGATATGTTGATGGAGTTGGAAGGTGGTCATAGGAACTTTGCAATGAAATAACGCAACTGCACCGAGTTTCATATGTCATAGTGGTGGAGACTAAACTCGAAAAATAAAAATGCGGCGCACTAAAACGCAAATAAATAACTTCGATATATTTAAAGTACTTATAATAAAAATTTTGTCAAACAATAATTGACTTGCAAAGCTTGTAGCGCGTAAGGAATATGTGTATTTCCTTGTCTCTGATTTCATTAGCGCTACAAGCTTTTCAAATAAATTATTGTTAGAGAAAAATCTGATTATAAGTACAAATAAAAGCTTATAATATTTTTAAACTCACACGATTTGTATACATTATAATTATATGCAATCGGGTCTTGTTCGTGCATTTTTTAAAACAATTAATTTACCTCGACGTTTCGGCTACGTTACAGCAGCCGTGGTCACGAGGAGACTGGAGAACTGGCGGGTGTCGTCTTCTGATTTTAGTTGAGGGTAATCCGGTAATAATGTTTTTAACTGATTTTCAGATGTACCCTCCACTTGATTTTATTATACGTAAAGGTGGCGACACACTGCACTTACGGTATCCGAGAATATTGTTCGTGGTTGTTTGCGATCGCGACACTTATACATTTTTATAACCGGATTCCACGTTGGTGAGAGTTTATATCCACTTTCCCGGTTGAAATTGTTGTGTTTTTTGATTTCAACCGCTTCACGAACAATCCTTGGATAGTAATGTCGTTCAGTGGAAAGGACATGAGGTGTATGTAACTCGATCCAGTGGTTTGATCCAGATGATAATAAGTGCTCTGCAATCGCGGACTTCTCCACTTGACGATTTTTGACCGCTGCTATGTGTTCTCTTACACGTTCGGCGATAGTCCGCTTCGTTTGTCCGATATATGAACTACCGCAGCTGCAGTCAATTTTATAAACGCCAGGTTTTTGGTAAGGAATACTATCCTTTGGTGATCGCAATTGGTGTGACATTTTTGATAAAGGAGTAAAAATGGTGTCTATAGAAAAATTTTTCCTCAAAATGGAACCGATTTTGTCCGTTACTCCCTTAACATAGCCTAAAAATGCCCGTTGCCTGGGAACCTTAGGTAGTCTTTCCTTACACCTTCGGATAGGGTATGACCTCCTTGCGCTGTATCCATTTTTCCTTAGCACGTCCTGTACATGGGACAACTCATCTGCTAAGAAGTCAGTATTACATAATGCGTTAGCCCTGTTAATAAGAGTTGTCTCCACAGAACGTAGGTGTTGAGGATGATGATGAGATGAAGCGTGGAGGTACTTGTCTGTGTGTGTTGGTTTCCTGTAGACAGTGTGTTTCAGGGACCCATCAGCTTGCGCCATGACTTTAACGTCCAGAAAGGGTAAGGTTTTGTCACTCTCTAACTCATAGGTGAACTTGAGATTCGGATGGATATTATTGACGTGTGTAAGGAACTGCTCAATCTCCGGTTTGTCGCCCTTCAGGATACAGAACACATCGTCTACATACCGTTTCCACATACGGATCCCATGTGACTGTAATCTATCAATGACTCGACATGTTCCATCCATATATTGGCCAAAAGTGGCGCTACGGGGCTACCCATGCGACACCATCAATTTGAAGGAAACCAACACACACAGACAAGTACCTCCACGCTTCATCTCATCATCATCCTCAACACCTACGTTCTGTGGAGACAACTCTTATTAACAGGGCTAACGCATTATGTAATACTGACTTCTTAGCAGATGAGTTGTCCCATGTACAGGACGTGCTAAGGAAAAATGGATACAGCGCAAGGAGGTCATACCCTATCCGAAGGTGTAAGGAAAGACTACCTAAGGTTCCCAGGCAACGGGCATTTTTAGGCTATGTTAAGGGAGTAACGGACAAAATCGGTTCCATTTTGAGGAAAAATTTTTCTATAGACACCATTTTTACTCCTTTATCAAAAATGTCACACCAATTGCGATCACCAAAGGATAGTATTCCTTACCAAAAACCTGGCGTTTATAAAATTGACTGCAGCTGCGGTAGTTCATATATCGGACAAACGAAGCGGACTATCGCCGAACGTGTAAGAGAACACATAGCAGCGGTCAAAAATCGTCAAGTGGAGAAGTCCGCGATTGCAGAGCACTTATTATCATCTGGATCAAACCACTGGATCGAGTTACATACACCTCATGTCCTTTCCACTGAACGACATTACTATCCAAGGATTGTTCGTGAAGCGGTTGAAATCAAAAAACACAACAATTTCAACCGGGAAAGTGGATATAAACTCTCACCAACGTGGAATCCGGTTATAAAAATGTATAAGTGTCGCGATCGCAAACAACCACGAACAATATTCTCGGATACCGTAAGTGCAGTGTGTCGCCACCTTTACGTATAATAAAATCAAGTGGAGGGTACATCTGAAAATCAGTTAAAAACATTATTACCGGATTACCCTCAACTAAAATCAGAAGACGACACCCGCCAGTTCTCCAGTCTCCTCGTGACCACGGCTGCTGTAACGTAGCCGAAACGTCGAGGTAAATTAATTGTTTTAAAAAATGCACGAACAAGACCCGATTGCATATAATTATAAAATAAAAGCTTATTTTAAAAACCTTTTTTGTTTTACTATTTTTTAATTTTATACGTCCCCACTGCAGAGGCTCAGATTTTTTATTATTTACATATTTAATCAATGCTTTTAGTTGTTTTTGTTTGCTGAATTATTAAAGTTAAACGAAATTTACAAAAAGTTGAATTGATACAAACAATGCTATTTCGAAAAGAAAAACAAACCGAAATGTCTTATAAAATATATAAATTAAAAAACAATTAATTTTAAAAGGATATAAACAGATTCATAAGAAATATCGATAAATCGTAGGTTATAGCTACGACTACGGCTACGTCCATGAGTTAGGCGATCGCACCCCTGGCCTTCCTTATGGATGGTTAAAGAGGATGGCCCATGACCCTCCACGCTGGTGAACGTGGGGATGGAGGGTAATTAGATCTGCAAATGTTGTTTTTTCCTGAATAGGAAAGCTGTATATGGTAAGTATTAATGACTGGTTTCGAATCACGGAAGAGTTAGAGAAAATAATGATATAATTTTTGGTCGTTCATCCTTTCTCATCAGATTTTTGCAATAGTTTGCCTCTGTCGTAGACGGAACCCGCTACCCACTGCGCCATCGAGCGCAGTCTCAAGTGTTCAATAAAAAGAAAAAAGACTTTATTATATGTTATGAATTTTGCTTTCGTAATGCTATCTATACTGAAAGAGTCCCATCTGAGAATAAGAGACAAAGTTGAGTTTTTTAAGCAATTTCTATTAAGAATATGTCACTGTCTTTTGTTACATTTATTAGATTTGCTTTATTTAAATATTTTATTTCAAGTATTCCATTTTAATTAGTAATTTTATTTTAAGTATCTTTTCTTAAAGCAAGAAAAAACTACAGGACTTTTTGAGTGTTACTGCCGAGGCTTAATACGTCTCCTTTTCATTCATTAATTGTCATTTAAATTAATTTAAATTGTGGACGTCGGATCCCATTTTAGGATTAGAGACAAGTCTCGAATTACTGTAACAGTTGTAAATGACTAGGTAGATGCCCACGCATGGGTTTTACCTATGGGCTTTACAGCAACAGAATAGTTTCATTAATTATATGAGAGACCACCATGTGTGAAAACATAATGCTTTAAGCCCCACTCATTAGTGTTATTTTCATTAAAATATTTCTTTACATTAACTTTTTTCATAATTATATATTTTTTTGTGACTAGATACTTATGTATATCCACTTCAGAAACGTCAGACTACCACATTATGTCGAATTTCCTCAATTGATTTCGAACTTTAATTACAATGTAACAAAGTATAATATCAAGTGGAAAAAATTGACAATTTTGTATTGTCTGAAGTGCTATTAGTAGCTCGGTGGCGTAGTGGATATGTGCCGTGGCCCGCGGCCGTTGTTGCTAAGCAACTTTCGTTAGGATCGGTCACCAAAAAATTTGGGGTGACCAAAAAATTGTTATCTCGAGCTTAATCCATGCTTCGGAGGGAACGTTAAGCCTTTGGTCCCGGCTACATTTGCAGTCCTTAATATCCTCCAATCCGCATTGGGTCAGCGTGGAGTTATGGTCCATCCTCCTTAACCATCCATAAGGAAGGTCTGATCCGCTGCAGTGGGGACTTAACAGGGCTGATGATGATGACGATGAAGTGCTGTCAACTGTATAAACCATTTATAATACCGTGTTATTTTTATTGGAAAATTTCAATGTAAATTCTGTTGTATCGAAAATCATTGCCCCAACTCAAACGGTCACAACATGATATAATTTATTAACAGTGACAATGTACTCGTAATTATAAATTAATCAAATGACCTTAACATCGAATTGCACGTTTCCTGTTACAAACAAATAGGTATTATTATTATTTCATAGTTATTTAACAGCTGCAATTATTTTATATTGTTTAGTGCGGATTGGTTTAGCTATAGTTAGGTACCGAAATAATACTGGGGTAGTAATTACTGTATTTTAAGGATTCTATTTGAAGTGTGATGATGCATTTCTGTTGTCGCTGTAACGAAAAACCTAAAAAAAAAAAAGAATAAATTAAATATTTAATGAATAAATATAAAATATTTAATACAACAAACTAGATTTTTTGCACGTTTCCGGTACGGAACTTGTGCAAGTCCAATTAGCGTTTGGCCGGTTTTTAGTTTTGACTTCAAAATCCAAAAGAAGGAGGTTAAATGTTCCTATATTTTTGTCATTTGTTGAACGATTTTCAAAATTCTTTTTTTATTCGACAGCTTGATGGAACTAGGTGATCCTATTTTATCGAAATCGAATCGGTAGTTTTTCTTTTACAACAAAAAAATAAGCTTTCCACCGAATATCACCCAAATATCTAGTTGATATGATAAGACATGGCCCATTTCAGTTAAATAACAAAAGATTGCATATTTGCGTATTTGGAATTCCTTCAAAATACGAAAGAGAATTAGTAATGAATATTTACTTTGTTACTAATAAATACCTTGACTTAACAGACTTGAAGTCTTTGCATTTAGTATGCGTAATGTTTGTTAACCCAAAACTCAAAATATCACTAAAATGCATGAAATAAAACTAGAAAAAATGGAGCCGACTTCAAACTTAAAATAATGAAAAATAATACTTATCTTAAAAGCGGAAGTCGGCTTCATTTTTTAAAGATTTAAGACTTATTTGGTTTTCTCAGATGCAATTGCCAGATCTGGATAATTCTTTCTTTATTTGAAAGCTAGTGCAAACCACACGGAAAGCACTAGCTTTCAAATAAAGAAAGAATTATCTTAATCAGTCCACCCTATAAAAAGTTATGAGGTGATAAACAAGAAAAAAAAATACAATCGAATTGAGAACCTCTTCTTTTTTTGAAGTATGTTAAAAACCTTATTTCTAACTTAAAGTTGAACTCATCACACTGTTAAATTAAATGTAACCAATCAATGGGTTAAATGCGTCTTGTTGAAATATTAATGTATGATGTCATCATCATACGACCTCTGTAGCCGAGTGGCACGCAGGCCGCGCAGGTGGCAAGGTGTCGCCATGTCCCTGGTTTGATTACTGGTTGAATCAATTAGAAAATAAAATTTTCTATATTGTCTCGGGTATGGGTGTTGGTGTAGATTAATCGTCTTTAGTTAATTATCTTAGAATCTGTACAATGTGTGTGATATTGTCTAATATTTATTTATACATTTATCTTCAACCTATTAATGTTTCATTTACACTATACAGGCATTTACACTATACTCATACAGTGTTATTATTAATAAACAAGGCTTAGCGTTGGAGTGAATTTTCACTGAGACTGCACTTAGTATTAATCAAAATTCATATTATTAAACAGAGACTTAATAAAGATTAACCTAGTACGAGGTTCTACGGAAGGAATATTTACTCCTAGAAAGTAGTAGCTTTTCTTATTCTCTGTGTAATATGAATATGGACTAATACTAAAATTGCATTTTTAGCGTAAATTTATTATGACGCTAAACCTTGTTCATTATTTATAAGTAGCACTGCATGAAAATAACTTAAATAAAAGTTGTGGGTTCAGGATATTTTCTATAATGGCATATAATAATACAAAAGAAAATATTAATTATAGAAAAACTAAACAAAAGAGAGTTAGAGTATTGACCTGACACAAATCTGATGATGTAGATAAATTACCGTGCCATGAAAATTACAGATAATTATTTAATGATATTAATGAATTTAATCGATTTATTACTGAATGTTTGTTGAAATGTTGTTAACAAATTCGATCTGCGATCTGCATTTAAGGATTGTGTATAAATAATGATCCTTGGTCGGCATAAAATAAAATTTTGGTTTAAATCACAATCCTATTTATACCTACTTACCCCAACTAAGTATACAAAGTTTAACGAACTTTAACCTGCCCGTGCTTCGGCCTGTATAACCAAGATGGTTGCGTCAGGCCATGGGAGGTTGGTGGGTTTGCCCGTGTTTAGTACGACCCACAAATAAATTGTTGTTCAGTTCCAACCAGTCAAATATTAAATAAATAACTTTTCGGTAAACTAACCAATTTCAATGCATCTCACGTTTTTATAAAGCTTCAGGTCATTGTTCATTTAAAAAATAATAACAACGCCCGCTCCGAGAGAATCGTCATGCATAAATCATGTTATGCTAATGACTGGGAGCTGCGGATCGTGTGCGCAAATTCTAGAAAAATGTTTTTCACATTGTAAATATGCTTAATATTAGACTAGGAATAAGAGTAACGAGTTGGCCTACCCAATTAATATTCATGTAATACAATCACAAACGGGTTTAAAGTATCGTAATTCCTTTTTTCCCATAAGCTAACTGTCTATTAGCAAAATAAATTACATAAGTTGAGTTAAGCAAGCGATTTTCAATGTGTAAATGCTCGTACACTTGTGCTAGTTTTGGTGACATACCGAATTTGTTGCTTGTTGTGTTGTTGTTGATATATCGAGTTTAGGCCTTGACCAATGAGAAGTTGCACAGTTGGTTTCTTCTGATGGAATTGTACAAAATATTACGTATTATTAGTGAACATCCACATTACATAGAGATAAATTGGAAATCTTGAATCAAACGCTACATACTTAAGATTAAAGTGGCTAGTTCGTCTATTTTTAAGAGTTGTAAATCATAAGGTTAGTTCAAGAAGATATAGATAAAAATGAATACAACTATAATCACGGAGTCAGTGGCCTATTTAATAGTTTCTGTATTATAAGATGGAGAAAAAAATCTAGAAATATACCGCAAAATTGATATGATACTAATGTTAGTTAGTAATGTTAGTGATACCATAATTTGTTACAAATCAGAAGGCCTTCTCTATTTTCCTACGCAAAAAGAGAGGTGCTATAAGTTTGTCTGTGTGTGTGTCCGTTTGTCTGTCTGTGGCATTACAGCTCCCGAACGGATGAAGCGATTTCAATTTAGTTTCTTTTTGTATTAAAGGTGACTTATGTGCGAGTCGGTTGAGCCGTTTAAAAGTAGACGGGGCTGAAAGTGAGGAAGAAAAACCGAATGTCTGCAAATATACTCCAGTGGGGTATCAAATGAAAGCGCAATGAAAGAGAATATTGATGACATAATCGAGAGTGTTCTTAGCTTCGGTTGATGAGAAAATTATTATATTAAAGAGTCGAAGACTAATATAAACATTGTAGTTGACCTACCCATAAATAAATTTATAACATGTAAAGAACACACTAATGAGTAAAGGCTATTATAAAGTTGATGATTATGTTAAGGATCGCAATACATGGAATTAATAGCCTTCGCTTTGTTCTATAAAGACTAATTATATGTTCAACCTATATCCTACAGACTTTGAAAGTTGTATTTATTATTGTGATAATACATTGTTTTTAAGAAATGACATGATTTATGTAAATGTCATTACTTATTTATGATAAAAAGCTGGTAAGTTTCTTTCGCTTGTTCTTCTTGTCAGCTAAAAGACGTCCTGAGCAAGTGGTAGGGGAAAAAATTTTTTTTGGACGATTCAAAAGTGCTTTAATAGCCTACTTGAATAAAGATATTTTTATTTCATTTCATTTCAGTAACAATTATAAGGTATAGAAACAAAAACTAGTAGTAAATAAGTAAAATGTAATGTTTACCTTAAATATAAATTTTAGAAAATAATCTTTATTATAATAAATATGTACTACATATAAAGAGTATTAATAAATAAAATTCCAAAGACTTAAGCTGATGGAGTGGTTATAGCGCTATAGCAATCTCCATATTAGCATTTAATATTTTGTGATGTGACTCAACGTTGTAGCAGGCAGGGCGTAGGCGTTGTGGCCCATTTAGTAGGGGAAGTTTGGCACCATTCGTACACGGGGAACCTTCATACAGTCACTACTACATCTTGTAGAAAAGTCTATTTATTACGACTTTGTGTCAGTGGATAGGCGCCGGCTACTGCCAGTTGTCCACGAAGTTAGCCACACATGCAGCCACTGCGAGCGAAACTAGAGAACTTAAAGTGTTTTGGTATGCTCTTAGTAAATACTTTGTTAATATTTTTGGATCTTCCGTGCTTTAATTACACGTCAAACTTTACTGGATTATTGCTTAATCGTAAGTGAATACGATTAAGATAATAATAATATATCTATTATGTGTATTTTTCTATGTGGGTTTTGTGTTAGAAAAATAATTTTATTCTTGATCTTCGGGGCACGTTCGTACATTTCCAGCAAGGGTAAATTCGTACGCGTATGTATGTACCCCCTAACCCCCTGTGTGCTAACAATTTTTATTTTTATATCAGAAAATTTAGAAAATATGATCGGAATTTTAAGAAGAAAAGGCAGACACGTTCCCAATATTCATTAAATGAGTTCTTTTGCGTCTGTAAACGATGTTTTTATATAGTAAAAGACAAATAGTTTTACTGAAAAGACTAATCAATTGAAAAAGTTCAAAAACACATTTCGGAATCACGATATTGGAAGTCACAACACTATCAAATGATTATGATAAAGTTTTGAAATATAAATATTTGCAAAATTGTTATGAAACTGGCTTCGCTGATATATGTAGAATGGATGCACGGTTTTCGTAAAAAAGATAGACTCTAAACGACATATAGGCATATGTCGTTTAGTTTATTACATCGTTGATAAGTTTGAGATCAATAAAAAAGGAAGTTTTTTCTATTAATTTGTTATTTTACTTAATATATATGAAGTTACCACACTGTCTGAATGTTCCCCGGCCCATGTACGATTGTACCCCGTAATAGGGGTAGATTCGGACATTCATAAGCGTTTAGTAAAATTCAATCCTTTGATATATTATAAAAGATATCGGCTTTGAACTTTTTAAATAAGTAGCAGAAAGTATGCTTTATGTTTTAATAAGTAATTGAGTAATTTATCTTTGATTATCAATATTTTAAAAAACATTGACTAAAAAGTGTACGAATGGTGCCAATCTTCCCCTACATCGTCTGTCCCACTTCTAGTATTAAATACTTTATTCAAAACTAGCCAGTCTTAGATTTTGATTGACATTAATTGTCTTATTTCGTTTTAAAAGGAATCTGATAAAAGCTCTTTATTGTTTGTTTAGCCATGATTACTACTCTATAGTTTGTTTCATCGAAATTTAAAACGTCTGCAGTTATTCTTCTTTATCTGCAGTTAAACTGTTTAGTTTTCTATTCTAGAGGCTACTTATTATTACTGTTTGTACGATATCGTTCTAACATCCTTTTGGCCTTCAGATCACGTATCCCTTTGCATCAAAGATACGTCAATAATGCTTGCCTCAGCGCTTCTTCGTATTGTTACGGTTTATTGCATTTTATCACATTATAATATTCTGAATGTTGTTCCATTGAGAAACTGACATCACTTTTCCTGTTCATATAAGTTGATAAAAAAAAAAAGATATTAAATTTTTGCTATTATTTTGCTGACTGTATTCCAATTACATGTTTGTTTAAAATATCAATATGTGTAATTGTACTAATGCTTTCGATTATAATGAATTCATTTTCATTTTATTCATTAATTTCAGTTTGAGTCATTTTTAGTACATTGACCTTATCACGGTGAAACTTGAGAATAGATGATATAAGTACAGCATAATTGATTTTTTAAGCTGATAAAGATGTTGTCAGAACTATTATGAACTAGCTTTTATGATACGGTGTGGTTATCACGTTCGTGCTATACTGGTCATGCCAATGTAGGTCATTACTTTATCTAGGTTTAAGTCTGGCAATCTAGTGGTTGAAAAATAAGTAAAAATGCTTTTATTAATTTATTGTATATTCATTTACACTGCAGTGCAGGTGTGGGCAGCTTCAAAATTCTTATTGATCCAATTAGACAATGGTGTACCTTTTGGTCTATTTCTATACACATATAAAAGGAGATATCCTGACTTACTGACTGGCAGACAACGCCCAGCCTAAACCGCTGGTCGTAGAGACTTGGCTATATTAGTCTTATTTCGTAGAGGTGTACTATGAACGATTTTCTGGAAATTCCACCCTGAAGCTGGTCATAAAGGGTGAAAACGTTTGTATGAAACTTCTTCGTTTCTTGATGATTATTAGGTACACATTGTATCATTGTGAAAGTTGTACCGTACTTGTACAGCGAATGTCAGAGAATGTCATAATCGGTTTATCCCTCTGGACATCGCAGCGTCGGCTGAAATATTTGTTCCAAAGGAAAAGATTTTCTCGTCCTCCCAGTATGTTAGATTAGATTACTCTAAGGTTGCCATGAGTAAAAACAGCAAACCAGAAAGTTTGATTTTTTGGATATTTGAGAATATGACTTCAGGTTTGAAAAGCTTCGTCTTGGACGCCTTTGAATGAATTCCAGGTGAACAGTAGTGGTACTCTTTTTTCGTAGAGAAATAGTAATAGCGTTATGTGGGACTATTCTCCATAAAACTAATCCGTTAAACCTAGTCCGGCCGAAGGGTACTAAGTCTAGCCATTAACAACTGTACCGTGTAGGTATTCATTATTTGTGGGCGAGTAGCCCTACATTTGTCTCGTTTCACTAAATGCTTCATGATCATGTGCGTCTGCCACTCGGAACAGAATGTGTAGAACAATTGAGTCGTTAAAATATATAACACGTGTATTATAATAATGAAAACAAAACAAACACGTTAGACGATCCAATTCTTATTAATGAAACCATCCCTGGAATTTTAGTCATGTCTTCATGACTTGAAACAAAATAATACGTGTCTACTATGTTTCTTCTGACTGATGGACTAAATAGAATATCATTTTTTACCAAAGCATCATCCCTATTTCACAATCAACTAAAAACTTTTGTTGTTTGTCTTTTTTATTTTCGTATATATGATTTGTTCAACAATTTTTTATAACAAGTGAATACGTATACTGTTCTCAGTATGTATACTACTATAGTTATTGCAATGTTTATTGGGTTATTACGAATAAAAATGATAAAGTCTGCGATCGTATGAAACATATTTTCAGATCGCTACAAACACAAAGCCGCATAACAAAATTGTTCAATTTTTTTCCACGTTGATCGAAACAAATAGAGAAAATAAACAGTTTTGGGTACGGTTCGGCAGTTATTCTGTTCTCTATGTATTGCATTTGAATAACAGAAAAATATTGCAGATGTCGTGTCTCTTTTAGATCTTTTTCGTATATGGACACAAAATAGGATTGTTCAGCGTATACGATTAATTGAACATATACGTTTGAAAATATTTGTACCTCGTGTGTTGAAAAGTTTTGAGACAAAATAAATGTTGCGTAACTTATTTAATAATTAACTTATATTTCTAAAATTTTCAGTAACCATTAAATAGATAATAATCAACAATAAAATATACATTTTATTTAAAATGACCGCTCTTGGCCAGTCAACAATGGCAGCACGAAACTTTTTTAGCGGAATTCGCTTTGCTTCTCGAACAAAGGTTCGCTTTAGTGACTCCAAGTTTGGGTGGGACTTTCGGCAGGCCCTGAGCTCTAATTCAGTCCATAAAGAATAATCCAGCGGGCTGAGGTCGGGGCTGGCGGAGGGCCACTTGTCCGCCGCGATGAAGGCCGGCACATTTTCCCTCAACCAAGCTTGGGTGCTTTTTGCCTTATTGGATGGCGCCAAGTCTTGCTGAAAAACCCAATCTTTATTTTGAAATATATTATAGATATCAGACAGGAGTTTCATCACGGGCTCTAAAATGTCAATCTGATAATTCTTGGCTTTCACCTTGACAACTTGTTGGCAGAAATGGAGCGGAGTGACACCTTCGTACGAAACTCCCCAGACATTCCGTGCAGAAGCTGGGACATTCATGCTACTTTTAGCGTGCATTTTATTGTTTTGTCGGTTGAACCTTTCTTCGACAGTAAAAATTTTTTCGTCGGTGATGAGTATCTTCCTGGCATCATGTCTCCTCAGCAGCAATGAACAACGTTCGCGACGTAACTTACGAAGACGATAGTTTAAAAAGTGAAATTAAATTTTCTACGGCTATAGGCCTTAAGATCATATTTCAGTAGTCTGTTCACTGAAACGCGCGAAATAATAGTGTAAAACGACATTAAATTATTTAGCATTAAAGTCGTAAGATGGCGTTATACCTTTTTAGATCTCGCTATCATATGTTTTCTTTTGGAATTATATAATTTAATAATTTTAATAATAATTTCTTTTTTTTTTTCCATTTATTTTCTCCACAAACTTTTTCACTTAAACAATGTGCTTAGTATATATAAGTTTATGGTGTATTTAATTTGTCAGCTATCCAATAAATCCGTTGTGTACAAAAGATTTTCCTTTTTGAAGTACACCCTCGAATTGGACTTTGTCAACCGAAGGTTGTTCAAATAGTCTGCAGAGCCAGTTTCTTCCGAGTGTAACATGGATTTCGTAGAAGTCGCTCTCGAACGATTTTGAGCGTGGCTGACCACTCCTTTGGCGATCTTACAGAGAACTTGTCTCTTTATACCGCCGTATTGTGTAATAGACGAAGTTACGGCTTACAGGAAAACTTTTCAGCTCGCGGAAAATCTGCATAGGTTTTTTTCCCGCCTTATATAGAAACGACAGTTGCACGTAATTGTTTCGTTCCCTCCATCACGAGAAAATATTAAAAGTTAACATTCCAAATTCAAAGTCGGTAAAAAAAATAACAGCAGTAACATTTATTTTATTTTTTCAGTAAAAAGTTTGTTTCAAAGTCTACGAACACACTAGGTATATTTAGTTATATTTTACCCTCTTAAAGTGTACTCTCATTCATTAGCATGATATTAGAAATCTACGAATGATTTATTATTTGATTGTATGAAGTCCATTAGAATTTGACTGCCAGTACATGTTTTGGTATATCTACTTACCATTATTAAGATTCAATGCCGCATGATAAGGATTTCGCAAACACAATTGAGTTGTTGGGTGCGGATTCGCTTCGACGCTTCGACCTATATTACTACCACCCTAAAATAGAGCGTGAAAGAGACGCGTAGTACTTCTATCTCGCAATAGCGACGTGTTAAATCAGAAAAGGTTTTATGTTATCCCGCATTGCCTATGTGTATCTGGTAGCTGGTGTGGGGGATTATCTGTGGAAAGCTGCCGCGGTGTCGTATCTCGTATACCATCTGACGAAGTTTGGCTCCAAATCCTCGATAGCGTGTTTTATTCGAATACATAATTATTTTGTACGAATCTTATCGATTTCTTTCCAGAAGTAACGTCATGATATGGATCATCCGATCTATTACAATGATTTCAGTTGTTTCAAAGAAAACTTTTTTATGCAAAACTTATTACTCAAACCGGTTCTGCGGCATTTCCTATTTCAGTTCTAATAATCTAAAAATTCCTTCTAGCAATACAATTCTCATTTTGCAGATCTAGCCAAAATGTAATCCTGAATGAAAGGATATATTTAGTAATATTGAATCAGGGTTGAAGTTGTTATGTATATGATGGAACTTTGCTAATTTCCGAATTTGAGCGTTGATCAGTTTTTATTTAAATGAGGGAAAAAATGATATGAGGGATACTCCTTGTTAAGCTAGTAAGTAAGGTTTCCTTTCAACAAATAGCAATACATGCTAATAGGTAAAAAATGAATATAAGACATATTTGTTTACCTTCGTAATCTATATTGGCAAGAGATTTTGCCATCTAAGTGGAAGCTTTATTTTTAAATTCGATACGCTCATAGTCCATACAGAAACTAATGAAATATAAGTCAGTCGGTGGTCGGTGAATTAACGCCGCTTTGTTTTGACTATAAACTGCAAAGCTATTCATTTGCAAAGTAACCTGAACACTAGTGATAAAATGTTTTAACGGAACAAGCATGCACATGACTTTAACTTAACAGATTGTTACAATCTAAACCAGCACAGTATCTATGAGTTAAGCATTCAGAAGTAGGCCAATGTGGATTTACACGCGATGCTAAAATGAAGCCTCCATCGGTTAACGCAAAGCCTTTTTAACTTAAATGGAGGTAAACATTATTAGAAGGTACACATTTTCATTTATACATTTTGGATCGTTCTGTTTTTATATTTTGTAATGAAAACTTAACTACGGCTTAAAACTTAATTAAGGAGGCTTTTAATAAATTTTTGGATATTATTCTTTTTTTTTATTTTTGAAGTTGCGAATTATATATATTTTTTTCTTAAATTTACATATAATCAAGCATTTTAATCTAAATAAATGATGCCAAACAATATTCTTTGAGTTGACACCCCAACTGCTAGACTATTGAGGCTCTTACTTCTCAATGTCTTTTTATTCATCTAACAAAGAAAAACTATATGTGTAAGTGAAACGTCTTCTGATATTAATATGGAACAATCGGTGATATGTATCGATATAATGTTAGCCGCTTCGTTTGGATATACGAGTATTACTAATGGATCGGTCGATAGATTTCGTTATCGAATGACGCTCTTTTAGTGAATTTCTGTTACAAATTTAACAAAAGCCGCAATTATTTTAACAACATAGCCACTGTGTGAAATTATTTCTGTGGAAATTCAGTAACGTTCTATACGTACATCATATCTACAAATGCAGCGTTGGATATAATAGTTTTAGCAATTAATTTAATAAATCATTTGCGATTATTTGTTTAAAAATTGCACTAACATATTATATCTGTAACCTGACTGACTTCTGGACTATCTTGTGTATAATGTAGAGTGAGCTCCTGCACCCCTTGCCCTAGTAGGTGTATGGGCTGAACACAACTGTCCATATACTCTGGATCTTCTTCAAGATGTCAATCTTTGACGAAATGATGTTATCGTCGTTAGATGTTAGCCTCATCAGTTGGCTTAGTCTAACTGATAAGCATGTAATGCAAATCTTATAAGTATGTATTGAAAATCATGCTATAGGCTCGTCAATCATCATGAACTAAAATATTTATACTGACAGAATGTAGTGATTTTCTTATATGATATTCAGAGAGCGGGCCTGTTGAGGATATGATTATTTGCTCCAGTCATGAACTTAAATTGTATAAATCATAAAAAAAACATTCCCCCAGGAGTAGGCGGTCAAAAGTATTTGATTTTGAAACTGCTCCAGCCATAAATCGTAATTTTAAAAAATTAATTAATTTTTCGTTGTAAAGGATCTTAATCGACATTGTAGATTTTTCAACGTTACATTTTTGCTTTTAAGCCGAAAAAAAAAGATAATGGATACAACATAAAAACTGGTTTATTTTTCCTAATTAATGACGGAGGGAGAAATAGAATGGAGTTTGGAATAAGAGCGGGCTGTAACTCATATTGGAGTTAGCGAATTGGAGAGGCTGAAAAGCTTTTAATTTTTCAAAGTCGCCAGTTATTAATAAACGTGGAGAATGCTCAACAAAAGGCTTCTCTGCTGTATTGTAAACAAAGAAACTGGCTCGTGGTGCTAACGAAAGTTGTTTTGATGTTATTTTTATGAATTTTTCATTTCAACTGAACCGATAAATTATTCTCTTGTCAAACCCAATTAGAAAATACATTCAAATCTTCCACTTTTCCACTGTTTTATTTTTATTTCATAACATCGTCATTATTAGGGCTTCATTTTTTTGTGGAAATAGTGGAATACCGCTCCTATTATAATAATACAACTAGGATATACTTAATCTAACTATATTTATGGTTAATCTAACACTAATACTTTCGTTAATCTTAATCTAACTATATAATATGGTAAGCCAAAATAGTATTTTTATTAATTAATATATTTATTAACGTGATTTGGCTTTGATGAAATAATCATAGGTACTTTGTGATATATGACTAGAAATTATTTATTTACATAGACTACATTGGTATTAGATTGGTCCTATTTTAGATTAACTTCTTGTTTAACATAATCCAACGTACCATCGGAAATCCGTTAAGAGGGTTTATCTAATTAACGTAATTAATACGTTAGTGTACTCTGTATTATAGTTGGATGGCTCATGATCATGCTCGTGAACGGCCGCTGCTTCTGGAGCTTAGTCTGCTCCAGGTTACTTTTGTGCATTTTAATTTAACTATGCATTCTGTATGTTACGTAAAATTTATCAATGTATATGGAATTCCTTTTATCATATAAATGATGCCATGAATGGAGGATAGGTAAAAATTATGAGCGATACAAAAGGGTTTTAACTAATATTCTTTTATTTCTTAATAGATTATCATTTCTGAAATTGTGCTCTCACTATATATAAGATTTTAAAAAATCAACTGTCATGTACGGGCTCTATACTGGATTCGAACTCGCTCGTCTTCGATAGCCTACTCTACTTAAGGAATTCAACAAAGTTATTGACGGCAACTTTTCATTACGTCAGATAATTTTGATTAGAGGAGAGGGGATAGACCAAGTCATATTTTTGTACAAGTGGGAGAGAAAGTAGTAATAGTTCTATATATGATCGCAAAAATTCAAAAAGGTGTGATTTTATTTATAATCCAAAGAAAAAAGTTGACGAAGAAAAAGTTGACTTAAGAGAGAGTGGAATCAATAACTTTAAGTAAATAAAGTCTTTGAAGAAGAAAAAAGAAAGAAGAAAATATTTTATTCAGTAACCATAATACATAAAAACAAAAAGGATACTACTAACTAAAATTATGACATTGAAAGGGCAGCTCATTGGTATGGATGAGACGATTGAATAATATGGATTTAAAACATTCAATATTAAATACGTATGTATATATAAATTAATTTTAACTATTAAAAAAATAGTCTTACGTAGAATATGTCTAGTAGATATGTTTTATTCAACGCAAAGGGTAGGGTAACGCATTCGTCTGAATTTCTAACCGCACAGAAACTTAATAAAACTTACATAAATAGAAGACGAAATAAACTTTCTTTGCATATTTATGGATGTACTAAGCACAATATTGACATTGAACATATAATAAGTTTTTATGAAGGCAATCGTTCATTTTGCTTAGGTACTTTAGACACAGCAGCATAGTTAAACTTGCTGACAAGTGAGATCATTAAAAATAGATTAGGCTTTGTCGAGCACCTCACCAGTTTCTCAAACAACCATTTATCTGTTCAAGAAGAAATACCTTTTAGGTTATTTCTTCGGATTTTCTTTTTACTCTTGATCAAAATAATATTAAAAAGGTATCGAAGATTGAGGCATAATCTTTTTAAAATTAATATGAATAGTATCGTATACAGATGAATAGTCTTCACTTTACCCTCGTCACTCAACGATTACAAGAACTATGCTATTTGTTGTAGAATCATAAAAAATAATAAAGGAAATAAGTAATAATGATTATAACTGATTTAATAGCATGAATTTTAGAATGTTTTGTTTTGACATTGATATATGAGTTTACACAAATACAATGAAAGTAAGAAATTACATAATATAATAATGAATCGTTATTTAATTTCATCTAAATGTGATAATGTAGAGTACACATAAAATCATATATTAAGCGTGCCCCTAGTATCCATATTGGCTCCGCAGTACTTTTTATTCACCGCTATATTCATTGCTGACTGTACCATCCCTAATTACATCGTTGTAACAGCGGTTTTACAGTTCGCAATCTGTTCTCTTGAAGTGTTTTATTAAATGTGTCTCCCAGCCGGGTCGCGCCAGGCGCTGACCGGGTGAAGGTCGGGTCGCCACCATTGCGCTACTTGGCACAACTCCACGGTCGCAGGTTCCATGCCAGCGGAACCCGGCTAGCCCGGCCTTGTGCCAGTCTTGTGCCATAGTGGACGACCGTGGATAGAGATCTACCTGAGGCGGATAAGATGTAAAAGTGTTATATCCACACTTTTCCCTCTTTGATCTTAGTGCTAGGTTTTATATATCGAAACTTTTTAGTGTTATAAACCTCAATCAATATGTCAAAAATAATTTGTGAATGCCATTTCGTCAGTTTGTGTTGTAATATTATAAAAAACAGATGTTTTTCTAATTGTAACATTAAAAGAAAATTACTTTTTTTTTAATTATAAGGACCCGTTTTGGTCTCATTTACCGCTTTTTGGAATAAACATAATACAAGTTTATTCCATCGTTGTTATTTTCGAATCCCGATCTTTCTATATTGACGACTGATGAAGTAGGGCAACAAAGATATCGTATGTGGATAGAGATTTAGGTAGAGCAAGGATAAACACAAGGTTAATAGACTGTATGAAAAATTTAATATATTAGAGAGGAGTGGATGTTTAGATGTCTGCTGATGAGCTATTTTTGTCAAAAAAAATGAAACAAATGAATTACTTAAATAGAAACTTTTCATATTTCTGACAGAGGATAAAGGGTAAGACAGCAATAGTAAGGGAAGACAGGTTGCAAACATCCAAGTTGGGATAACTTATTGTACCATCTAACTACGTACATGCATATTCGTAATAGAAATACTAATTCAAGTAAAGAAATAAAAGAATGTCTAAAGAGTTTCTAACATAAAATAATAATGTACACTAGCGTTAATTGTGTTAATTTAACGGTACGGACGAGACGCGTGAATGAATTTTTTTCGCCTCTCGTTATCAATTAGCAGTTCGGTGAACTCGTTAGCTGCTACAGTAGATAACATTTTCGTGCGAGTTATACATCTGACTGAATCACAGATTATGACAAAGGAACTTTGCTATATATACTCGTGACGCATTGTTTCGCTGTATTTTGAGAATAATTTGTTTGCAAAACAGCTCAGTGTACACGTTATACGTTTACAAAATTATCATAGCAATAATATAGTGGCATAAGTATTTTAATTTGCAAACAGAGCTTTATTCATTTTTAATGGCTTCAAAACTTATAATTTTTAAAATTGAGCGTATGTCCAAAACATTATTTACTTACGCTGAGCTTCCTATTGATCATTTCTTGATTCATGATCTAATCGGAATATCACTAGGAAACTTAATTTTTTACAGCTTCAAGAAGTGCAGAAATTTGTCATATCAATTAATTTGCTCCTGTTTGTGAGAAAAAAAAGTCTTACTTTATTTTCAATATCTTCGGAAAACTTATAGCTAGGTAATTCTATAGAATTTTTATTATATCTATAAAGAAGCCAATTACAAATTTCCACTAATAGGTAATTAAACAATAGCAAAAAAACAAACGACAGCTAAAAGAAACGAAATTAAAATTATAGTAGGTTAACATTTAAGATTAAGCATTACTTTATTTTACTGTATATTTCATTATTTTATGTTTACTTGTTGGTTCTAACCAATTCATTTATATCAATTAGAACCAATTCACTTATCAAACAATTTGTCTATTAAAAGGCCCTTAAATTTGTTTAATGAAGTATTAAATAAATCGATTTTTTTATCAAAGTGTTGAAAATAGCGCTAGCTCTCAAAATAAAAGAATTTTGCTTATAATTGGTACGGACTAAGGGAACATGAAGAAGGTTAGGTTTTCCTAGTGCAGCTGTGTTAACACGGAGACTAATTAATTCCAACAATTCAGGACAGTGAATGATGCCATTTGTTATTTTGTAAAAATAAGTTAAATCTGCTATTTCTCTACGCTCGTACAGAGGGAGTAAACAAAATTTTCGAAATCTTGTTAAATAATCAGGTAAGTAAATTTTAGCTCTGAACTGTGGAAACCGTAAAAAGCCTCTTCTGGATGCTTTTTAATATCGAGGAGTAAACATCGTAACAAGGCTTGCTTTATAGCTTTATAGACGAACAAAAGGACTGACATTTTTTACAAACCTAACCGTGTTAAGGAATATTATACAATATGATGGCGAAATAAACCTGCAAACGATAAAGGCAAACGCTTTCAACTGAGGCTCGTCATTTTCGATCGATGTTTACGGTTTTGATTAGCGGTCGACAAACGCAGCGAATGATTGCGCAGTTTGAATTGGATTCCGGATTTTGGATTCGTAGTCGTTATTCGAATCCAAAATCCGGAATCCAATCCATTGTTACAGTATTTTTTTTTATCAAAGTGGACGATAAAGACCCTTTGTAGCTGCTGATAGGATAACAAGATGAAAAATTGTTACCTAAGTCTGGGTAATAGGTATGGTTTCTCGAACGAGTCGGAATATATTAGAAAAAAGCTTCCTTAAAAATCTATCAATGCAAATAATAAAATTGATTAAAAAGTTTAAGGTTTTTTAATAATTTATCAAAGATCTTTAGATTTTCTGAGAATTTCAAAATTTGGCCGCATAATTGCAAAAAGAATCTAAAAATTATTGAATTCTTCGGACTAATTCTAAGATGTGGTGACTCGCTGAAGTCTTTCAGAGGGCAGTAGAAGGTCATGAAACATAGAACAATAACGACAACAGGAATGTGTGATTTGAATTTAAAAATTTGTAAACTACACATTCCATACTAAAATAAGACTAAAATATAGTTCTACGAGACACAGTCAGTCAGTAAGATCAGCAGCAAAAACCGTTTATCGGATATCTTCGAGATTAGCCAATGTGTTTACATAATATTCCGTTACTCGTTTTGAAATGTAAATTATTATTAAAATGCCGCATTAATCCTTCTATTGTTATATTGCATTTGTTTGCTTTATTTCAGGAAATATGTAACTATGCGATAACCTCTTTTATCATACTTTTTATATTATGTTATAATGGAATATCCGTATCGAGCGAGTGATTAAATATAACAAGTGTCCTACACACAGCCAGCCATACGACGCCGTAACTATTTGTTCGTTAATACTTATCAACTGCTTTTACTGTAAAAATTAATTAATTAGTTAACTAACTTTGATAACAAGGCTGTTTTTTAATAAATAATTTATAAGAATTCTCTATATGTGTGTGTAGGTTATATTAAAGTTATTAATTCTGAATACATATATACTAATCAATTAAACTTGCAGTTTAGAAAATTGGATTGTGAAATAATTGATTATTCAAAAGAGTTTTAATAACGCTGATAATATGACTTGGGAGATATCAGACATACTGACTGACAGACAATGCACAGCCTTAATCACTTGAAATTTGTAGGGACATTTATTTTATTACGTACAGGTCTTAAGAACAGATTTTTGGAAATTCCAATACCCGATGTGGATCAAAAGGGTAAATAGTTTATATGAAACTACTTTGTATTTGGACCTATATCGATGAAAATTGGTATTTGGTTAGTTAAAGACCCTAGAAAGATAAAAGGTAATATTTTATACCAAAAACTAGCACTTAAAGGGATAAAAATGAGAATAGGAGTTTTTATGTGGAATCAAAATGTTACCATAGCTATCATTGCTTACAATTTGATTGAATAAATCATTTTTGTAGATGAAATTACATATTTTTTGCTACCTAAGCGCAAACCATTCGTTATACCAACTGTGAATTACATAATATATTACGTAAATTAGATCAAGATGCTAAAATGCCGGGTTTTAACCCCGGACATTATACAAAACCTCATCCTGAAGCTCTTCGACGGGACGCCTTCTGAACTAAGATAAATCCGGGTAAACTCGGACATGGATACGAAGAGTAGCCACGTAATGGAAGCGCTGCGACCGTCGCTACCACTGCATCCAAATCCATGTGTATATCTGGACCAGAAAAGCATTAGGTCGGATGTGCAGAACCAGCTAAAATCACTTATCGCCATAACGTTGCTACACTCTTTTTTCTCTTTCCGGCAAATTAACTCTTGTATGTTTGTGCCTTTTTACTCATGAGCAACAGTCATGCATAAAGTCGGATCAGACGACTTTTTCAAATATTTTGATTGCATTTAGCTATTTCTGTTTTTATACAGTTATGCCTAAGATTCCCGACATCCGACCTAATGCTTTTCAGGTCCAGATATGTAGATTTTATAAAAGGGTTGAATACAATAGTTCTATAAATATGTACGTAGCTAAGTAATGAGAAAGCTACACATTCTAGTAGCAAACAAACGGTAAAAGCGTAATAAATACCGACATACAATTCATTCCCATTGTGTTTTGTTTGTGTCGTTGTGTGTACATTGCGTAATTACGAGGTTGTATATGTGAATGTCAAAGTCAGTTGTGAGTGTCGGCACGTGGTTGATACTAATTTGTAACGTTAAAATGACTCAATGGAAGTTATAGAGTTGTATAGACCCATCATTTTATTCATAGTATATGATGCCATAATGAAGCATTGAGATTTATTTCACTTACAATATTTATATGACACTGAAAGTATAAATAATTTTAGACGCTCTATGTTGCGCTATACGCCATTCGAATTCCCTGTCTGTTTTATGACTTATCTGTCGATTTCGTCTCGTTTTCTCTTATCCAGAGTGTCATCTTATCTCTCCTAATTTATATGAAGCGTTTTGAATTATACTTCATTTTTAATACAGCTTACATCTACAGCTACAACCGATACAGATCTCATTTTGGCAATCAAAGAGAGGGCCTGACAATAATCTCTGTTTTACGTTGTATAATTTTGTTTGCTATCAAAATGTCGTTTTATATCTGATGTTACTACAGAAAATTTTATAATCTGGCCGTTAGTTAGACGTAGTATTGTTTTTCGACAAAGAGATAAGCCGTTTATACCGAACTCGTTATGTTCTGTTATCAGTGTTATTATTATACTACTTGTTATGACGAGAACCATTAACGTCTGGCTCGTTCAAATTTTTATTTTGTTTGTTAGTCAATGATACAATACACATGTACAGTCCAAAAATAAAAGTAAACGTTTGTAAAACGAAATATTTTGTTAGAAATATATTGTTTTTCAAACAGAACCTAACCTTTGCAAATAGCTTATTAAAACTTTTCGCATAGGCTAAGTGCTAAGGTGTGTGAATATCGCTCACTGAATAGTACAGTGGCACAACTCAAAAACCATATTTCGAGAAACGCTCTCCGAGGTTATGAAAATTTAATATATTTATAATTATGAAAATCATTTTTTTAGCATAATAGTTAAATCGTTTGTATTATATTATTACTGTTAAGTTTTTTATTTTTTCTTTAAATTATCTATGGGATGCCACCACAATGTTGTGGCGTTTTCTCGAAATAATGGTTTTTGAGTTGTGCCACTGTACTATTCAGTGAACGATATGTGGTACTGATATTGCTAATTAAGTTCCTGTTAAAAATCAATACCGTATCATCTAGTTGAAAGACAATATTACTTTGATGTTAGGAATGAATTTGCAATTTTAATACTGAACACCATGTCTAATAGTATACAGTACTTGGTTAAGTGTTGTCATTTTGCCATAGCAACGAAAGGAAAGGAAAGTATTGCCGAAACCGCCATTGATTCACGCAATGTTTTGGAGATGTACCAAGCAACAGGTCAAGGACACGAAACATGAATGTCGTGACCGTTTGTGCGAATTTATACATTTTTTTTTAACTTTTTAGTTGTCGATTTGGAGTTCGTTGAGATCTACAGATAATATGTTGAATATACAAAGCAAAATATTAATATACATAAAGTAAAACTATTGATGTATAGATATTGCTGTTTAAATTTATATTAATGATAAATAATTGTTTTAAGTTTACATTAGAATGATAGTTTTTGAGGGATTGCGGCGATAAAAAAAGGCACAAAGAAGCAATCCCGCAAAAACTATCATTCTAGTGATAGAATTATTGTAATATTATAGTACATTACGATATTAGTGCGTTATGATGTGGTTATGATGATGGTTATAACATGCGTGGCGGAATTTCAGCCCGAGCCGAAGCCGAGGGCGTAATTGAGCCGTATTTATAAACAATACGCACGTATATCGTACGACGTTTTTTAACACATTTGCGAGGAAACAGAAAAAAAAAACATTAAATAAACTCAATCTGTGAATGTACTTTCCCGCCATTTTAACAGCGCAAGCGCTGCCTACTGACTGGCGCCGCGCGGCGATTAGTTCGAAATTTGAATAGCAACAGCGCGCGAAATGGCAAATAATACTGTTATGGAATTTGTATGGACTGTAACTTAACTATTTACTTTGGTAACACACGCGTTTTTTATGACTCGCTTTACATATTTAAAACCGGTGGAATTACATCAGCTTTACGAGCAAAGGTGTTAAAAAAGAATTTATCGTAAGAAGTCCTAGTTCCATGTCGACTTTTGCTGCTGCTAGCTCAAATCATTTAGTCTGTTTGCAAGGCGCTTTCGACAATTATTTACTTTAAGGCGAATTTGTAAAATGTTTAAGTTAAGTAATCGTATTATGAAGCCCGGTGAACATCTACTGTGGCTCCGTAGGTGAGTTGACAAACATAGAAAAGTGCTTTTTGTAATGACTCGACTGGGAATCGAACCCGGGCCCTCAGATATGGCGAAAACTTGAAACCGGCGTGCAAACCACTCGGCTACGGAGAACGAAAAAGAACAATCAAGAAAATTTTATTTTGAATGAAAAAATATAAATAAATACAGTAAAATGTGCGAGGATGTTTATTCATATGCTTCATTGTCAATAAATTCGATAGTTTTTTTTGACTTATTGATTTCTTTATCTGATTTCAACTTTTCGTCAATTGTGAGAAACCTTTTTGCTAGCGGTATTCAGAATTAACATGTTTTATGTTACCTCGAGCGGCTTACTGCATTACACTGAAATCAAAGTTTACTGACCCAGAATAATCGGTAGTCTCTATCGGCCTAACAAAACCACAAACCCTTCTGAGGACATTATAAAGCTAATGACGTATTTTAGGGACATCCGAGAAAAGAGCTTACGAAAGGTCTCCGATAAATAGAGCACCAAAATCTTCACAGGATATTCGTTACGCATATTTTATTATCGTGCAAAATGAATACACCTGGCTAATGGTGGTAATGTAAAATAACCGGCCAAGTAATAATTGCACTCCTTGATTAGTTGCGTCGTTATTGGCAATTAACTAATTGTCTACTCCATGCGTTAACGTAACCATGTTAGTCTGCTATTTTGATGGTCTTAACGATTTTTTATTTATATTTGAGGGTGTTGTGAATAATAAATGAACGTAGTACCCGTCTTGAATGTTATTCTACGTAAAATAAACATTTTATTCTTATTGAAAAGTAACCAAAACATCCACCTCGTCCTTGGCACTCTCGAGATGGGACTCGAATCTCGAGAGCTCTTTGGGCATTTTTCATTAGAGATATTTTTCAGTATAGTACTGTGAATGAAAAATTTATTAAATACAATAAACATTTTACTTACTAATAAATATTAGTTTATATCGGATTAAACTTCCTCATATAATAGGGGCTTGTAAGCTTTAATATTATTAAGGGTCACGCCATACATTCTTGTTCCTTCTTATTTAGAAACTTAGGGCTCCTTCCCTTTGGTTGTAATCTCTTGGAGGCCTCATAACTTTATTCGGATAACAAAGTTGCAACTGATGTTTCATAATTATGTTGAAATTGTTTTAACATTGCTTTAGGTCGGATGCGAACATTCTAGAAATTATTATCAAAGTTGTTCGGTGGGTACTTTTTATGGGTGAAACGTGTAGATGGACCCTGTTTAGGTGGGAGACAAATGTATGGTTGTTGCTTACGTTTGAATTTGTTATTTAGGTCTATATGTCTTTGTTGCTGAATAGTGTGAAAATTATTTTATTGTCGTTACTTACTTTTTATCACAAGGTTTTTAGGTTGGTTCCGCGTATTCTATATATAGATAGAATAAGAGATACAGTTCTTCAAACTTATTGAGTTAATTATACGAGTTTACATTAACCTTCATTTATATAATAACTCAGTAATCTTAGATTCTATTCCTAAGCCAGTCCAACCCAAAAAGAAAGATTTTCAACAAGCAGGAAAATTATTAAGAGAGTAAATAAATACATAGTTATGTGCTCGGACGTTACAGTACCTACTATATAGGAATGTTGCCATCTTATATATATGATTGATTATCTTATAGAAAAATAAATGCCTATCGGCTCGTGTATGAGAAGAAACTGGAACCTGTAATTTTTTGTCAACCAAGCGACTGCTCTACCAATTGAAGTACCACAGATTGTTAATTATCCACCTAGTTGTTAATTTAAAGTTGTAAATACAACAGTTTGTTTATGCACGAGTAAGAAGGTTAGATAACAAATATTGTTTTTGTTGTTAATATTTTGAAAAAATAAATAATTTAAAGAAAATCAAAAATTCTGACTGCGTAAAAACGAATTTAAAAAAATACATGAAAGAATTAACTTAAATAAAAACTAAAAAGAAAGAAACAAGCCCAGTAGTCTAGAATGCTGTTAGAACAGAACGACTCATAGTCGGGGCCCATTCAAATTTTACCAATCAAATCTTCCCAAGGGGCCCCGATCGTTATATCGTTATATATCCTAAACTATTATTTAAAATGAAAAATGATAAAAGGAACCTAAAGATGATTTTAATTTCCCATTCAACGACACCCCACTTGACATAGTTCATCGATTTTTATTTTTTTCATTTAGACAATATGGCGTCTGTTTGTCGCTGTGGTGAATTTTGATTACTGTCATGTCTTTAGTGACACTCGCAAGATTAAGACGAATCGATTGACGTAAGAATCATCAAAATCGGCCTACGCATTTGGTCTCTAGAACGCTACATATGTATGTATGTACATAGACTGATAAACACATTACCCTCCTTTGCGTCGCGCAGTCGGGTAATAAATGTATCACTCGTCGTTATACAGCGCCTGTCAAAATGCTGAACGCACATGTCTCTCAATAAATATCTCTCTCCACCCACACGATACCAGTAACGTCCACGGCAGATATTGCAGTCAGTATTGATGCAGGCGTTATCATTAATCCATCAAGCAACAGAATACATTTAACATGTTTATCTGCTGCTGATATAAGTTACCCATAAATGTATTAATATAATTTTTCATTAAATAGGAACTATATCGAAGAAATTAGACAAAATCTAACTAATTAACCATCTATACTAAAGAACATTCATTTATTTCTTAATAGGTGTTTCCCTCTCTTTCTTTGGCCGCTTGAATTATAGCATCCCGTAGGTGAAAGATTCTTTAAAATCGATCTAGTACTTTCGAAGCCCATAAAAATCAATTATAATATTAGTAAGTATGGATTAATACATTTTCTTGAATAAACGTATGTTAAGATGTATTTAACTTTTTTATTGTTGTTACAGGTATGAATCCTCAGAGTGCGTTGATATATTCAGCCTTAGCAAAATTGTGAGTAGTCAAGATGGTAAAAACATTTGAAAAAAAAATAACCACAATAAAGTACTGTACTGTTTTAATAAGGGAAACAAATATTCTAAATATCTAATGTCATGTCATGCATGCAACTACTCGATAATTATAAAACGTTGGTTTATGAAGTCAAGGTACATTGATTGTCGATCGTCACGTCGTAAATTTTACAGCTTTCACCGCGAGTTTGCTTACACTAAGGGCTTGCACAGAAGGAATACATATTCAACATCCAGTTTAGATATAATTCATTATACGTATATGTATAATAAGGTTATTAATATTTGCTCCATGCATGACATCTAAAGACTCTTTTTATTATTTAAGCTCATTCGAAGCTTTTTATCAAAAAAGGTTAATTGATTATTAAACCTTTTTGATAAAAAGCTTAGTGAAGAATGAGATTCTTTAATAGGTATCTATAAATCAAATGAACAATTTGGGTTATTTATTATAGGCAGAGGGATAAAGCTAAAACAGTCATCTCTATCCATTGAGTAAAAAAAAAACAATCCGATAGTTAAACTTAGTAGATGAGCTTTGTATCATCATCTCTGCACTGCTGGAGCACAGACCTTCCCTTGCGGGCCCAGAGTGGTAAGTGTAAGTTTTACGCCACAGAAATATATTCTGTGTTTTACGTTAACGCGTTCACTAGTGAGCGCGTTAAGAATTTGTATGGAGATTTATACTTCTTGGTAGTTAGCACTAGAGGCGCTGTACCGGATTCTATACTAAAATCTTAACGCGCTCACGATCGACAGTGAACGTAAACATCAAAAAAACTTACACTAAGCATTCAGAGCGGATTGGTTGGAGTTGACAAATGAAATTCTAATCAGGATCAACGATATAAAATGACTTTTTCTTGCGAAAGTTGCTTATCTTCCACATCGCAGACCTAACGTTAGTACATTGCGCAATTGAGCTCCACATTGTTAGTATATCTAAGACTAATTTAATATCATTATATTTCCCGTACATTAGGTATACATAAAACATTATTGTTTATATTTATCCCGGTATTTTCTACATTTCATAATTAATAGTTAAATACGGGTTAGAGATAACAACATTTTTGTGATAATACATATAAAAATAACGACTTTTACTATAAATATAATGAGATCATTATTATTATCGTACAGATTTTATAGTGAGTATACTCAAAATGTTCGTTTCAAATGCAATGTAAGTTGTAACATTGTGAAGAATGGTCGTGTACAGTGATAGTATTGTAGGCTTTATAAGTTTGTTGAAAATGAAGTAACAAGATGACATGACAGTATGTGAGTTATAATTACATTTTATTTATTGTAAATAGATACAGTAGCTACATTTAGTACCTAGCATCGTTCTACTCGAAAGGGTTTTGTTAATAGTTTTAAATAAAACTTAAACTATACCACTTAAGAAGCGTTCCATTTAAAACAATGAATTAAAGTTTATAATTAATTAAACTGGATATTTTAATACTTAGTCTACTCATCTAAGATTGATAATAAAAAAAAAAGAATGAAGATGTTACGAACTAAAATAAAGGTATATTTTCATTAAATATATAAACACATAGGTACAGAGTAAAAATCAAATTGTCAAATATTTCCACAACTTAGCATAATTACAGTCATTAATAAAACTGAGGTCAAATCTTATTCAATTACTGTATTATGCATCAATATAACGCCAAGCGTGGGCGGTCACCAATCTGTGACTGACAGAAGACTTGCAATTCATAAGTGACGAGCGTAATTTAAACAAAAAACACACACATTCTTTATTTTCTAAAAATATAATATTTAAAAATTAAATAACGTTTGTTAGTCTATCTAAAACTGCAAAAAGGATCGATTTGGCTAATTTTGGTTCTGAAATATCTATCAAAGTCCAAGAAAAGATAAAAAAGGTGAAAAAGTATGAGGAAATTACAAGAACTGCACAATTTTTTCCCCATACAAACTGTGCGTACCTATTTATTGTCTAGTACTTGTCTGGTATTTATCTGTTATTTTTTTATACGTTATCATTCTGACTAGTATTTATATTTTGTAATTAAAAGTTTTGTCAATTGTATATTTGCATTTGTTTCATTTGATATTTTTTTCACATATTACAGCAACTTTTCATTTGAATTTTGTAGTTGTGAGAAAAGGAGCAGAATGAGGCTCTATAGTGAAATTGCTTTTGATGTTTGACACAAGCTATAAACATCTAGCGGGCACATCAATCAGTGGTCCAAAGGTCTCGACTGTAATCTTTTTTCGTAATTCGTTCCTGTAAAATTTATGATGATGATAGGCTGTAAGATATTGACATTTTAAAGGTTGAATATTTGATTATAAAAGAGATTATAAATCTAAGACGCTTACAAGATTTTACATTATATTATACATAGTTGAATCATACAATTACATTTCATTTTCAATGTCAGATACAAATAAAAAAAAAATATATACTTGTATTTTATTTGGTAGAAATGACAAAAAAAACATGCTTAAAAATAATAGTCAAAAATTAAATAACTATATCATGCTCAAAATAAAATAATTTATTATAATGCGTCGGGTCGTAAGTAAGTCTTCAAATTTATTGTATAAAAGTTTTAATTTGTCAGCAATTTGTCGATGGTACATAGAACATGATTAGTAGGCGCGTTCTTGCGGTGGCCAATGCAAATAGTCTCGAAAAGCGTAGGAAACTAGAAACGTAGGAGGAATCAAGAGTAGAATTTCGTCAATGATCTGTGGACAATCGACATATAAAGCATTGCACATGACTCTTCTAAACTTGAGGCTTTCCATGTCAACGTTTCCTGAGACAAACAATGATGGATATAAAATTACCTTTTACGATCATATTTTTTAACATGAAACTGTATTTTTCTTCATATGGATCCCAGATTATTGCTATATACTCAAGCTTACTGCGGATGTAAGCATTGCACAGTATTTTTGCTACTTCAACATTGTCAAACAGTGGCGATACTCTCATAACGAAACCCAACATCCTATGAGCTATCTTAACGATACTTATCACATGTTCCTAAAAATCTAATTTAGAGTCCAGAAGTAAGCCAAAAGTCCTTAATTTCAGATACCCTTTCCAAGGGAGTGGCTAATTAATTATAAGTCGTATGTAATGGTTGTGACTGGCGCGAGAAACTGATGGTCTTGCAATTGTTGTTGTTAAATGCGTCGACATCAGCTTCAATTTTGATACTCAGATTAAGCTTGAGATTATCTGCAAATAAGAGACATTCGGAAGAAGTAACTGAAACTGATAAGTCATAAATGGAAATAAAAAAAGCATTGGCCCCACAGTACTACCTTGACTAACTCCAAATTTTGTAAAATATATACCAGATTCGTACCCGGTTGAGGTGCATATATTGGCAACGATAGCTAGAAAAAAAAATTGAGAAGTCTTAGTGCAAAGTCAATGATTGCCAGTTTTTGCAGAAGTTTGTCATTGTCGACTAATTCAAATGGATATCCACTTGTCGATGTCCAACTAAGTTCGTGACAGTGGAACTAGCCTCCCGAAATCAATTTTATTCGAAATTGTCCCATAAATCTTAGCAAATACCGATAATACATCAATTAGCCTAAAGGCAGAAACATCCATTCTCTACTCTTTAGCAATAATAGTTACTCTGGAGAGTTTCCAACTCTCGGGATAATTAGTCTGTTCTAAAGAAAGATTAAAGAGGTACAAGTGATGAGTCTCTAATGCTGATATGCAGTCTTTTGCCAAAAACACCAGAATGCAATTAGGTCCGCCTGATGTTTCATGTCGTCTTACCGCTCTTTTTATGTCCGACTTATCAAATGCTACAACATATACGTCGGTTACGCCAATATAACTGTGTGCTACGCGGGCAGCATAATTCGGATCTAATATTGGTCTATCTGTATGAAAAACAGGGCTAAAATAGCTGGAGAAAGCTTTTGCTACATCCTATCCTTTTACTTCCACATTTTATACACGTATGTATTCTATTTGTCTTCTATTCTTTTTTATCTTTCACATACTTCCAGAAATCTACTGGATTGTTAATTATATTGTTTTGTACAGTTTAATAATACAATAAATACTTAAGTCACTAAATTAAAGACTAACACTAACACATCTTACGAATATTATTATATTGTTTATTTAATTTGTTTTATTTGCTCTTAATTTAAAATAAGGGACTTTTTTAGTCCCCTTAATGATTTTATTTAGTTGCCTTTATTTATTTATTACAAAGTTGACGATAATATGTAATTATAACAAATCGCCATAGGTTCATGTTACACACGGCGACTCATCGCTGACATCACTCTTGATATGCGGCGCCCGCCGCCGCCGTTACGAGCCCATCCACTCCTATAAAGTGTCCTCGAGTGACGTCATCCATTACTTAAGTCTTAGGTTACAGATAACCCGCTGATGAGTCGCCCATATCTGAACCGTGGAAAATGAGAGTGTTATCTACTCTTTACGGGAGAAAATACCCGATAGATAACTTTTTAGGGTAAGTGTTTGAACATTAATCAATGGCAAGCACTTTTGATATAAAAATACATAGCTTATATATTTTTGAAACTGCATTTTCTAATTAGTAATAGTTGTGTTAGCAATATAAGAATCAAATTGACATTTAGGTCAAGAAAAATTGTTCATTATTTTATTGGCCAATGAGATGAGCCCGCAGAGGTCAACCCCGCTGCGCGTTCCGACCCCGTCGACCTGTGTAACTTACTAAGTTATGAATACTGAATCTCAATTCACAATGAGACCAATAGTCAAGGAAAATGTGTTTGCTATTCTATAGAATAAGAGCTTAATAAGTATATATCTATATATGTTAAAATTCATTCCAGTTACGTCTTCGTAAACTGAGCTTCTTAATTGCGACAGTGCGATAAAACGTTATGGTCTTTCGAGCCGGATTTTATGGCGGCCGCCTGACCGACCGGCGACCGGCTGCGACCGGCGATGTCGGCACGGTTACGTACTCGTTTTCTTTGACGTAACCATTATCGGCGGACGCAAAGTTGTACCTAGTCACGCAATACGAACTCGATCGATGACTTTAACTATTGTATTTTTTTCTATTGAAAATACTCAATGTTCTTACTAAAATAGATTTCCTCCTGTTATTTATTATTCACGAAAATTCAAAAGTATTATTATAAAGACTCCGCCATTTGGAATTCCACGAAGGCTTTCACCGATGGAATTGTTTTTGTTTGGTAAAAGCTCTTCGACGCAAAAAGATACTCAGATAGAGATCAGTCAAATTTTACTCGCTACCTATTCCATTGTTTTTTTTTTTTCAACTAAAGAAACAAAGAATTCGATACTTATATCTTTTTTCATCATTTCATTTCAAATCGGTGTAGCGCTTTAAGCCTGAAAGCTTATCACGATTAGTTAATTTCGCATTAGTAAGAAAATGAGTTACAGTTATTTCATTCAAGCGGGAATCTACAAGCTATTCATCAAATGAGGTTGTTACGAACTGGCCAGCAGGCCGGTCAGATGTTTTTAGAAGTATATTTTTTGTTGACATTTTATTCTCCATTTTTCTTTGGTCTTTTGTTGTCTGCTGTTGCTGCTGCTAGCTGCGTATTTTAGTTTGTATATATTTTAATTATTATCTTTATTATATTATTTCCTTGACTTTGATCCCTTTCTTTTCATGCAACTCCTATCACTACTACCTATCTGTTATATAGGTATTAATATAATCTAAGAATGAGGTCTATAAAAAAGCACAAATATGGAAATCGCAACATGGTATGATCAATTAACTCTGACATTCAACCTCTGCTCACTAGCAGACCTGAAGACAGTACAATGAACTCCTACAGACTTAAACGTCCCCCCCTTTATATATATACACCTCCCTGAACGATAAATGTTCAGCACGAAGAATGAATACCAAACAGTTTATCAATTGCTCGTCTTTTTTCTCTTTCTAATATAATATACTTCTAAGTGAATCCTCCTTTATAAAGTCTTGTCTTGGTTTCATATTAATCATTCATTGTAGAAGTATTACTAAATCATCATCATCATCATCATCAGCCTTTTTACGTCCCCACTGCAGGGGCTCAGGCCTTCCTTATGGATGGTTAAGGAGTATGGGCCATGACTCTCCACGCTGGCCCAATGCGGATTGGAGGGTATTAACGACTGCAAATGCAGCCGGGACCAACGGCTTAACGTGCCTTCCGAAGCACGGAGTAGCTCGAGATAATAATTTTTTGGTCACCCATCCCGTGACCGATCATCCCGTCACGGGCCGCGGCGCTAATCCACTACGCCACCGAGCTAAATACACACGGTAAATAAAGCTACTACGAGTATTATATTTGACGAATTTTGCATTCACAGTCATTATCATCATCACCAGCCTATTATTTTTTCCATTGCTTGAGCCAGATCTACAGGAATCGAATAGGGAGAATGACTCATCACGTTGGTCCAGGTGGGTATTAATGGCTGCAGATACAGCTGGGACTAACGGCTTAACGTGTCTCCCGAAGTACGAAGGAGCATGAGATAGTAAATTTTCGGTCACCCATCTTATGACCGATCATTGCGAAAATTGCTTAACAATCGTATCGCAGACCGAGTGAGCTAACCAATTCGCCATCGAGTATCTACAATGCTTTATGGAAATTAGAAATGTGGCGGTAAATCCTGCAGTATGTTCCGACGCCATCTTGCGATGGATTGATTTATTTGTTTTGTGGTCCTTTTTATGCACGTATAGGAATATTCTTGGTAGACAGATGTCGGCAAAAGAGGTTTACCGGTTTCTATATATCCAAATTAGGTTCTGTATCCAAATTACTTTATCTGAGACAGGAGCCGTCGCTGTCTCAGATAAAGTAATTTGGATACTTTGTATTTTCTCACACTACAGTGCCACTCTTTTTTTTTAATGTTTGTGTTTTTCCACTACAATATAAGCGCACTAACAACTCAATACTAATATTATAAAAGACTATAAAACACGCTCCGAAATTACTGGACTTATATTAAAAATTCCTTCACCTAAGGGAACTAACATTATAAGCGGCTGACAGGCTATAATATACGCGGGCGACTTTGCAGGAAAACAGCTAGCTTATTTGATATAAACAAGAAAGTAGTTACAGTACAGCATTTTTAATTTTTGTTAGTTATAGTTTTTAGTTTGACACACACTTTTGTTAGATTTCTACATACATACAGAATAATAGAGTTGTGCATTACGGATAATTAAGTTTTTTACGATAGCCTGATAAATGTAACCGTTTTCGGGAAAATATTATTTTCCAGTAAAACCGTTATAATATTTTAGCCGCGATCCTTTCCGTGCTCCCTTCAAAGGCTGTACTTTACGTTATTCCATTTTTTGTTGGCACACAATGGAACGGATTTCCTTATACTTCCGACGAAATATATATTTCAACTTATACCACTCTTGAATGAAAATATTTTATTTATAACAGGATAAGAGGTGTGCGTTCGCATCATGTTCTACTGTTTTTATTTTGACAATGGATATTGTGTAACATGTTTACTTGAAAGAGTGCTTTTGATTAACTTCATGAATGTCAATAGGGTAGGGTAAGCGTTAAGCTACCTCTGAATAAACAAAATACCACAAAAATAATGATTATTGAATAAGAAATACATTATATATACATCAATGTGAAAATATAAATATATAAAGGGTTCATATATTTATAGTTAAATTATACCATAAGTTAATATTATAAATTTAAATAAATGCTAAATCGTTTAAGTCGCTAGCAAAGTCAACTCGTATAGATTGAATAGATAACATATATTTGATACAACTTTTGATTTACAGAGGAAACAGCTTTCACTTACCCTAAAAGGTAAATATAAATAGTGAAAGCTTTTGCACCTATGTTCGTTCAGTCCTTTGTAAACAATGGGACATGGAAGTACCTATAAATAAAGCCTTAATATACCAGTAATAGTTTTCAAATATTGACTTGGACGCAAAAGCAGAAATAGAGGATGGATTAGCTGCTTAATTGCTTATGGTTTCGTTAAAATTAGTAACTTTGCTTTTAAACTGTAACATTTGAGTAGCTAGTGAATTAAAGATTCTTATAAAGCGCTTAAAGACCTCTGTGTTCCCAATATTAACTTTATTGTAATTGTCTGTGTAAAGAAACTAAATTTATCTCGATAAGCAAAGTCATAAAGACTCACACAATATAATATTTTTTATAATATCAAATTGTATTGTATTTATTTATAAATCAGTCTATTTTTGACTTACAAACACTTGATCTTACATAGAGTGACTCTGCACTGAGAAGATCCGGCATCACGCTAAGCAATAGCTGCTTTTCTGTCCTTTCATTAAAATAGGCTAAATAGACTAAAGGAAGCGAACGTTTCTTACTTCAATAAAGCTCAGCTGTTATTATGATTGAAGAATACATAATTTAGAAAATCCAATGCTATTCGAAGTGTCCATAAAATCGATATATGCATTTTTGTAGTTGAAGTTGACGACTTATTGAAAATTCGTTTTATAAAATCTGGAAAAGTCCGTGCGTGAGTGAAATTACACTGATTCTTGTCTGAACATGCCCCTGTCTTGGAAGAACCAAACTCGGCTAAGGCTATGCTATTATAAATTATCGATCATATTTATGTATGATATCCGTCGGCGGATATGTTTCGGTTCGCGTGAGTTACTTGGTCTGGCGAAGTTCAAGATCAAATAATTTAACTTCGACTAGAATTATTAAACGATTACATTACAATTTTCTATTTTTGAACGACAAACCCTCGTGACCTCTTCTCGTATCTGGTTGAAACTTGTTCAATTACAACTTTGCTAGTTAATATCTTAAAATTAGTTTCTTCAGATCTACTAAATATATTAACTCAGCGCGACTGCGCCCAACTCGCTGCAGATTATGCTAAAATGTTTAAGCAGTTTTGGATTATTAGTTGTCCACGTCGTTTTAGATCGCGCTAATGGATGTCGTAATTATATTTGATATTTATCTGTTGCTGAAGTATTCTATTTGGTTCGGACTTAGTCTCCTTATTTGAAAAGCTAAAAATAGATAAATTAGTTATGCAGGATATACATTTCTATCAAATATATCTTATTGTCATTGGCTGATACTGTAATAAGAAAAAAATATTGTTAGACGTCTAACCTCCAATCAAAATAGCGCGTTTTTGATCACTCTTTATCATTGTAACCAATTTATTGCAATTAAGTCTTTTAATGTGTCTCTTTGAATAAAATAAACAGGTTAATGTAACAATGTAAATTATTTATGAGATAATATAAAAAGACATTATCGGATTCGGTATCGGACATTGTACAGCCCTAGGGCATTTTACTGACTGATATTTGAAGTACTTTCCGCGTCGTATAACATTATGTGGACTTTGTTTGTTTCGGTTTGTTTATCGAATCGAGATTGCGGAGCGTTCACGGTAACTGAACGTTCAAAAAAATTTGAATATTCTCATTATTTCAACAAATTCATCTTTGTTGACTCAATGTTATACGTTTTTTTTATACTTTTGCATTGGATTGTGACAAATAAAAACATATGATGTGCTTTCGTGAAAGGGGCAAAAATTCCAGAATTACCACCACATTGCAGTATTTTATCACATAAAAAAACATGTACGATTTTTCCTTTATTTGCTAATCATCAACTGTGTTGTTAATTAATTATTATGCACTTATTGACTTTATAATAATTTAAAATATAATAATTTAATCTCAGAAAAGAAACAACAACGTTATTCATATATTAATTATAAACAGGCTTTAAATCTCTTCACAGTGTTGAAGTTAAGTTCATAAATTCATTTTTTCGTTTATAATCAGAACATTATTGGATATCAGCTCTTAGATCTTCAGTAAAAAGATCTTCGTTTTCGAGCACAGCGCTGTCACATGTTACACATTTTTATACAGAATAGCGAGATATGTAGGTAGGTATATGTCGGCGGGTAGTCAGAAGGGGCTATTACGAAGCCTATCTTTAAAATCAGAGGACTATCGGAGGACTATCTTTAAAATAACACTGCAGGCGTGTATACCAACCTGGATTTGTTCTATTTTATCACTTTTCATACGAAAATATAACGAGATGAGCGTGATGTCGTCGGATGTCTGTACTCCTCGGCGATCGGAAACAGAATGTGTGCCAACTTGGCGGTAATTTGCTTTTTGTTAACGAACTGTCAAAGTCAGCGTCACCATTCTAATAAAATTAGTAGTATCGATGATCACGCTCTCTCTACAATTGAGTAATTAAGTAATCGAGTAACTAGCAATTTAAATTAAAGAAACTAATACAAACGATCTTCGTAAAGATGATGCGACATATACGTATACTATAATATACATTTACCTACATTTGAAAAATAAACGAAGTCGTTCCCTTATGCATAATTTGCTCGGCAATTTTTGCTTGTATTCAGATTATCTTAATTTGCTAAGTCATTGCACGATATTATACCGAAAAGGAAAAAGTTAACAAATACAAATATACATTCCATTTAACACGTTCCATTGATTCTTAATCGATATCTATCCGTTATTGGATGACAAAGTAAATTTTCGTATATGTAGTAGAGACATGAAATTAGTGAAATAAATAAAATTGTTGAAATGCTTTTCCATTATTTAAAGAGTACTGAAAAATATAGAAAGGAACTAAATGACTGAAATATGATCATCCTCAGCCTATTCACGTGGGGACGTGAATAAGCTGAGGATGATTACTACTGAAGCTAGTGGGGACTAGGGCATAAGTTTTCACTATGGATTAAATGTAATAAGAGTGAATGGGCCATAATCTATTACGAGGGCCCAGTGCGGATTTGTGGGTGTAACGAAAGCAATGTCCAACGGCTTCACGTGCAAGCATAGAGGACCTCGAGATCATTAATTTGTGATCCTATGTCCGACCCTTGCGAAAGTTGCTTCACTTAAGTATTACAAAAAGAATTTAATGGATTGAGTATCTGGATATGATCTCATAAAAACCTTAACTGAGCTTTATTCTGTTATACGGGTTGGGTTTTATTTGCCAATTCATTGGTAAATACCACGCGCGTAGCAAATTATGTTTCCTTCAAAAACATGGAAATTGAAAAAGAGTAATTTGACGTGTTCTTTCGTACCTACCTATTTCGGATATTCATTTTGTACTCTTTACATGCCTAGTTAGGCCACAAGTTGTTTTCTTTTCAATGTGCGTTGTTTTCTCTTAATGTCGTCACACTTCAATTAAAGGCATTCCTAGAAAGGATAATTAATTTATAAATTATTTGTAGGCATAATAAAATCCTTGTACATTTAATTAGAACATGATCATTCTTAATTTATTATACATCCTGTACATATTCTACGAGTGTATAATGTGTAATCGCTTGAAAATTCGGTGCTGTGGACCATGTTGCGTGCAATAACAAACAAGAATTTATCTTATGTAAAGAAACTGAGACTTCTTATTAAATTTGTTTATTGAATTATAAAGAAAAATAAATAATTAAGATACAGAATAATTTTGTATATATGTAATTCTTCCAACTTTTTTGTTTATTCGTTGTTGTAGAGAAGAGTTTAAAGTATTGAACCGTTTCAGAATCAGTGGCTGGTCAGTATTTTAAGACAAAGAATGATGTCAGTTTGACAAAACATTAAATACCAAGTTAGACATCGAGATTTCGAAATGCTTATATAATTTGCGGGAAACAGTGTCGTTTGGTTTATATCAAAACGGTACGTGGTGGAGGTGAGCGCCTGTGAAATATGGCTTCCATTAAAAAAACAATATTTCCGCACTGAGGTACCCCTGGTGCTGTTATTACAGACTTCTGTGTCCCTTCCTATTTTATGGTGACAAATAACAAAGCCGAGCCTTAAATGATAATAGCTTTTTTATCTGTTGCCATATAGCTTCGCTAATTTGTAAGTAAAATAAAAATGGATAAAAGAAGTGCTATATAAAATATGGACCATTCAAAAGAGTTATAGTAATGCTTCCAATTTCAATATGATATGGACGACGGCGCTCACCGCCGTAATGATAAAAATTGTCTGTCTTGAATAATGCCTTTGAAATGGTAAATTAATTTTAAGCAAGTGTCAAAAATACATATAAATATATAAAATTCTCAGTGTTTAACTTTTCTTTTAATACAAGCATAGAAGTGTTAAATAAAGCGACTTATTTAATCTATAATATCGTAATATTAAAATAAAAAAGCAATGCTAATTTTAAAGACAGTTCTTAGAAACGCTTCACACTTATTTTTTTATTCCTTTGATCATAAAATTTAGCTTACCCGTCGGAGATCGTCGCCCATGATATGACGTCACACGGTTTGTATTACGAATAATTTCGTTCACGAGCCTTACACATTATGGACCAACCAGTGACGTAATCTGGTGGAGAATCTCTCATTAGTCTTTAGTACGTGCTGGGTTATTTATGAGGTGAGGGATTGCCTTCATTAGGTCGCGAAATGACATCGGGCATGGCAGTGAAACGAGAGGTTGACGAACTAGTACCACGCACGATATCTAGGTCCAATTTTCAATGTACAAAACTGTGTAATATAAATATTTATATTCCCATTAAATTAAATGTTTACCTCGCGATCATCGACGTAACTTAGAGTGTACCAGAGTCAGAAGTTGCTCTGGTAGCCATATCGATGGTTCGGTTTATTCTTGAGCTAACGAATGATAAGTACCAATGTTGGGCCAACTCATTATGTAGCTTAATATCTAATGGCCAAATACACATTCTTTTGTCTGACAAATGTACGCCTTGAACACGTGGCGACAGGCAGTTTATCGATACTTGTAGTAACTCTTAGGTTGTAGAACTTCCACGAACTTCGTTAGCAGTAAATATGTTTTGTTGAAGTTTCCAAATCAATAGTTATTACAATCTATTATTACATTAATTTCATTTTTATTTTCAGAGGAATACCTAAACAGTTAGTACATATATATAATTTTGTATACTCCTTACTCAGCACTTAAGATGCTTCGTATTATCTATCAAAACAATTCTCGCTCCGGATTTGCTAATCCCTAAAGTTAAAGACTCCAGTGACTTAGATGTAACTAAAGTGACGTGATGGGATACGGGACGTGACAACAATTTCTCATGGCGATTCCATTATTAAGTATTATTTTTCATCGACTGCGGAGTAAACAGAGGATAACGACATATGATGTTTTGTATCTTATTAATATTTACATATAGTTCTTAACATCACGTGATTTCCTGAACTTTATGTGCGTGTTATTCATGTGTTTTATATAAAACATTCCCAAATTATTTAGTGATCGTTGACTGTGGATAGCCTATTCAGACGGTGTTAGGATCGTTCTCTCTATAAATTTCTTTCGTCAATCAATGTCTTCTATCCATTATCCCAAAGTTTCCAAACCATTAGAAGCAGACAAGAGATGTACTTAATAAATAAAAATGTTTATACTTATTTTGCGTATTTTATTCAATCACGATTGGGGAAAAGTAGTTAACTGAAACGGAAAACATTTATAATGCTTTTGTATTTCATGTATCTTTAACATTTAATTTATTTACGTTTAAAAATATGGAATGGAAGCTTTAGAATACGTAAGAGTACAGATTTATTTACATAAGATTTTTTTTTTGAATGGATAACTTATACATTATATTGTTTTTTTTTTAGTTTCAGGCTCTACAAGTACTATATTGGCATATTAGTTCTTGAGTATATAAAAGTATTTTGTATATTTAAAATTTTATTTATTGCGTTGTAATATCTTGTATTTATTGCGTTGGAAGTCTGTTGCAAGTGCATTGTGCGAATTCGTTACTAGTGGCATTAACTAAGTGACCTTAAGTAGAACAATAATAAAGTGTTGTGTCGTGTTATACATACAATCCGTTATTATTTATATGCGTAACTCCCGCTTAGTTGCTTCCACACTTCGCAGCCGTTCCTTGTCCTCCGATTTAACTCTTCAATATGAAGTAATAACACCTACATAATATAGTGATAAACTTGCAATTTGTATATTTTCCAACTGACAGTAAAGTCAGATAAAAGGAAATAAGAATAAACAATATCACTTTTCTATTTGAATATACGATTCGGACACCCTGTAACAAAATGGAACGTTGTCTAACCATGGACCACCGCTATGAGGTCCCTTTTTATAGGATCGACTATTGATAGTTCTGTAGGGTTGTTATTACAAAAAATATACACTATGTATTAAAAGTGTTGCGAATAGTTTTTGTGTTTATTGCACTTCTAAAATCTGTTATTTTGTGAATTGCTGGACAGGCCCTATCAGATCGCATATAATAAAAATTTTAAATTCATTAGTTTTCAAAATGTTTCTACCAAAATTAGGGCACACATTTGGGAAACTATCTAAACAATTTAGTCGGGCTAAAGATGTTCCCAAAAGTGTTAGAATTAAGAAAACGTAGAACTTCGATTAACTAGACTTTATTTTTCATTTTTATACCTATAAAACGATTTTTTTAATTAATTATTAAATTATAGCCTCAGCGTATGATATTGCAACCCGTAGATAAAAGCATTTTTAATATCGACCCAGTAGAGTCGGAGCCTAATAGATGCCAACAAACAAACAATCGAATCTTTCCTCTTTATAATATAAGTATAGATATATTCTTTGAAGAATATATTTAGGTTGAATATTATAAATTTTTGACAAGTGCCGGCCCTGGTTTCATCCGCACAAATCATATTTGCTAGGCACCCGCAAAGAGTCCCTGGGGATACATCGGGCCTCGGCCTTATCTCTCCAAGGCTGGCATCCTTTATTGTCTTGCTCTAGATCAAGCCTATTCGCGATATATCTTGTGTAAGTTTATGATAGATATATTTAAAGACAAAAAGGCTAAATTTTGAGTAAAATGGGAATCTTCACACAAAATATAATTAGTATTCATTTGCATAAATGGAACTAGTTTTATGTATGGAAAAATAACTGATAAAGGACTGTTTGTGTGTATCTCATTGCTTTCGGAAATTAGAATGTTTACTCTTCGTTCTTCGTCAAATCTATTCTTTTGTGGAATGAAATGCCATTAGACATATGAAATAACAATAGTAAATTAATTAAAAAAAAAATTGCGTAACATTCTGTTGGAACTAGCAGAGCCAATAAATCGTTAGTCGTTTTTATATCGATTTGTTTAATAATATATGTATGTAAGTATATAAATATATATTATTTTGTATGCGTAATTTATAGGTATTAATTAATGCCTACAGCATTGTGCATTTGTGCAAGACGTATAAATAAACAGAAACATAAGATGGCGAACTGTGTGTAAGCAACTATATTTAATTAGTTTCTCTCAAACCATTAGAAGTAGCTCGGTGGCGTAGAGGATAAGCGCCGCGGCCCGCGATCGTTGTTGTAAGCAACTTTCGCAAGGGTCGGTCACGGGATGGGTGACCAAAAAATTATTATCTCGAGCTACTTCGTGATTCGGAAGGCACGTTAAGCCGTTAGTCCCGGCTGCATTTGCAATCGTTAATACCCTCCAATCCGCATTGAGCCAGCGTGCAGGTTCATGGCCCATCCTCCTTAACCATCCATAATGAAGGTCCGAGCCCCTGCAATGGGGACGTAAAAGGGCCGACGATGATGATGAAATCATAACAATTAGTGTAAAAGTGTTGCTTAAAGCGTGCGTCATCAAATGACTTATTTAAAAATAATGTCGAATGTACACTACTTTATATTGACTTGGAAGTCAAGAGATTGATCTGAATCGCGAATATTGAATAATTATTATTCACTTAGTCCGTGAGACGGATGCACAGTAATAAAGGCGTATTATCATAATAGATATCTCGCGTGTCGTAAATGCTAATGTTCTGCCTGGGATTGAACACCATACACCGCCATCACACCATGGAATGGCGCAGCGTTCCCTTCGTTCCGTGATCTTTTACATTTAGGCTGCATTTAAATTGGTTATGTTTAAACTTTTGTAAGTTACTGTATCATTATGGTGTCATCAACTCTCATAAAGAGGCATGCTTTGATTTTTTTGTTTGTAATGTAAACTCAAAAACTGTTGGACCTATTTGGAGTATTCGTTTATATTTTGTTAGTTAGCAAGTCGACACCGATCTCGTGGTTTAGCTAGTAGATAATAAATTAAGACAAAACCGTTACTTGTTTATAAAGTTTTGCCGTACCCATACATTCACGTACCACTACAAAGCAGACTTGCATCGGAACATGGCAGTTTGCGGCTCTATAATTTTTTATTTTATCGCTTATTGCTTTTTTACATTATTATTATTTCAATGTTACCCTACGGTCAGGGTTTCGTTATTTACGTTAAAACAAGATTTTTTAAATTGTAAGAAATCCTACGGTGTTTACAAACTATGAATCAATACGAGGGTCAAACTGAAAGTTCTTAGAACTGGCCACTTATAAACAATATAATAAAAAAATAATTCTAAAATTTGAAAATATAACTCTTTGCCAATATTACTGAGTATATATTTCATTCATTTGTCATTTGTTTTACGATTTGGCGGCAAATTGAAAATTGTCTGTGTCACGTCATCATGAATTTAACACGAGAAAATTTTCGTGCAATGATTTTTTATGACTTTCGATGTCATTTAAGTCAACAAGAAAGTTATGATAGACTACGATTGGCCTTTCACGATGAAGCCCCATCTCGTGCGACTGTTTACAACTGGTTTAATGAGTTTAAACGTGGTCGCACTAATCTCACTGATGATTTACGTGAGGGACGGCCTTCTACGGCGACGACTGAAGATAACATCTGTGTTGTGCGGCGTATGATAGAGACTGACAAAAGAGTGACCTATCAACAGATTCGGACAAGCTTAGGCATCGGTATGAGTCAAGTGCACAAAATCCTCCACGAACATTTAGCGGTCAGGAAGCTTTGCGCCCGGTGGATACCTCATAATTTGACTGAGGCTCAAAAACTCCATCGTGTGGATTGGTGTCGTAAAATGATTGAAAGATTTAACGGAGGTGACTCAAATGCTGTGTTCGACATACTAACAGGTGACGAAAGCTGGATTTACTGTTATGATCCTAAAACCAAAAGACAATCTGCTCAGTGGGTGTTTCCTTTCGAGGAGTTGCCAACTAAAGTGAAGAGAGATCGAAGTGCGGGAAAAAAAATGGTGGCCTCGTTCTTTGGAAGGATAGGTCATTTTGCAACAATTGTGTTAGAGGATCAAAAAACAGTTTCTGCAGAATGGTACACTACCAATTGTTTGCCACTTGTCTTGGAAAAAGTTCGAGAGAAACGACCTCGCAGTAGGATCCTCCTTCACCACGACAACGCCTCGTCGCACACCGCCAAGCGAACGATCGACTATTTGGCGACATCAAACGTTGAATTACTGGGTCACCCGCCGTATAGCCCCGACCTCGCGCCTTGTGATTTTTATTTATTTCCAAAAATTAAAGAAAAACTTAAAGGAAAGCGGTTTATGAATGCTGAAGAAGCGGTGGCTGCGTATCGCGATGCCATTGAAGAGACCCCTAAGGACGAGTGGGCAAAGTGCTTTTCCCAGTGGTTCCATCGCATGCAGCGGTGTATTGACGTGAATGGACAATATTTTGAAAAGATATAATAAAACTAATAACTGGCTAATGTAATCAGTTTTTGATTTTCTAAGAACTTTCAGTTTGACCCTCGTAAGAACTAATACTAACAGAGAGTAAAATTTATAACGAGTGTTCACAATTGTATGTTCCTAAAACAGCTGGATCCGGATTATTTTTTTTACAATTTAATATCAACAAAATATTGTTTTATACTCCTCGAACAATTTCTTTTATATATCTAAATAAGACACATTCAACATGAAATTATGTAGTACCGGTTTAAAACATTTTTTTTCAATTAAGATTTTCCAGGTATTTTTCTAATCTTTGAAAAGTAAGGCAGGAATAGAAAATGAGACTTCTTATTGTATTAAGTTTATATTTTTTCATTCTGCAGTCCTCTTGATAAATTGCACATTAAAGAAAGTTTATGAAAATGTCGTAATCCTTAATCAAAGGTACGATAAAAAAGTTTATCTATATTTTTATATATATATTTTTTTAATTAAAACATCTGGTATCACTTCTATGACATTACGGGTTGATCATGTTCTTGGAGATAAAGACATCTAGAGTAGAGAAATCTACGCTAAATTACTGTAATAATATAACCATGATATGTGGTCTTGAGTTTTTTAAATGTCATTTGCAATTTTTGGGGAAATATAGAAGCCCGATAGAATCATAACATTTTTGTGCTCAGCTACGTTGATATGGCTCGCCACGTGGCGTTGACGATATGAAACCATCGCAGTCTTCGATGGTCGCTGCGCCGATTAGGACGCCACCTCATCAGTCAATATTTAAATGACAAGCACGTCCAGATAATTTGTTCGTCCTACGATAAAAAAGAATACCAATTTTTGTCAGACACGAGACTCGGTAAAAAGGTGACAAGAGATATAATAAATTTTTATCTGGCGCACTACGTGACGCGGGTCCCGCTAACGTGACATGTCGCTGTTGCGTCACTGGTTGTCGCTGTCACTACAGAGCAGTGTCGCCGCTGGGCCTATATTGATTTGCCGTATATAAGAGAGAAAATTGCCGTATTTCAACTGAAATTGCCGTACGTTTTTTTATTTTTAAATGCCTTCAAAAAAGGAGGTTATCAATTTGACTTGTATAAAGGTATGTTATTTCGATAGAATGACGCAATATTCATATAATCTTAGTTTATATATTCGCTAAACACGTGTCTAAAATTATATAAATCACATTTTTTTTTATTTTGCATATATTTGTTCACGTATTTTCACAAATTAGACATCGGAATTATTATTTTTTTGTTTGATTGTTTAGCTTGCAGCTTAGGGACACCATATATTTTGCCAAATATTCTGATAAAAAGTGAACTTCAAGGACAAACTTAATTATGGAATAATGGTTCCAGGAAATTATATAACTTTCTCAAAAATTCATCAGGTGCCGTTGTTTATTTGTCAATAAATTGAGCTTGCTTTTCTTCTTTCAAGTTCCTCTAATGATGCAAGGAACATTTATAATCAAGGACAGAATAGTTAGCTCAGTGATATAATCTAAATGCATATGATAGACAATTTGACTAACCACTACGTATTTTTCAAAGTACGTAGTGACATCTAGGTAGTTTGATTTCGAGAACTATTTCTTTAAATATCTACTACTAAATATTTTCTTTCTATTTCGTAAATTTAATAGTCAGTAGTGTGGTAGTGCGAACGGTAAAGGTCAAAGGTCTGCTGTATACCGTACTATTTGATTTTTAAGAGTTCGATTGCCGTATGAAACGGCAATTGCCGTACGTTCGCAACACTGCTACAGGGTCACTTGGATAGACGCGCGGTATTTTTTTTTTCATAATGTTTTGTTTGTTTATTTTACTGCTTCCGAATGGCTATAACGAGTGGTTGCCTAATATAAACGAGAGCTTTTCCTTTTGAGTAATCAAAATCTTCCCAATACATGATTTAGGATTTTTAATTTGGCTGGCATATTTTGTCAATCTGACGATATTCTGACGATATCCGCTCCTCCTTTCCGTCCGAGTGGAGAGTATTGCCCAAGCCTGGGCTTTCTAGGAGGGGTCCTTATATTTTAGTCAGTTTAGTAGACTGACAACATACATTTCCTTAGTTCGCCGTCTAGGAAGAATGTTTATATGTACCGAGTATTGTCTTATACTTGTTCTGAAGAGTGAGGATACATTGGAGGGGGTTAAGTGGGTATAACAACCGCGTTCGACTAGCTTTCGGGTGGGGTCAAGTGGTTAGAGTCCTGCACGATCCTAGTGCCTGTCATGCGGCAGAAATGGTGCGAATCGCATTATGATCTCTTTTTGTTAATCGACAAAGCAAAAGTTTATTTTAGAGTTGATTCCTCCACGATGACTAAAAAACGAAGGTAAATCTGTTAGTAAGTTATAAATAAATCTTGATACAGATACAAATTTAACTAAACAATGCTATCACTTTTAGCGGCAGTTAATTGATGTTTCAACTACAATTAACGGCCATTTAGTGAGGTCCCGACAGGTCCCAATTATAATTTTCTACAAATGAATTGTTCTGAGCTAAATGTTGTCTCATTTATAACGGCAAGGGAAGCACGAATAGACTGAGTGGACAGAATATTGGTTAGGTAGCGTGGTCGCACTGGTAGCGGAGCTGAATAATAGATTTTTTGAGAATAATAAATTATGGAAGTTGTTATTATTTCATATTATCTCTAAATCCATCTATCCTTTATTGGCGACTTCTCTTTCAAAGTAGCCACACTTTTTGAGCTAGCGGAAACTTACCGCAGCTGTTGAATTACTCAACTACTTCCTTGTTATTTTAGTAGCTTGTAAGCTTGAGACATTTGGTCAAATCCCCTTAAAAATAATAATCTTTCTACCATTGCTCAACTATAGTACAAAAGAAATACAATGGCGCGTTTTCCGCTAAAACTAAACTGCGCTCACAACATGGCGGCAATTAGATTTGGGAAATAATGTCGGCAATTATCTCTGGTCGCTCCTTGCCAAATGCTGCCGGCTCGCAATGTTGCGAATGACACTCGAATTAATCTCGTGCAATTTTAAAGTGTTTTTTCAGTCGCACTGTATTTAATATGCTTTTTAATCTGTTGTATGTTCTTCTCGACTAATTATTCTAAAATTGTACATTAGCTCGCAATCAATAAAGTCGCCATTTTTAATTATCTTTTCCTCAGTCTTCATCTCTCTATGAGTATAATATTCACCAAAAAAAAAATGCAATGCCTTGCTGAATGTAAAATAGGCGTTTAGAATTACAAAAACTACATTATTTATTTTAATTTCTTTAATGCGGCCATTTTAGTAGCTTATAAGAAAATTTATAAACTTATAAGCGACACGTTGGCCACCAAAATATCTTTTAAAAATGTTTGTACTTGCCATTCCTTTCATTAAACGAACAAAATAATCAACAATGTGATATCCTAGTCATTTCGCACAATTTGTAAGGTTTGCACATGGCGATATAAGCGCTAATATGGAACAATATATTACATCCTGGCACGTTGTAGGTCGCGGCCTTCTGTGAAACCCTTCGCTTGAAGCCGTTCTTCAGTCGTTAATCGTTCACGGTCGTTGTAATAACTTGTTTCGATTGAATGAACTATGTTAATGTTTTCCCTTTTGTAGGTATTTTTGTAGACCCACAGTAATTACTTAAAGCTGTCACGAGCAACACGACAAAGACGAATAACAAGTAATTACTTTGGTAAGATACTATGCATATATAAGATACCACATTTGGTTTTATTTAGTTGTCTATATGTATTATTTGTAGAAATAAAATATATACATTAAATATAACCTATATTTGTCTGAAATATTGTGCGTACGTCAAAATTTTACAAAGAATAAAAAATAATCAACTTTGCATGTGGCTGTGCGATATTGTTCCCTTCGTATTGTATTAAACAAATTTAAGTGTACAATTTCAATTAAACATGTATTAAAATGTTATAGCGCGATAGTCACTCTATTTATGTTAGATGCCACTTAATTATTTCATCTGAAAATGGGTATATGAAATGATGAAGGAATTATTTCCGATATTAAGTTCCGTATATAGATTCCTACAAAATCCGCTTATGTTCATTACAAGGGAATTTATTAAAAACAAATATTGTTTCAGGTAATAATTTCATCATTGCTCTTCAGTCAGAAAACGAAGGTAAGTCAGAACCACCGATCTTGATAAGGCAAGAATAATGATGAGACACCTGATGGGTTATCACGATGGGGTCGCAGCGGGACACCCCACCGAATCGCCGCCGCTGAATGACATAACGAATCTGTTTGAGATATCGGGAGCTCCGTTTTTTAATAATCTTGTCTCCTGGTGACCGCTCGTTTATTACAACTTTTCATATTTCATTTGACACAAGAAAGTTACTTTTGTATTCTCATTTAACCTGTAGTATTAATCATTCATCACCAAACATCACCAGAGACAAAACAATCGATAGATATAATGTAATATATAGCAACAACATAAAGAATTGTTTCAAAAACCCTGGTATTGGAACACCATTGTCACGCTACAGAATTGAGCCCTAGGAGACGTCATTCAACAGATTGAAACATAATTATTTATCATACATTTTTTAGACGTTTATAACGAGTGAATGTTAGTTTTAGATGATCAGTTTTAAAATATGACTTCTAAAATGCACTACGTTACTATATGCGACGAATATTATGTGGTATAATTGTTCATTAAGTATATCACAAAAACTTAATGATCCTCATACTTTTGTTCTTTTATGTACAGCTCGCGTTTTAAATATGCTTCTAAAGTTGCATTGCTTCACTTAGTTTAATATTTCGTTCAGGAGCTGCAAATTGCAATGTTCAACCTTACGAATTACTATATTTTTTTAATTTGTGTGGAAATGGGAAATTTATGTTAAACGAGCGAGATACCGAGATATGTTTCCATTGCTACTTACCACATATTTTATGATAGGAAGGTGGAGTCAATTCAAATTATTTTTCCCTGTAACGCTACTAGTTCTTCGTTTTATTACATCGAATCGCCGCAGGCCACTGCAACACAGCGGTTATACGATAAATATACGATCCGATACAAATGGAGGAGTCCTCCGTGCCCCGCACAGATACCGAGTGTAATATTTCAAACGTTCCCTACATTTGCTCCGATTTTATCTTCCAACAGAAGATTTGTCAGGCTTACGACGCTGTGGGTATAGATTTGTGTACTGTGGACATTCAATATAAGTTATCAAACCATATATAAACAAAATGTTCTTTGTAGAGAGAATATGAAAATATACATATTTCAAATAAACTATGCTTTTGTTCCAAATATTTACTGTCTATAAAATAAAATTAATATGTGTTAAATTATTACACTGTCACTGAATACCTAGATGAATACACTGAATCATAGCTACCTATCTCAAGTATGTCCAGCACACGTTTAATAATAATAATAATTGTTGAGTTACACCTACGTTGACTTGTCTTTATTCGTGTCAAACGCTCATATGAAAAACATGCCAAATTCACCATTATAAAATGATCAGAAAAAACCCTTACTAAGCATAGTTACGTATAAATAACAATTGTAAAGTGAAAATATAAAAAAAATAATAATTAAGTTATAGTAAAATAGTACACTTATCTGTTACCGTTTTATCAGTGAACTGAGAGCGTTGTCCACGCATGAGCACTGCGGACTCACAAATCATGTTGTCAAACCCGCGACCCACTGACCCAGATGTGGGCCTCCTGCTTGTAAGGAGTCTGTAATTAGTCAAAACGTTCTGGGGATTAGCCAATTTCAGAATATGCCGTTATTTATGTCCGCTATAACGTTTTACATTAATTTAATGTTTCATTTCAAATCTCAGTGTTGTACTTTATCAGGACAACCAACCGAGCAGAGGAACGATTTTAAAAAATTATTCATCTACACGTCATATGTGAGTGACATAGGCTTTGATCGTGGGTAAACTACTAGATAAATTTTGCATTCCCAATGCTTAACTGATAAAATCTTTTAATTTTTTAGGATTGCGAATGTCTGTGGTTCGAGACCCATCGTGGGGTGCCAGGGGCAGGTCATTTTTTTTAGCATTTTTCATCAAAGATCTTCAAATTCGACTGTGTCAGGTGCTCCACATGTGATTAGAACTAGTGACTGTTTGTGAGATTGGTACCATTGGTAGTCAGTATATTTTCTTCAATGCTCTCATAGTCTGCATAAAAAAACGAAAGTATTATATCATTAATGCATTAACTTTTCACAATGTCAGAACATTCACAACATTTCAGTAACTGAGTTCATATAGTTAGAACTGGTATAGTTAGAATCAGTGAAATCGCTCGATTTTTCAGTCGATTACAAGTTTCAGATACAATAAATTTATCGTTGGAGTTTCACCCTTGCCTCTCGGAATATTTCCAATTTAACTCTCCGATTCTCGCTATCGGGTGTTGAATTTATAGATTTTTTTCTCTAAGCGATGGAATATATTTCAGTGCTATTGCTGCATAAGCATTTTCATATAGTTAAATTTTACTTTTTTTATTTATTTAGTTTATATGTGCTGAATTCATATGTTCCCTTTATGTTTTGTTCGCTGCACTCTATCAGCAGTCAATATTTACCAAATATAATTCATCATTATCTAAAGTTGGGCTTCATTATAGAACTTAACATAGATTTTTAAGAAGATAGAGACGAGAACAATACCATAAACTCCTAGAGCAGACATTTATCCGACGGAAAATCCATCACTCTCGCGAGTCAGTAACGTAATTCAGTTGGGAGAACATTTTGTTCGAATTATAAAAGAAAATGTAGTAGGTACGTGCTTTGTTCGAATTCCTTTTCTCCAAAATGGAGGATCATTCGAATATTTTTCTCTTTTGACAATATCTTTTCATTTATATTACTATGTACTACCATATTTTTAGAGGATATTTCTCGTAACAACGCTAATTAAATTAACTCTGCTCTATAACTGAACTAAATTGTAAGTTCAACTTACGTTTTAATGTTATTCCATTTAATCCAAAATATAATTATCCTTACACTAACTTTCATTTCTCTTACATTAGTGGTTTGAGATGCAGTTTGACAGGATTTGTCTAGTTCGTGCAATAGAATTGCAGACGAAATTTACAGATAAACGTATGAAAGTATCGTATTTTATATTTAAATTCATATAAAAAAGAATATTACGTATTTGCAACATTTCTATTGACAGTGTTACGGTTATCACATTACAAGTATTATAATCATTTTATTTACGCACCTAATATTTATTTGTAAACGTTCCTGTTAAAGAAATGGCGTAGAAAAGTTGTCGAATAAGGAAAATATAATAAATAAATGTTATTCAAAAAAACGAAAATCATAATTACATAAAGTTACATACTTTTGAATATATCCATTGTACTCTAAATTAATTTATTTCTCACGCAAGACCCTCGTAATTCGAAATAAATAAAACATTTCGTTCATCATTACTCTGCGGAATATATAATGTAGCACATTATGCTTTATGAATTTATTATTATGAATGAATGGAGTGAATAAATGTGGCCGGGTATCGGTCATACATATTTATTTTCACGAAAGTGAAACGTCTTTTATATTGAAAGTTTGATAAAAGACTTATCTTGTTATATTTGGGGCATTAGGGAACTCTGAGATTCTAATGTAATAGGAACAGTTTTCAAAATAATTGCAAAGAGTATTTCCTTTAACGTTCAAGTAACATCGTGAAATTTGAAAATTCAACATGTAACTGTATTCTTCGGATTTTCTATTTCATTACAGATGTCCAGCACAATTATTTTTTATTGATAGATAGTTCATTCATTAATTTAAATATAAGATGTTGTCCATTGCAAAGCATCGTAACAAAAAATGTTTTACATTTATCTCGTTGCCATTGTGGGATCGGTTAAAATGTAGGTATATTTTAGATATATCTTTTATTTTACTTCTTTTCTCTGAACTCTACTTTGCCTGTTACCACAAATTACACACAACATAATAATAATCTTAAATAATGATAATCTTAAATAATTAAACATGAAAAAAATAATATAAGTAAACGAGCTTCCTCTAACATGAGATGTGTGATTGTATTATAGGAAGGATATGAATTATATGAAATTCTAGATCAGTGAACTAGATATGTTTATTAACAGTGAGCTAAATACTTGTTTTGGCAAGAAGAGCCTCGGCAAATGGTACAGTTTCACAAAATCCTCAACAAACTGCAATCGGGTAGAGCTTTTGGTTTAAGCCATAACACTTCTCGAGGGTAACCTCGTAAAAAGTTTATGAGCCACATTTTATAATACGAATGACTTTTCCGACAAAGTTACACCAGTGAAATCCGCTTTCTGAACGGAAATTCGCATTTAAAACCGTTTGTCGGAGGGTGAAAAGACTCGTTCTGTTCACTTTTATTGCTACTTTCGTATAACTATTCTGAATAGGAGCGATTCATTGTGGAATTGAAGAGTGGTCTATTCTACATCTGAGTCGGTGTTCCGGCGATGGAATGAAAACATTTGATTAAGTCGGTAAGGTGTTGACATAACACTTTTATCTTTTTAAATAGATTAAAATTTATATTACTAGCGTGTGTGCATTTTGCATATAGTTGGTTTTAGTTTTTTTTTTCTATTTAATTTCTATCCACCTTACTTCGTAGCAGGGTTTTATAATTATTCCAGTTGTTGCATTTTTTCGATATATCCTTGCTTCATACTTTATCTTTCTTTCTTATAAATTTTCATTCATCGGCCTTTAGGTTTATATATTGTTTGAATTTAATAAATTATAAGGTTCCAGTAGAAAGTTTGGAATGAAATATAAAATAACAATGGATTTATTCAATATTTATATATGAGCCAATCCGTTAGTTACATTTCGAGTTTTGTAATAGTATATAATAGTATTCTCAGAATTTATTGAAATCTTGAATAAACTAATTAAATATTTCGATTGACTTAAGCGTAGCTTTAAGACATTTTATATTTGTATAGTACCCTATAGGGACTAAGAGCATCTTCTGAACTATTATTAGACTTTGCAATCCCACCACTCGTAAGGGTGTAATTTTACAATTGAAATTTTAATAAAATAAGACTTGATTTGTGTGAGTAATCTCTATTAAGAGCATTTAACCAAAAACATCGAAGTGTCCACCACAATATTAATAATTCCCTTTAAATCTAACCGAATTAGACCCTTTTAATAAGTATCGATTACTTGCTATTCATATACAACCCAGCGACAATCTAATGGCTATCACTAATTTTATACAAAATCAAGATTTTTTCAACGGAAGACAAACATCACTGCTTGAATATGTAATATTTAGCTAGTTGTGCTGGTTTATTTTGTATGTAGATGGTAGTATTTTACATTTTCTATATTTTAGTACATATAGAATGTGAAATGCCATAAAGTTTTATATGGAGTGTGTAATACACGATTCTATGTCGATACATATTAAATCAAGGATTTTGCTTTCCTGGAACGGAACGAGGAAACAGTGGGTTAAGATATATTAGAGTTATAATAATAGTACATTATTTAAAAGTCAAACAGCCAGTTGCACAAACGTCTATTAAAATTGACATTAGTTTAAAGCGACATTACCCATACAAATTTGACATTCATTAGAGCTTAAAGGCGTCGTTAAACCTTAATGGATGTTTGTGGAACTGATAGTAAGTAGAAAAGAAAAACGGGGATTTCAAGAATAGATAAATAAATCTATGAGTTAAGGTGAAACGTGTATAATTTAAATAATATAAAGACTAAAATAAAACAAAACGAGGATTCCAAAAAGCTGTATTATGAGTATTATTACCGTAATACTGATAAAAATAATTCAATGATTATATTAATTAGTATTACGGTAATGATATTCATTAGGGTACCTATATTGTAGTATTTGGAACGAAAAAAAATCACCAGGGCTATTAAGACAAATCTAACGATACTTCAATTATTTAAATCTGTTCAACGATTCTGAATATATGAGGTAATAAAGACATACATACATACATACATATAATATACGTGCAAAAAACATAACCCTTCCCATGCAGTCGGGTAGAAAACGCGAGTCGAATGTCAGCAACTCTACATAATTTATACTAAAGTTAGAGCTAATGATTGAGATTTTTTTTTACATTTCTTTAGGATGAAAGAGATTGAGCGAATGGTATTAAAATTTTGAATATCTTTTTATTTGAACTTTGACCATTTTCCATTAGAAAGAAATGTACTTTCAAAAAATCAATAGTGAACTTTAGAAGCACTATTTGATCCAAAAAGCAACGCCGCCGTCCGGCGAAGGATTATCCGGTTACGGGTCGGACGTGAAATATCTCTCTCCGGATAAAGACTGAGCTACCTTGCATTTTTTGCTTTCTTTCGTATCGCTTTTTTGATCACTATTAGGGATTTTATATGTGTAGTTTGTACGTTTGTACTGTAATCAGGATACAAATATTTTTACAAGTTAGGTGTGATTATTTTAATTAAAAAATAGTTTTGCTTAATTTGACAGATGAAATTTTTTTAAAGATTTAGACACTGGTGCTTAATCTGTGGTCCGCGAAGCCTCATTTTTAAGTAGAGTATTTTAAAATTTAAACTATTACAAAAAATAAAAGTCCTTATTTATAAGTTTAACGCCATCTACTGACAACGAATAAAAACCCTTCTGATTAGAGATCTCGTTATCTCGGATTGTGAATTAAATAATTTCAATTAATAAAGAAATTATCAAATTTATGATATCTTAAAATATGTATATAGTATTTCCAATGTAGTAGATGCCTTACTTTAATCTCAAACGTTACCTTATGTTACGGTATCAAATCTTTTCTTTTTTTACAAGATCAAGGGAGTCGGCCTGTAAGAGTTACGGGCTAATACGTTCTAGTAACATCGTTACGAGACCGGGAACCTGGATACCGTTTATAGGATAACCTCCCACACGAGTATACATATACGTACATTCTATATTTAGCTGTAGATAATAAAATAGCGTGTATTACGATTACGTTCACGGATTTTCCTTATGAATTTATTCGTATTAGTAACTGTTATATAGAAATATTATAAAGTAACTGTTTTCCGGTATTACGCCCGCATAAATTAAAGCCTATATCACCCGCGTATGATGAAGCTTCCCGTAGGTGAAAGATTTTTTTAAATCCCTCTGGACGTTTTTAAGTTTATAGGTTACAAATAAACATACAACCAGTTCTTTCCTCTTTGTAATATTAGTATAGATTCCGTCAATGAAGTTAGTGAATCAGTTTATTGAGTTTTCAATTGCTACTTTCTCAGACAGGACTTCATTCTGTTGTTAAAATTAGGGATTAATTAAATAACTATAAATTAAGTATTTGCAAAAGAGGTTTTATTAAAATTCGAGCAGAGTAAGTGGAAATATGAGGAATAAGGTTGAGTACGAAATCAAGATTCACATTATTATAATTGGTAGCATTGATACACAACTCTTGAAGTCTCTGGAGAAAAACTTTATTTTATTTCTAAATAAAAAGCGTAGCTTTAAGTATACTCGTACGTAGAAGTGATTAGTAATTGCAAATAAAAGTTACGTGAATGAAGAAATAGAAACAATTTACCGGTAGCAGAAAGAGAGTGTACTTTTCCAGGAATTATAAGATTTTAATATTGTTCGGACAGGACATTAAAGAGTTTTTTTATTTATTTATTTATTAAACTTTATTGACCAATAAAGATGGTACAAAAGGCGGACTTAATGCTAATAGCATTCTCTGCCAGTCAACCTTTGGGAAAACAGACAAACGCGATGGCGGTACAGAGCAATAAAAATAAAAATTTCATTTTTTCACCATATTTTCTAAAAAAAAAGCGATCTACTTAAACAAAATTGTCTAAAATTTTAAACAATTACATTAGATGGTTGTTTAATTATATAAGTGATACGATAAAAACAATTCGCCTTGTCAAGGCATAATAAAGGAAATTAAAAAAATTGCCTTGTTGTTCGTTTTAAATCTACTATTAAACTTGGCATGACTTACTCTACCGTTACATTTGCATAACGAATTACAGGTCATTTGAAATCCTCAGGTCACCTGATAGTGGATAAATTAGTCTGCAATCAGACATCTAAATGGTAAATGTTGCAATCTAATTTAATTGCAAATTTACAGCGACAGACTTTGTACTGATAATAATCAAAGGGTGTATTCTTAAAAGCAATTGTCTATATGTACATTGTGAACTTTCACATGTCCTACTCTACGACCTTGAAAATACTCAACTTATAGCAGGATAGATGACGAAACTGTCCACGATATATAGAATCATGATTCATCAAGTGTACATCGACTGCACTGGATTATATATTATAACGACGGTAGAGAGTTTTTAGACTTTTAATCGAGGCGTCAGTGCTAACATTGATTGGTTTGATTCTATTGAAATTTGATTTAATCATAAATAACGTAATTCAAGTATCAAAACAGTTATACATGTATAACTAATTGTATAACTAATTACATGTAATTAACCGACTAATGTCCACTATTTTTCAGTACTTTATATATTAAAACTTTAAAGCTATTTGAAAGATATATGGAAAAAACACAAATCTAAAGTTTACACAAAAAATTTCGAAAACTGAAATCCACAAAAAATCTTTGACACAACGATAACGCAGTTTAGCTAATAATAATAAGTATAGTAAAGCTAAAAGTTATTACAACCTTGACTAAAACAGTGCGGTGTAGAATTATATTTAACGCCATCTAGTATATCTAGAAAAATATAAAATATACTATATTTGATTAATTTTGCATTCATGATGAAAAATATTCTCCACTTTGTTCGTGGCCCTCTGAGATGGGAGTCGAACCTAGGACTTTTCGCATAACGAAATATAACATGTGTTTCCTTTCGTATATAAAATGATTTTTAGGTGAATATATAAAAAAAAAAATATTAGTTATGCATTTTGTACACACATATAATTTAAATAAACACTTATAAAGACATTTGTGCAAGGGCACAGCTTATTTCAAATTGAAATTTCTACCAGTAGGCCCACGAAAGGAGAGAACAAAATATAGTAAGGTAACAAAATGTAAATGTAAACAAATAAACTTGATATTAAAAAAATTACACAATTTCGCAAACATATGTAATAGAAACAAAAATATATCATCATTAATGCGAAATCTGTTTTGTGTGAAGGAGTTTGAAAAACGGCCTTAAGGTGGGGTCTGGTAAGAGCATCAGGAGAACGGAGAAAGGAGAAATGCTCACGCAAATAGGAAGGACAGGCGGGATTATACAGGATGTTGAACAGAAGGCAGACAATAAATGTGACGTTAATGTGACACGTGATCATACTTACGAAGACCATAAATAAATCTAATCGCAAAATTTTTAAGGCGCTCGAATTTGTTTAAAATCTCTTGCTGCGGTGGCATCTAAGTATGCTAATGCTCAGCATAGTCTAGCAGAGGTAAAATTAAGGACTGTGCCAGTTATACTTTGGTGGAAAAAGGTAAAAAATTTTGAAGGTATTTGAGTGTGTGAAAAGAGTAAAAGGTCTTACGACTAACCTCAGAGATATGGACAGTCCACGTAAGATTAGAATCAATTGTCACACCAAGATTCTTTACAGTATCAGTTAACTGGATCCGGGTTCCATCCAATAGCAATGGTGGCAAAGATGAGGTAGAAATAGAGTCCAGATTAAACCTGCTGCCTATCATAATGGCCTGAGATTTATTCGGGTAAAGCAAGAGACCAAACGATTTCGCCCAAGTGCTAATGCAATCCAAATCGTCATTAATATCTGCCAGCGTGGAGATACAGCCTTCTTTTTGAAAGTGTTGATAGAGCTGCAAGTCGTCTGCATAGAGATGGAAGTTGGAAGATTTAATGAACATGGAGAATAATGGAGAGGTGAGAGAACACCACCCTGAGGAACACCGGCACCAAGCTCACACCAATCAGAAAATTTATCATCGTGTCGGATACACTGTGTGCGTCCCCGAAGATAGGAATCAAACCAAGGAAGAACAGAAGTAGAGAGATTGCATGAACGGAGAATAGCGAGAAGATTAATAAGAATAGCGAGAAAATGTTATTTTTCTTATAGATTATGTTACTCAAATACCAATTATCATCACTGTATAAGAAAATCTTTGAGAATAATATGAGATAGATTTATTACAATGACAAATCAAATATTAAACGGTTGTTGCAATGGTAACACTTTGATTGCTCATAAAATTTTTCACTTTCATTTTCGTCCCTTCAGTTGCTAGTTTTCGTGATAAAATATAACCTATTACCTTCCTAGGGTCTTAAACTACCCGAATACTAATTTTTATCGATATAGGTTCAAAAACAAAAAAGATTCATACACGTTTACGTACGTTTTCACTTTGATTGCTCATAAAATCTTTCACTTTCATTTTCGTCCCTTCAGTTGCTAGTTTTCGTGATAAAATATAACCTATTACCTTCCTAGGGTCTTAAACTACCCGAATACTAATTTTTATCGATATAGGTTCAAAAACAAAAAAGATTCATACACGTTTACGTACGTTTTCACCCTTTTTGACCCCCTTGGAGTGGACTTTCCAAAAATCCGTTCTTAGGCCCACAATCCACCAAAGCGGAGACGAGACGACTGCAGAGGAGATGTTTTTTAAACAACCAATTGAATTTCGTTATTCATACATCTCGTCTCCGCTAAGCTCCAGTGGAGATCGCTAAGCGGAGATGTTTTATATTTGTATGGTGCGATGGAAGCGGAGATGAGAGCTGTGCCTTGACGAGACGCAGCGGAGACGAGAAGATGTGAGCGTACGTCTTTGTAAAAGCGACATAACGTCTACCTTTCGTGTCAGAACGCGTACTGAGCATTCAATGCCTTGCACAATCTCAACGCTAGCTAACGCACATCTCCGCGACACAATACGCATCTCCGCACAGCTTCGGTGGATTCACCCGAACAAAATAACATCTCTTCTCGTCTCCACATTGGACATCTCCGCACATCTCCGCTTTGGTGGAGTGTGGGCCTTAGTATATATATATATATTAAGACGAATTACCCTTCAAATTTCAAGACCAGCGGTTTAGGCTGTACGTTGACTGTCAGTAGTATGACAGAACATACCTTTTATATATGTATAGATACATATGATGTAGTAACTTTTAATTTATAATTTAATTTCTAAAGTAATTAAACTGTCACTTTAAATTAATAGAAGTGAAGGCAATAAAAGTAAATGTAATTTATATAAGAAATTACAAAAGCAATTAATTACCCCAACACGACATATAAAGCATTCCAAACTATTTTGTGGCATTTAATATCAAACGTACTGAATTACACTTCTCGGTGTGGTAGTGAGTTAATTGCACAGGTATTTTAGTTACAGTAAAGCCGGGTTTTCATAAATACATTGGCGTGATGATTATTCTCTCTGGCAAATTAAGTTATTTTTAACGGTTAAATGATACTAAGAATTGAGCTATCTTTAAGCTCAATAAAAAATAAACACAATTGATACATAACGGAACCACCAAACACAACATTAAGTATAAAAACGATGTATGATTTCTCTTAAAAATATTACGTTAAAGTGAGCCACAAACAATATGATAAAGTTTTATTATCCAATCACATCTTTATTACCAAATATAATCATATCTCCGGTGCTATTGCATCGGTGCATCGTAAAACTGAGGAATACGACCACTTGAAATAATATCTGTTCAAGAATTTTCAACTTGGATAACTTTGAATTTTTCTTCTCAATTGTAATGAAATGCACGTTTCGATATAAATGTACTGACGAAACAACGTCCGCCTTTCGTTCGTCCACTTTCATCTGACAAACGGACGCGACTGATCTTATAAAGAATTATTGTACATTAATTATTTATAAACGTCAATGAGTGTTGAATGAGAGAATTAACTTTATCATATTGTCTCGGGTCTTGATTTTGTGGTAACTATATAGTGTGGTACTGATGTTTCAGATTTTTATAGTAAAATTGCTTAAGCTACTTAATTGACGGTCTGAGCAAGTACGATACATTATATATGTAATTTGGTCTGATGTTCATTTACTTTTTTAATCATTTCTGACGTTTTTTGTACACAAGTTTAAAACACTGCTGTCATTATAAAATACATCGGTTTTGTATTGGAGATTTAGAATTAGATAGCTAAGTTCGACAACACTAGAACTTTCAAATAATAATTCAGATAAGCTTCTCTATTTATATTTTTCCGGATGCTTATTTATTTAACGCGTTTTTGCTGTTCGTTGTGTTATCTGTTGATTAGAAAGATGTCTTAAACATAGTTTGTTTCAACCACCTCCGTAATAAGACAAGTACTCGTACATACTTCCAGTGTAGGTAGAAGTTAAGTCTAAAACTAGTGACACTATTAACAGTACCGGTGTTTGGTCTAAGCGATTGGCTGTAGTCGCGATGTAGATTCACATCTGCCTTGTGTTTACACAAGAGACAACTTTTGCGATGTTTTTCTTTCTTCATAATATACGACTATGGAATGTTTGACGTTTGTAACGCCCCAAACAAGCTCGCATTTAAGTCTGCAGCTCGTAATCACTATTTCCTGTCCACTTCCATTTCATAATCAGTCACCACCATTTCAATACTCGTTATATCTTATAATGTATATGTATATATAATGTATGTTTATTAATATTACGTATATATACGTATATGTATTGAATGCTACTGCTTATAGTTACGATTTTATGTACGGTTTAATCTTTACCACCTACTACTGTTCTGTACAATCTAACTGGTTGACTGAGAGAGAATGCCTCTATGGCATTAAGTACGCCATTTGTCCTTAGTTAGGCAATAAAGAAAAAATAAATAAATGTACATCATGTTGCTTCCATAACTTTTTTTGTAAAACTAACTGTTTTCCCACGACTTCTGCGTAAATAGCCTAATGTCACCAGCATATGATGCAACTGTAGTAGTAGTGAAAGAAATTTTAAAATCAGTCCAGTCGTTAAGGTAATTTTTCTCATTTTTATAAATATTTGTATATATAGATATAATTTCAACTGCTTTTCTAAATAAAATGTGTATTTAATATTATGTCCTGCAAGTTTTATTATAATATTGTATTGTTAATGAGATCTAGAAAACTTATGAATCCATGAGTTGATGGACAGACATCTATGTTTTTGTGAATTCACTACTGAACCCACAAACAGTATTTCTTTATTAGTAATTAATGTGGTATTTCGTTCATTCAGAAAATTACTGTCACCCTATTAAGATAAAAGCTTCCCTCGACTACACACTAATGTATTACTCTCTTTATATTTGGATCTAATAAGACACTGTTTTTGTTACTTACATAGTATCCAAGTCCGTATCTCTACTTCTATAGTTAGATATCAAAAAATCAGTTTGGTAACAAAATTTAGTAATAATAAAACCATATTCGGGGACAACAATTATTTATTGAAATAATTATTGTTGTGTATTTCCTGAATCAAACCCATTATATTAATAAAGTTCCTATTTGAATGCTACATTTTAATGGCCTAAAACAATTCGCAGTTCACATTGCCCGCGAGCTGTGGACGTAGGGGTGTCCATTTAATGAATAGCTTTTATATTTTTGTACATATCGTCTCCATTATCCGTTCGCCCGTACAAATACGGTGTGTATATCAAATGGAAACCATTATTAATGGTTTTATAGATACATAACTAGGGCTCGATTGAGTTAAATGCTCGCTCGGGTGAGTCTGAGGCGAGCGAGCGCGTGCTGTAGGGTGCCCCCATTATTTCTATTAAAAATTAATTAAATGAAACAATCATAACAAAATAATATATGATAAACTTCCGTTTGTTTATAATAGGGTAAATAGAGTAAACTAGTTGTTATTTACTGAAAACTCACTGCCATAGCAATTGATAGTTATAGAATTCCAGAACGGGTGGTAGGATCAAATAATGACTACATTTATTCAGAAAAATAACGTTCAAAGAATCTAATTGAAAAAGAGTAAGCTATATTATATTTTTAATGATTTTGTAACAATCGATACGTCAATTTATAAATAGTTTTGATAGAAAAAGATCATAAAGTTACTAAAATTTGAGTCAATTTTACTATAAAAATATACGTAGTTTTAAGATTTAAGCACAATAATAATAATATTAGTCTATGGATTTGTGTTATTTCTGTTTCATTAATAGCTTTATTTGGTTTTTTGATTTTTATAGTATGAATTGCCGTGAATATTAAATATATATATATATATATTAAAACAGATTTACTGACTGCATCTTTATTATGACATATGTGTGTGTGACAGCCCTATATATTTTGCCCGCCCGCGATCGTTCGAGTGACGTCATACACGACGACAATAACGACAGAGTTATGTTTCAAATGCATATACATACATATTAAGTACTGTTGGTAATGTATCGTTAAAAGCTTTTTATATTTACATGAGTTGTAAACAATTTAAAATATCTATCTTATATTCATGCCGGGTCTCTTACGGGGTAGGCAGAGACGACGCGCTCTCCTTCTCTACGACGTTCGTAACAACTTTTTACACATGCTCACCGATTTTTATGGCTTCTGACGTCGGTTTTCGATTATATTATTAATTTGACCGTGGAAGGTGAGTTTTGACCTGCCACGGCTTCTACGTAAGTATATCGGTTTTGTTTTCATTGTTCTCAGGAAATTTCTTGAGATATATGTACGAAATTGACTGTCAGTATGTGACCTTTGATGTCTTGTTGTAATGTCTTATTGCTAGTGAAGTCAATTTCCGTAACTCTGTTTTAGGATAGAGGTTAACGAGTATTATCTCATTCGACTTACGAGCTCATTATAATTAGGTTACTCCGTTGCGAAGAAAAATAAACACACTTTTCGACTCATAACTTTAGTAGTAATTAAGCAGTCTATTACAAAAATATTATAGGGGAGATTCGTAGTCGCAAAATACTCGGAGAAATTGAAAATCTGGGTAAGTGAATAATTGAATAAAACTAATTTTAGGTGTTTCCAAATAACAAATTTGAAATTTTGCATTCACAATGCTATACTGGAAAATGTTCTAAATTTTTCAATGAGAGTATGAAATAAATTTATGAGAAGTAGGCAGTCCCTGCTGTTGCTGACCTTGAACTTACTTTTGCACATACAGAGTGAAGCTTTTCAACTTTTAGTAATCCTAATAAGCGACATTTTATTGAATCTGTAATATATTTCGCTCACAGTATTACTTTTAGACATTGCCGTATTTGTTTGTATTCTTATAAAATAACAAATCCTCAGAGCTGAGTTTCCACTGCACTTACGATTAAAAGTTTTTAAATATTGTAAAACAGTATCGTGCTGAAACACACAAAAAACATAATTACATTTCACAGGAAGTGGAAAGTTAAAAAACTCTCTACTACTCCCTTTGTTTTAAAACTTTATCTCTGACAGTAACACACAAGTTGTACGGAATTATAGAAGCAATTCCCTTTGCCGACTTTCTTGTTGCAGCGCAAATGGCGCTCCCCTACATATTATGCCGCGTCTCTGTGTTGTACTCGGGTATTTTCTTTCATCTTATCCGAAGCGTACTTCGTTGGTGCATTTGCAGTTAAATCTAACTTTCTTGTCTGTGGTTTCCATATTAGTGGCAAATGATTTGATGCTTATGGTGAAACATTTTCTGGTACCAATTTTTCATTATACCAGCTCTTTTTAACTTTAGGAATATTTCGCCTTAAACTCATTCACAGCTGGTTCACCGGTCAAAGAAACTTATTATGCTCGCAGATTTTCTGAATGATAAATTTTGTTTTCTGTCAAATCAAAACCAACACAACAAGTAAGCTGAAGTGGCAATGGACTGGCGATATTTGTTTACAAATCGATAGTTGCGATTGGATAAACTAGTTTTGGAATACAGACCGCGACTCGGAAAGTATAGTGTAGGATGCCCTCTAGCTTTGAGGAAGGTCACGGGCAAAAGTTGACCGACAGCTCAAAATGGAACGCATTGGGGAGACCTATGTTTTGTACCGTACTACTTTTATAGATTTGCATCATCAGATGGTGATAATGACGATTCATTACATAGAGGCAATCTCCTGTCTTATCTTTTTCTATTGGATAAGGCAACGTAAGGAAAATCTAAAACACTTTGGAAACTATAACGAGGTACAAGGATGAAACTTTTAAAACTTTACGGTCATTTCATAAGATAGATAGCACCTATGGGATTGCTACCATGTATCTTATATTTATCGAGTCCCCGAGATATTTCGGCGTAGTTGCAAGCGCCACGATCACGATCACTCGATAAACATAAGGAAGGTAGGCACAAGGTAGTAATTCCGTAGATAACCATCATTCTAACGGAGTGGGACGTGTTCGTTCTCTGTGGCTATCAACAGAAACTTTCATGATCACACAGTGGAAGGAGCCATTTCCATCTAGGTTTAGAGACGGTTGAAGCGCCAGATTGTTTTTTAATTGGATAACTGCACTCTACTGTAAATATTACGTGAAATGTTATAAAAACCGATGTGCACTTTCAGGCCTGTTCTCGTTGTTTCGGTTCGTTCGTGTTATTGCAGATTCGGTATTTTCCACTTTATTTAACAGCAAATAGGCGCTCATTTTTGATGTTATGTTTACAAGCCGACCGATACTCTGGCTGTATTTTTTTATTGAGATCGTTAAGAGGTATCTCTGAGTGGATTAAACGAATACTCCAAGCGTGGGTGTTGATCACTGTTTTTGCTTACCCCGGAGGTATTAATTGAGTTCCTTTTAACGTACGTAGATTAAACAGGGAGATCACAATGTTTTGTTATTGTGTAAGATTGTGATTCTTTTCAGTGATAGACAACATAAAAGTTTATAAAAATATTTTTTTTTTATTCTAGTGTGAAACTAACTTGGAAAAAAATACCGTTACTGTACCGTCCTCTGTAGCCGGGTGCCTCGCGAGTCAGAGTCAAGGTGTTGCCGTATTTAAGGTTTCGGGTTCAATTCCCGGTGGTGTCAATAAAAGTGAACATTTCTACATTGTCTTGGGTCAGGGTGCTGTAGTGCCTTCTTAGTGTCAGATTTCTACTTAAGTTACTTGGAAACTGAACAATAGAACGTTAGTCTTTTATAAAGCATCATTATTAACAAACCGAATAGAATACTTCGAAACAATCCGGAATGTTGTAAGCTTTTAGTTTTAAACAGTTATTTGGTGTCGGTCATATTAAAGTGATATTTCAGGAATGCTATCCCCCATCCCCTTCGCCGTACAGTTGAGCACGGAATACATTATGTAGGTCATTACTCGTGCCCGCCTCTGTTATGGTAATCACATAAAAAGGCCGTTTGCAAATTCCAAATGTTCGTTATTTGAACCAGAAAATACTAGAACGTGTGTTGATGTTACACGAGTCATGGAATCATTTTAATATTAATATGTTACGTTTCCTATACGATATACTAAACATTCTATACATGAAAATTATGATAGATATAAGAATATTCTAGATGAATTTTTATACGACAAAATAACCTTAAACGATACATTTCATAAAATTGCTTGTAAACTAGATTGTACGTGTATACGCTTTTAAAGTATATTTTAACGAGTTGTATAAATGAAACTTACATTTGGGTTGATAAAATATAACAACTTTACTGTTTTTAATATAATAAATAAATTATTTTATCGATGATGACTTTTAAACGTAGCTTAAAGTGCAATTTTTATCATATATGCTTTCTTGAATTGCTCAACCCTGACTTTATATAAAGTTTATTTGTGTGAAAAAAGAATTGATACCTATACGAATTTTAATTATCATTAATTCTCAAAATAGTCGTTAATGTCAACATTTTTCAATAACTTGACTTCGATTGGGAGGCCATAAAGGTCTGCTCGCAATGAGTTAACTCTCCCCAGCGAGCACATGGTACAGACCAGATACGGGAGGTGTAAAAAGATTTATTTTAGGTGAGTTAATTTAGGTGAATTAAAGGGTTATTAAAATTTTTTATCGATATTGCAGTATTTCTCTATAATAATGTTAAAAGCGATTAGGATAGCACTTAATTTGAAAATTAAAAATATGTATCCAGAAGTTAGGTATGTGAGGTTTACCGAAGCCGTTTTTAACCAAAGACAGAAAAAAACAAGTTCTCTACTACTCCCGCTAGGGAAGGTATAGATAGATAGACAACATAAAAGTTGTTAAATTAATGCGTTTTTTTTATTTCACGGTAGTGGAATTATTAAAGAGATGAATTTGATATTGGTGATTTTTTTATTTGTATAAAATATTTATAATAATAATATCTACTTATACTGATACTGATACGCATTCATCTAAATTGCTCCTATTAAAAGAACGAAATAATTTTATTACAAGTTTCAGTGATTAATTATGTATAAAATGGAACTCTGACACATCAAAGACCTAGTCGTAAATAATCGAATCCCTCCGCGCGATCCCGCATAATTTAATATTACTTAGTGACCAAACGACTGGACCGTTCGTAATATATAATAATTAATCTGACCGAGAGCCTGTAATAAGGTTTAACCGAGGGATTTAATACTTCGTTTTAGTCAAATAAATTCATCGCGAGTGTGCCCTTTCGAAATGTATATGATCTGATAAGGGGTCGCTGAATTTATACGGCGGCGGGTCGCTTTTGATTTTTAAAAGAGCATGATGAAATTCCGTGAACGCTTCAAAGTATATTGCGAAATTAAATGTGAAGTGAAAATTAGTAATCCCCGGGTTGGGGTCTTTGATTTTCAATCCTCTAATCCCTTGCGTTATAAAAAGCCAAGGTCGCGGATTAATTTCGCTAGCCAAATGTTGGAATAACGAACGTGAGTATTTGAGTAAAGTAATTTATTCGTGAACCAAGTTAATTTAGAATCGTAAAGGTGGTACGATATTTAATATATATATTTGGAATTGATTTCAGTACACAGAATGTAATTAAAATAGCTCGTAATTATGAGGATAATTTAAACGTGAGTTGTAATGAATTGATATAAATAATAATAATCAATTCTAACTGTTTCAATTCAGTAATTAAAATAAAAATTATTTACTGTGACTCTATTAAAAAATTTAAAATACCTCAGAGAAATCAATTAGTGCGTTATTAAAATTCTGAATAATGTTTGTTGGTGTAATGTACTTCTAGTTTCTAATAAGCAGCCAAGTGGAAAATTAAAAGAAATTCACAGTTTTCCGGTCACGTCCGGCGAAGTTAGACGTTCGCCCGCCGGCCCGACGTTCAGTCTTCTGGGAGCTTTTTAATAAAAAAATATAATTGGCGTTGGGGCACTGTCAGTGCTCAGTCTCTTGCTTTGCTCATAATGTCGGATATTTTAAATGGATAAAATAGTTTTTGTTACTTTATTTTTTGAGTTAGTTTTATTGAAGAAATGGATTTGTTACTATTTCGGAAGATGTATTCTCCAATTGAGATTACTATACCTTTTTTCTTCGTAATTGGCTGGAATTAACCAGCATCAAGTTTCAGGATGCAATGGTGTGTTTATCATTTGTTCAGCTTGACTCCGCTTATTATGCACTACTAATATAATATAACCGAGTGTTGTGCGAGTACAAAGGCAGGAGCAGAAACCAAATAAACGGAAAATGACTATAAAATTAAAGGCAGTTTTGGATTAAAAAAAATGAAATAATGTTAGAAAACATGTTATTCTGTTGGAAAGTGATGAACCTTTGCCATTACACGAACCGTTTGCCGATGTAAAAAAAGTTGTGTTTTTCTCAAAGGTTTCGTTGTAATTGCGGTGGCCATTGTTCTTGTCGCATAAATAACGCCCTCCCCGCTCGGTGTGACGTCGCGTCGGCCGCCTGTTGTATACTCTGTCCTAATTTTGAATGGCCGACCTTGATTCAATGTTTGTTACAGTACTCACATTTTGTGTTTCATACAGATTTGTATATTTCTGTTTTAAGGTTCGGTTTAGCTCAAAAATTATATTACAAACGGTACGTATATGTATATAACCAAGTTAAAGGGAAAACTATTACACTTAAGTTGACTTTACAAGTTTACCAGTAATAGTCGACCAATTGCATTTAACTCGAAAATTTCGCACAATTCCATAGAAAACAACAAACGTGATTTTTTTACTGTTTTCAATAGATAATGGTGCGGAACTCTTCGTGCGAATGTCGGACTTGCACTTGTTTTTTTTTTAATATTTAAATGACGTAGGAATTGACCAAAGTAAGTTTGGTAAATTATTGACATTTATGAGACAAATAACATTAATTACTTGCAAATATTACGATCATTATTAAAATTTACAATCCGAACCTCCATAATACAGTAACTTACACAATTTCACTTAAAAAAATAATATTGTTATGATGAAGGAATTTTAATTTTAAAGGTAAGTTTGTAATTCTTTATATTGAGAAAAGTGTAGTAATACACACTTTGACCAAAAAGCCTAAGATACCATAGTTGTTAACGTATTCGGACTGTGTTTATAAATGTTGAGCAAAGGCCGGACTTCGGTTGGGTAACCAAAAGCTTATTATACACCTATAATTCCGCACTGGATTCGGTGAATAGCTCGTTCTTTCATGTCATATGTCTACCACCCCTATGTGATTCTATCAATAAACAATTCAGGCTTGTCCCCTGATGATTATTTAAATGATGATGATTAATTTGTGTATTAATTTGCAATATGTTTGTTTCAGGTACTTTTACGGCTGAATGAATACAATTGCTATTACATCGGCGACCTAAGGCTACGTGATGTGGGTATTTAATTAAAACCAATTATAATATTACAACTTGGGAACTGCGTATGTAAATAAAGTTAAATGGCACAAGTTCCGTTTGGGTTCAACTGTACTCTGTACGGTATTAGCATAAACAGTTCTTGGTCCGCACGAACTTAGTAAATCGTATTTAGGTGGCCCTTCTGAGGGTTCCCTTTCCGGCCGTTAAAAGAAAGATTTGTTCCTGAACTTTTCTGAAAGTCATAAAATTCAGATAGGTGGATTCAATCTAATTTAACTAGCAAGTTTATAAAATATTATATAGTCGAAAACGACATCATAAAATGTTTTAAATGACTGATTAATATTCGTTTTGACTATTGTAATTATGTTATTTTAATTTAATTAGTGATTTAATACGCTGACAGCCGCGTAGGTGTCATATAATAATCACGTATTGGGTTCGTGTTCAGCTGAGGACGTCGACGCCAAAAAATTAAATATTAATTTAAAAAATCTATAAAATCTGTAATTAAGTAAAACTACTTGTTGATACTTTATGCCTGTACTAATGAGTCAATTACCCTGTTGATTTCCTTTCGTTTTCTCTTTGTCTTAATGGCATAATCTCATAGTTATGTTATTAATAATTTTCATTATTTACTTAAATATGGTAAAATAATCTATATTATATCGTAATTTACACGAAAATCTTTACGAAAAAATATTGTAGATAGGACTAAAAAAAAAACCGCTGAATCGGGATCTAGGCCGTAATAAATATCGCTGCAAATTAAACACGGAAATAACTTTGAAACGGGTAACGGAAGTTTCTGAACGATTTGAGAATGATTTTCTGTTGTGTTTATTTATGTTAGAAACGAATACGTTTCAGTTAAAAGTTGAAAACACACAACTTAGAATTAGGAAAACGGAAAATGTAAAATCATGTTCCTTTCCATGTTATATTTGTTTTTTAGATTTGTTTATGAAATTTGATCCAATTATATGATGCATAATAGAATTGTTTCCCACATTTACTAAATAGACTGTGCTATTTGTCTTGAGAAATCGATGATGGTTAGTTATGTCACGATTGTTCTTCTTCCAGAAACGGATTATCATTAAGACACACTAGACACATGCGATGTTATGAAGGGATGCAAAATAATTAACTACTTCCAATTGGTGGCAAAATCACACTGCGAACGTACACCACTAATATTAATCATTGCATCTGGTCTATCTAAATATTTGTGATGGTTTCGAATATTTTTAAATGGGACTACTTCGACGTTTGCCTTTTTTTTAAATAACAAATGTCGCTGTCAACATTAAAATTCTGATTCATTCGTACAAGTGTTCGCTTTTATTTCTATATTTGCGTACGGATTTCCACACTTGAAACGATAAGTGTTAGAGTTTAAAACTTTGTGGTGACAAACGGTCGTCATTGACAGGAGCACGTCAGCTCCAACTGCACCGCTAACTTCGTCACCATTGCTCAAGCCGCGTGGACGCTGCTGACACGAATAAGGCTACCCAACCCTTCAAATCTGTGGCCAATCTTCACCATGTTTTTCTCTCCTTAAATATTGTCATATCACTACATAGTATACAACTAAGTCAAAATCTTTAAAACTACGCAACGGATTTTGATGCGGTTTTTTTCGTAAATACGGTGATTCAAAGGGAAGGTTTTTATGACATATATATATATATATATACAAGACCACGCGGGCGAACTCGCTGGCGGAAAGCTAATATATATATAAGTGTATGTAAAATTTCAAAAAAATGTGTGTTGAATCACCAAACAGTTTTTGTGTATATATATATATACAGTGAAAAAATATGGTATTTTGATATTGTAAACACACATGTTTTATGACTCGATTTTATGAACACTTCAACAATTAATTCAACGGCTACAGCTTCACCAATCTTGTTTTCCTCATGAAATGTTTTCCTTAAATAGTCTAAGGTTGAGGTTACGTTATTACGTTATTACATAAAAGCCTTCAGACCTAAAAAGTAGCAATGTATGTTTATTATGTTGTGCGTTTATTGTACTCAAATACTTATATTACGAAAGCGGTCCGCCGCCGACAACCCTTCAAATGGTCTCACATGATTTTCGACGACGTTGCTGACAAGATGATTATCCTTTTGCGAATGTGATCTACATAGGTTTAAGTTGTACAATTCCGTCGGAATGGATTATGCTCTTCTAAATAATTGTTTGAATGTCAAATGAATATATTAATTTTTTTATGAAAAACATTAATCACAAGCTAGAATTATTATGACAAAGGCGACTTATTCAAGAAAATAGTGCTATTGAAGTCGGGCGGAGGTCTTCTGTAGGTTTATTAATTAAATTATACTTTTTCAAAGTTCGTAGTCGGTTTCATTTAAAAATAATAATTGTGACGTTAAATGTAGTTTGATGTTTTGTTAAATATCTTAAACTCTTATTCTCTAAATGACTCGGTTACACAGATCGAGAGTGTAGCGTGATAGTATCTTTACAATTATAAAATTAAGTTACATCCGTTTGTCTGATTAAACGCGTTAAAATAAAAAAAACTACCGAATAAATGTTCGTGCGGTATCCACCAATAGATGGAGTAATTCCCAAGGAAGATTTAGATGTATAATGCATGGAGCTTCCTACGCCGCGCCGGCATAACTCATTGTAGTTTAATGTTTCCATAATTTATACATCCTCTATCAACCACATTATTCCTTCGGACGATAATCCTCCAGCTATATCTGATAACATAAGGAAGGAGAGCACGTCTAACCAAAAGTGGATCAGCCAACCTGACCTCCCCAAGGAACTTCCTGACAAATGGCCTCTTTTATGACAACGCATCTTTTTCTCGCATACCATACGTTCATCTCTGTCCGACTTCACACGTTTCTATTACTGTCTCTCTCGCACGCGACATAGTTATTCAACCGTCGCGCTATACATTAATCTTGTTGCGGCCTAAATGAGATTTAATAACAGACATTAAGTTTTATCAGTTTCGCAGTTATGTCGGCGGGACTATGGTTTAGTTTTGAATGAATAATGAAACAAACCGACATTAGGTAAAGCCCGTTTCTAAATTATAAATAATGCATTAGGTGGCTATTATAAATGTCTTTGTGACAGTGTATATAATCGATCCGAAAGGTTATACCGTTGATATAATTGTTAGAAGTTACGACGTGGGGGCGTGATGATTACTAATTTAAAAAGCGTGTAATTAAGTTGAAAATTTTTTTGAAAGTGAACTTGGCTCTATAATTATGAAACTAGATAGATTACTTTGCCTTGAATAGTTATGTTTCCTTTAATGTTTTTCTTATTTCAAACTACCTTGGATTTATCCAACACTGTAGAAACTTGGCTTACTTTTTGATACTGAAAATTAGTTACGATTTTTTATTTAAATATTTGTTTGTCCTGAGAAGGTTTATGTATATCATTGTTTCAATTATTTTCTATCCTGTTATACTGAAAGTGAACTGGCATGAAGACAAAGGGTAGGAAAAGAGATATAATGAAAATGAAAAATTCAGACTTTTTATATTTTTGTCCAATTTGTACCTTTTTTCGTCAATCAAATCTAAAAATGTCGCTCAACAATGTTATGTATACATCGGTCGAAATCATTTTATACACAAAACTTGAACTTTTTGATCATTGATATTTATTTCTCTGCTACGGTTCTTTGCTACGTTCGTAATGCTACGAGTGCTTATGGAATGCGATTACGTCGTAGCAATACTTTTGTGCTACAAAGATTATTTGAGTGTTAGTTCTGCAGAACGGAATGTAAAATATTATACATACATAAATAGTATTTTCTGTAACAAAATGACATTTTATAACTAAACAATAAGCTATAAAAGACTGATATCACTGTTGGCATTGGAGGTACAGGCACCAGATGGCATTTTTGGCACAAGCACTCAGCAAAATTATTGAATTCGTTCCAAAGATGTAATGCGATCTCGGTCTGTTAATGTATCCGGCAATTTAAGTCAATGGTATACAAAATCTTTTCTCCTGAATACGTGGATGAATGTTTTCCTTGATTGTTTGTATGCTAAATACAAATCACCTGCGCCCAATTAAGGCTATAAAAACGACCACTTCGCGTTCTGAGCTGAGGCAAAACAAATCGCTTGCGCCGGACTAACGACGGTAATAACAACTCTATCGTCACGGAATTATTAATGACACTAAAACGATGGTCACCGCAGCTCTATGCCAGTTTGTTTAATCATTTGTAAATGGTAGAATGTGAATAACGCTGAAGAGATAATTGTTAAAAGAATTGAAGGCCAAGTTTTAGAAAACATTTGGCCAAGTCTCATTCTTATGATAGGCTAATGTTTGTGCAACTTAATAAAAATATACTCAAGCGTTTTGTCAAAACACATACAAATTTACATAAATTGATTATGAAAAACGCATTTAAATTATTTTTTTTTTATGATTAGAACACATCAAGTTTATTAGCTAATATGATCATTTAAATAAATATTCAAGATAATCACCGTCGTCCTCTTAATGTTCTCAGAAAAATATTTTGTACACAAGAGATTGAATAGCGTAAGGTTTTTTAAGTGTTTTTTTCTATAAGATAATAATAATATTCTTTCTATGTCAAACTACGGTTGAACTGCAGGTATCTTTTTAATTTTTAGATGAAAATATCAAATTTATTTTTACGTCTATCTTAAAATAAATATCATAACTTCGAAACGGTCAGTAATAACGTGACTGTTTCTTGTGTCGGGTGACTAACGTGAAGCGGCAGTATCGTAAGCCTCTCATAAATAATTCTTCTATAAATAAGTTACCCTTTCATATCCGGTTGTAAGGATTGTTATGAATTATTGAAATGGTCAGTTTGCGAATCTGAATTTGGTAAGGTCAATAAAGATTTAAACTCAATCTTCGAACCTTTATCTAAATCAACGAAAGTATTACAACCCAAAGCTAAAATAATATAGTATGGGAAATATAGCTTTTTATATCAGCCCGGCTGTAAATTAAATTATGGATTTGAAAATTTTGATAGACAAAGTTAAATCATCTAAAAAGGTAGCAATTAACATAATTCAAATTCAGTTTTGTCGATAACATGATTCTGTCCTGTGGGATTGTTGAATCACTTTAGCAAAATGTAATCTAATTGTCTAATATGATATACCTTTTCGTTCACGGATGAAAAAGTTGGTAGAGACCTACGGGATTTTAGCTTGATTGACTGACAAACTATCATACGTATTGCGATCATATTAATTATATTAAATCTTATAGCCTATTCATTGAATTATTAGGATGCTATGACAAACAAACATTTATATTGATTATTTTTCGTTAATTTTAAAGTTTTCAATAACTTTTAATTGTCTAGATCTAATATTAACTGCAGCTATTTTTCGTTGTTATAACATTTATTAGACAAGTGTCCCCACTCGATTTTTTAAGTAAGCAGTCAGTATAATGAGGTCAATTTAACAAAACTCTGTCCATATTGATCGATATAAACACGTAACACGTCTTTTTTATTATTTGCGTAATCATTAAATTATAATAACTATACGAGAACACTGGGTTGAAATGTCACATCACACCTTTTTAAAAAATCTCCCTTTTAATGCCTGAAATTTGAGTTATTACTTGTTAATCTAAAGCATAAAATACGATTTATTTATAAATAGATAGATATTTGTTAATATTTTTCTATTACAGTGAGGATTTACTATTCCAATATTTTTAACAAGGGCGTACTTCAGCCAATTTATTTCTAATCTTAATAATTTTACACATAAATAACTTAATTACTCTGTTCTGTAAACAAAACCACTTGGAAGTTTAGTTTCCTAGACACTCTAGGGGATTTCTTGAATAATAACTAGTCATTCAACAATACTCTGCTGCTTACTACATTTAGCTTCATTTGTAAAAAGGTGACAAGACTAGTTTTCATACAAACAAAATGGAAACACCAAACATAATTTAATTGTAAACAGTAAACGTGAGAACTCACCTCATAATGCATTCAACGCTACACAACTCACGAGCGGGACTCAAAACAGAACCATTGTTTGTCGTCCCACTTTGTTCCGTATATTCTCACTTGGTCCCGCCTAGTTTCATCCTTTATTATTGTCACGAGGTGTGGTCTGCGGTACGCCCGTTATCAAGTTTAGAAATGCATCAAGTTTCTTAAAGCGATAATTGTTAAGTTCTCAACTAGTTAACAAACTTACAAACTTTGAACTTGCTCCTGTATGAGTCTAGTTTTGTCATAATACTTAACTTAGATTACCAATGATAACATGCAAATACATAGAAAAAATATTATAGCTTTATTTGTAAATCATACATATGTAGTGAACGTTTGCAGTCTTGTGTATTTCTAGAATTGATTATATAAATATATTCGTTTTATACGCAAATTTATATCTACAACTAATTCTAGGAATAAGGGTATTTCACATACGCTGGAAAAACTCATGGAATAGAGTAAACCGTCGCCCTTGAGGCACGCATGCTCTTCCTTACAGTAAATAACACGGATATTTTTGTGTTAAGCGCAAAACATACGCACAACGCTTTAAATAAATATGGATACTTTCATTGATAAATGAAATAAAAGCACTAAAAGCTGTTTAACAACAGCTTAAAATAATGTTCTTTAATTTATTTTGCGAAGGTTAAGTGTGTAAAAATGTTGGTGTAAATATTACCCTGTTGTTAATTTACCAAAAGTCAAGTTAAAAAGCAACCACAAGAATTAACATATTTTTCCGCTTGACTGCTATCTTGAATTGCCTTCAGATTTAATCGCGGTCTCTCCTTAGAATTAACGGACGTCAAGTGGCAAAGTCCGCAATGCGAAACACCAGGTGAAGGAAATAGAAAAAATAAACAACAACGACGGAGTTAGGGTTGTCGACAAACGCGACGCTTTATTATAATTGATGTAATACAATCAGAGCAATATGTAGCGTGAATTTGGAATGATATTTTCTTAAGTTATTTATCTAAAGTTAGTGCGGCTTTTTTCCAAGTGGGCGATAACGTCCCCTGAGGGGCGCTACATTATTTCAGCGAGACAGTGACGCAATGACTTATTTGTATTAAAAAGAAAAGCAATAGTTTTCCGTTGTAGATATTAAATAATGTCTGACGGCTCTAATTATTTTTACACAAAATCTAGAAGGCTAATTCTATTCAGAAGTTGAATCGTGAAAAATAATAAGACAGACAAAATGAAGAATTTCTGAGTGCGCTAGAAAATAATAGATTCTCTTGAAGCGTGGTAACTGTTGACGAAATAAGTTTGAGTATTATTGGGAACTATCAGAAACGAATTTTGTTTTTTTTTTTTAATTTCGAAAAACGGAAGAATAAATTGTGGAGTGTAAGATATTTTTGTAACAAAAATTTAAGATATTTTTCTTCCTTTAACACTGATTTAATTAATTTCAAATAAATGTAGCATTTAGAGGAAACAAGAAATCTATTTGATTTACTTACGAGTCGAAAAATTACAATGTCACCGCACCTAAAGATTCCTCTCATCGCTTTTTGTCTCCCAGACAGATATCTCGTGAATAGTGGATTTCATTCGGAATCAAAGGCTTAGCCCTCGGAGATAGGATTGGTCTTGTAATAATGGAACGACTTGTCAATACCCCGGAGACTAATGCTCGCGTTACAAATGTGTTTTGTAAAATTCGATGATAAAAAATGTGTCACGACGACAGAAGTGAGCCTACTGATACTTCGGGGATACATCATTCAGTTGGTTTATATCAATTCTTATTGATAGAAACAAAATACTCGCATATTTTCAGTACAATCAGCACGACAGGTTATACAATACTTAATTTTTTTTCTAATCCTTTTTTAGGTGTCATGTGATTGAAATGTCGTAGAATATAGGTATATGTAGTCTAATAACTATAATAATAATCATCATCAATTTCCCTGTTCGTCCCCTCTGAAAGGTCTCAAGCCTCCCTTATGTTTAAGGAGGATGGGCCATAAACTATATGAAAATAGAATATGCACAGATGATATTTTTTTCCCGTATAGTATTGTCGGTACAAGCTGTTTTAACCTTTTACGAAGCACTATAAAGTTATATTTACCATGCAACTTGTATAAAACGAACAAATGGTTAAAAACTATGTTCATTAAAAAGTTGAAAACTACATTAACGCCGTAAAGAGCTTTTAAAACTTTCTGATGCTTACTGTGAACAAGGTTTATGCAAATGTTATTGGCTAATGAAAGCCTCGGTAATGAGTCCAAAGACTCATTATGCACCTTAGTTTGTAGGAAATAGTGACGATTTTATTCCAGTTTTTTGTTTGTGTCCTCACTATGGCAATAATCATTGCGTGAGTTGCTTTACGTTGCATCGTAACGGCAAACTGTCCAATTAACACAAAGTGTCCATTTCGTGTCGAGATTTTATTGAAAGCTTTAATAATTTTTATTTTTTTAGACAGTAAATAGATGCTTTTTTATGTTTCATATTTGAATGTACCGAAATGATGAATTAGATGTATATAGTTTACTTTTTACTTTTTAGTGCATTTAAACAATGACCCAATGGAAATCTGAGTTTAAGTAGATAGCTTGTACAAAATGGCTACAAAAGGCTTGTTATAAAATACTTGCAGTTCTTATCTTTAGTGGGGTTCTAGCCAAGTTATTTATAAGAAAATATTTATTGTTTTCTTAACTTTGTTCCTTTTTATAGTACTAATCGGAATAAAATACTTTTGTGTTATTAAGTCACCTTACCTGGAAATTAAATAATTTTAGGACTCATAAAAATAGGTCGATGATTACATAGTGACAGGATTTTAATCTATAACTTTATGATATTTTTTTATAGAATTGCAATCTTAATCTGTGGAAATTGAATCTATTTTCAGCGAAGATTTCAGCAAAAATGAATTTAAACGTGCACATATAACCTATGTTGAACAGCATTTAAGCATAGGAATATTTAGAGCATTCTGCGGCTCACCGGCAACGAGACGCTATCGAATTAACTGCCGCAGAGTTGGATTTTAGTATTTTCAGTACTAACGTATAATATTTCAACGTGCACTGGAATTCAATAATTGAAATGCATCGTTCATGTAGACCGCAAATATGAAAGTTCTATTTACGCAATTGTTGTAGAGATTCAAAGCTTCAACGCAACTCATAACGATATGACCTAGAATATATTTTTGGTATAAAATGTAAATTAAGCACAAATAGGGTTCAGTTTGTCTCCATTTCAAACAATGTGTGACAACGTCATTATATTGACTACTAGCTTTCCGCCAGCGGCTTCGCCCACGTTATCCCTAGGGAATTGTTTATTTGGGTATCGATTGCTGTTATCATAGCATAGTTTTCATACATATATTTTTGGTATCTTGAACCGTCTTCGCAGCGCCCGCAACGGAAGCCCTCAAGGATGAATAATTTTCCCCGTTTTTTCCACATTTTCCATTATTTCTTCGCTCCTAATAGTTGCAGCGTGATGTTATATAGCCTAAAGCCTTCCTCGATAAATGGTCTAGTCAACATAAAAAGATATTTTCAATTCGAACCAGTAGTTCCTGAGATTAGTGCGTTCAAACAAACAAACTCTTCAGCTTTATAATATTAGCATAGGTATGCACGACTTCAGTGACACCTAGCGTCTTCAATTTTGTCAGCTTTGATGCTTTGAATTTGAATGTGCTATTTTAGCTGCGATAGATTGCGTTACCCCCCTCCCCCCATCTAGTACGTCGTACCCAGTGAAAAACTATGTGTCATCGCTAATGTTACGAATAGTGGTATGAAATGTTAAGTTATATCTAAAGCTCTGCCCAGACTAAACAGGGTATGCATTATATTTGGTTATTATCTACCTGCGGTAGGTAATTATTTGTTATATTTTTTTTTAATGGTGAGGCGGCGTAGGCGCATGCTGTGGTTTGAATTTTAACAGATGTCTTAATAAATTGATCTTCACAAATATTTTTTTATATCGCCCGATGTCATCGTGTCGTCAACGCTGTAGACCAGAGGTTCCCAAACAATTTTTTCTCGTAGACCCCCTGCTGCTACATTTTTACCATATTCCCAAAATTCGTCGAAAATGTGAAGATCTAACGATGGAAATTGGCGTCGCGGGTGAGTTCCAACCCTAAATTCGCCTCTTCTATTTTTATTTCACGCCAACGTCGATCTCCGTTGAATCCCTCGTGGACCCCTGGGGGTCCACCTGGACCACTTAGGGAATCACAGCTGTAGACTTTCATTTGACGAATTTTAACAATGAAAAAGAAGACTTAGACCACATAATATACTAGACTATATAGACTAGAGATCTATATAGACCCGCTGTCTGTATGGTTCTATATCGAACCAGAAGTCATCGTGGTTAATTCTTCGATCACAAGTTTGATATCCAATTAGAACTTGAAAAAGGATCTGTCGCACGATTGCATAAACAAACCTATCATATTAATGATTTTTGGTATAACTGGCCTCTTATGGGCTTCAATTAGGACGCACTAACTAAAGAGATTTGTGTGTTTATCTGGTCGTCGCCTAATCGCATCGTTTGCTCTTACGATCGTAGCCAATTAGTACGACGTGACGTCTTAGTCGTAATTAATATTGTTCCATTTTCATTATAAGAAAGAGAGCCTAAGTGTATTTTCCTTAGAAATGTCTCGACATATTTATCTCTCCATTTACAACCTGGAATCCGTACTAATTAATCCACAAGAGAGCAGCTCCAGATGCAATTTGTCTGGGGAACTTTTTGCCGGCAAATTCATTAGCACGAGCTTGACCCTTAATGGGCTAGTCCAGGTCAAACAAAGGGTTAAATCCTCTTGGAGCGTGGATGATTCCTTGCATGGAACTTTTGAATGTGTGGAATTAACCTTTCAGCAAATGTTTGGTTTTTTTAATAAAATGAAATGAAATGAAACGAAATGAAAATGTCTTTATTCAAGTAAGCTTGTTTCAAGCACTTTTGAATCATCATCAATTTTCCCCCCACCACTCATTCAGGACGTCTTTGAGCTGACAAGAAGAACGAGCGAAAGAAACTTATCACCTCTTCATCGTAAGTAATGACATTTACATAAATCATGACATTACCAAAATACTACGTATTATAACAATAATAAATCCAATTTTCAATTAGTCGTTGTAGAACAAAGAGAAGGCTATTAATTCCATGCATTGCGGTCCTTAAAATAATAATCAACTTTATAATAGCCTTTACTTATAAGTATGTTTGTTATGTCTGTATGCTGAGATACAAATACAACATACTTTGTATATTGTATTCAAGTGGAAGGTTTTTATGTATAGAACCACGCTGGCGAAGCTGCTGGTGGACAGTCAGTATCAGGATAATCCTAGAATATATATATTTTTAAATCTTAACCCTAATGATTAATTTGTACTTGTCTCGTGTTAACGGCGGTCGCATGTGACAAGAGGTCGTCCCGCAGGGTCCTCTTCACCACAATAAATGAACAAAGGGAATTTGAAAGACTCCTTTGTCGGCATGCAACTCCTCACTTCACTACTCTAAGAAATATGCCATTCAAAATGATTAAAGTCACTTCGGTCAAACAGAGGGACCAGACGGTTTTCAAGAATCATTTATTTTTTTATTATAATACACCAACTTGAAATTTTTATCGTCCTATTGTAAAACAATTCAGCGTTAAGACTGTATAATAATTCTATTATTACCCGACTGCGAAACGCAAAGGAGGGTAATTTGTTTATTAGTCTATGTATGTATGTTTGTTCCTGTATGGCATTATAGAGACCAAACGGCTTGGCCAATTTTGATGGAATATACGTCAATCGATTTGTCCTAACCTTTCGTGACACTCGAGAGGTTAAGACATCGATTGACACATAACAGTAATCAAAATTCTTTTTAGGGCATCTCCCTTATACGGAAAGTGGGGATGGTTTTTTTTCGATTTCTCTATAATGTAGGATATTGTCGTATAGGTCTTTCAAAAATTTTAGAAATGTACGAAAACCGTTTTTAGATATAGTAAGCCGTTCGCAAATTAAGCTTCTAAGTACCAAGAACTATTTGGATCGAGCTATGGTTGATTAAATTTCGCGAATTTTCGCTAATGGTCAAGTATATGTAGCTTTGAGCCGAGTGAGGTTTCTAGAGGGACTAATAATCGGTAGTTCAGACCACCGCAATTTGCTTAATAATACTCACGATATAAACTCCCTCAATGAAATACAAGGTTGCGAAATTTACCGTCTTATAGTTCTAAGTTAATGGGAACTTACAAGAAAGTATAAAATAAAAATTTTACTATAGAAAACAAAAAACCCGACTGCGTGAGAACAAAAAAAGTGAAAAAAAATTATAATTACTTTCACTACAAACTAAGAAGAAAAAACAAGTCCAGTAGTTTGGAATGTTATTAAGTACTACTGAATAACTGCTCTATTGAAATAGTTTTAAAATATATACTCACATAAAACATATCATTAATTCAAAAGCAGAATAGAATGATCAACAGTCAGGACCCATTGAAATTATACGGGGCTCCGTTGATTGGTCAAAAAGGAATGTAATTATTTTTTTTTCTCACTTCTTTCTTTTGTTTTCACGCAGTCGGATTTTTGAATCGTTATGATTTTTGCAAAAAAACAAATATCTTCTGGTGCTTGATAGTCCAGAACGTTTATCCCTAGTTTGATTTGTTATTAATTACATATTAATATATTTTACGTATTGGTAAAATATAGGATATATTATAAAGAAGAAAGATTTAATTATTTGTTAGTTTGCATTGATTAAGTAGGCTCAAAAAAATGTTTTATATAGTTTTACTATTTTCAGTAACCAATACGTAATTTTACTCATTTTATGATTACTTTGAACACCTTAAATTATATCAAAATAAATTTGTTATTAATTAAAAATATCAATGAAAATAGAAAACAATTCAGCTCGCGTCTGTTTTAATTCAATCCTAATCTGAAAATCTGTCAAAAGCTGAATATCAGAATTTTGCTTATCGAGCAAACACGTTGTTGAGCTTTTGCCATTTTGCATCGTCCCGGCCGGCACATTTCGCATGTTGACATTTTATATTATGATTTTCTCTCTGCTTTTTTTTATATTAAAAATAAAATGTGTGACTAGCATTTGTGAGAATGCTTGTTTTATTTGAACAAATTCTATGATGAACTTTGACCGCGTATCGATTCGCACAATTTGATTTCAGTGCATCGATAACCTTACAATTTGTGGTTTTCCAATACAAATAACTACTGCTAAACAGAAACAGGAAATTTAGAAAAGTTTATTTAGTCGAGAAAATTGAGAAAGTTCTATTATTATTTTCCTAAAATTAAGTACAAGGAGGTCCACAGAAGAGATATGATCAAGTGAAAACTTGCTCCTTATCAATTTAACTTTAACTTTATTTATTATAAAACATCACAGCGGCCCATTACATTTCCTACTCTTTATATTATGTATCCGATATGGTATTTAAGAGATGGAAATTAAAATATTAGTGATAAATATCTCTCATAAATAAAATTTAAGGTTAATTATACCTTATTACACTTTAAACCTATTCACTGAAATAAAGAAGAACGAAGACAGAAAAATAGTAATTGAATGTATGAAATCAATAATAATCTTTAGCTGCAAGATTTGTTCAATCGCGAATATTTGTTTGTCAAAAATATTTAGATTTTATCGAGCGTAATTAGATTAAGCCTACTAGGTAATATACTAAAATTTTAAATTCCCTTTACTAAGTTAAAAGCTAAAGGTTGACTTTTGTCGTCGTGTTGCGTACAAAACAGTTCTTCAGTTTCCTTGTCCTATTTGCGGGCTTTGTTTTGCCACTCAAATAAAATACTTCGGTATTATCTAGCTCATTTTGTAGTTATTTTTTATGTTGTTTAATGTTTCTTCCTTAAAGACAGAGATAAACGGCTGGTAGCATGTGGTCGTTGTTTTTGTTGCTTCATTATATGCACTACCCCGTTGTACTTTAGGGTTCTGTACCTAAAGGGCAAAACGGGAGTTTATTATTAATACTCCGATGTCCATCTGCCACAGGCTGTGTGATGAAGCGTGATAATTAGATGATGTATTTCTGTTGCCGCTATAACAAGAACTACTTAAATACATGAAATAAAAATATTTATGGGGCTCTCATAAAACAAACGTGATTTTTATGCATTTTTCCAAAGATAATTGTACGGTACAGTTTTTATCTTATCTTTTTTTTTACTGGAAATCGTATTAAAATGCTTTGGGCATAAAATTTCTTTATGATCTGTACAAGTAGCTTTTAAATAGAAATGTCAGTGCAGAACGTTTTTGTGTTCGGCACATTAAAACATAAACATCTTTTTTTATGTCTTTTTTTAAACCGCTAACATCGGATATAAAAGAAAAACATATTTATACCTAAACGTTGCTACTCATGATATACCTACTGTACACGGAGGAGGATATACAGTTTAAATAAACAGAAAAATTTCAATAAATATTATTATTTTGAATATGAAATTTCCAAAATATATATTTTCTTCGTAAATCCCTTCGATGTAAATACTGTGTTCTATCTAACAAAATTTAAAAAGGATGATTTTTATATTTTTCCTGTACATCAGTTTATAGGAGACATCTGAATTTGAGATTAATAATACCACCTTACTTCAGACAGGGGAATGACAGACAGAGGGATAAGATTTCCCACACGTATTATTCATGCATTGTGAGGTGTAGTAAAAGACGGTTGTTGTAGTCTTATCAGCGGTAAATTTCTCTCTTTCATGTATTTTTATAAATATTGTACAACTTTGTATATATAAATATGTGTGGTAAAGCACTTTTGTTAGGGAAATGAGAAAAAGCGAAGTTACGAAAACTCCTAGACCCGGGTGATATGTCATCGTCACTTACTGCTCAGCATAGGTCTCCTTCGGTTCGATTTTGTTACCCTCGCATGACCGATAATCCTGATACACATTGTATATAGCCAAATAATTGCTAATGTGAATGAAGATTGCTCGAAGAATGTTTGATTTTGGGTTTATAACAAAGTATTGCCAGAGCTTTGTTTTCAAGATAATTTCATTTTAATAAGTATTGAATATACTTTTTGTCGTTTTATTTCAACAAATATTGAAGTCAAATATGTGACGGAGAGTACTATAGTTAAATGTTATTATCTATTCTCTCCTCTCATATCTAGATTTATATTTTGCAATAGGATTTTTTTCATGCAGTGTTAGCATTTTTTTGACGTCATAGTATTACAAAACATCTAAAAGAAGAATAAATAAAACAGTATAGCAAAAAAACAACCTGGATCTGTCAACAAAGTTTAGAACGGAAAGGTGCTTTCCTCGTCTTTTCACAATTTTAGGTAGAGGGTTCGAATGGTTGGGTGTTGAGGGTATTTATCATTATTAGGTCGACGTGGGCGGATTAGGTGATGGCGATTTGTCTCCGGGTCTCGGGGGGCACACATTTGCTGTCCAATACGATCGCTAATCTGTTGAATTCATCAATCAGCCTCTCTCGCTTTCATTGGATTGTTTACTTTGTTTATTGTTATTATTGTCACATTTTATTTGTGTGTTTTTTGCATAACACCTAAAGTGCTTTGAACAAAGACTTCTGTACATTTAATACAACATTAATTTGTAAAATTGAACATAACAACATAATATAGCAATGTCTTTTCGTTAAAAGCGATTTCTACCTAATAACCTTTGGATGGAGACTTTGGAGAGAGAGATGAACTTTTTATTTTTTATTTGTAGACTTTAGTATTTGGTCTCGATTTTTTATATGACGTTGCAATTTTATAGTGCTCCTTTTGTCCGAAATTTCCCTCGGGAACATACGTGATTCAGAGGCGGCGTAACGTGTCTGGCTTTTAGCTGTTAAATAAATATTAGACGCACAGTACAAATATTTTAATACTAGGTCACAGCAAAGTTTATTTGGAAAGGGCTCACAGCAATGAACTCTAGCTATTATAAGCATTTGTGAATGTCGAAATAAATCTACGGCGGGTGATCTTGTACTGAGAAGAACCGACAAGAAACTCAAATAGGGTTGCTTTTTTTCGCCCTGTTTTATTTCATTCAGGAAAGTACAACTAAAAAGTGACTTCATTAGACTATGAAGTCACTTCTCATAAAATAAAAGATTACAAATAGAGATAACCCTTTCGTTAATAGATTAATACGCCCCGTGTCATTCACATTGATAATAAAATTCACATACAATATGCATATTGATGAATGACACATAGTCACGTTTTCAAGCACAAAATATAAAACAAATCTCTCCAGTTGGTGCACACTCCAGTACGTGACGAACACGAGTAATATAACCTGTAGTAGAAGACTAAAACCAACTGTCACTTTTCTTTTTTTTTACCAGAGATCTTGTACAATAGCCAATTTCCAGTTCCATCATCAGACAATTCAAACGAACAGTTTTTTTCGTTGTTTTCATTTAATTACAGAGGTCTCATAGTGACTTCAGTTTTCATAATCAGATCAGCTCCATATTAATTTTTCTCGGCTATCTAAGTTATATATGCATACAAATTAACAGCTCAATCGAAATCGGAAAGTGAACTTAATTTTCAACTGATTAAAGCTTCAAATTAACTCAACAAAAACACGTTTAATATCCCACTTCTCCTTAAATTATTCCGGTTTGTAGTTCGCTTCATTTGGTGGGAGAGGCGCTTCGCTTCGCTCGCTCGCTCGCTTCACTTACGCTAATGATAGCTAGCGGCCTTCTCAGTGTAATGCCTCTCACAAACTGCATCCTTATAGTCTTGGAGGCCGCCTTAATTGCGCGTGTGAGCTTGTACTAATGTTTTGTATACTGATAAGCTTGAGAGTACCTACCCTCAGTGTGTGTGGAACAAGTTTAATTATAATTTGATGTTACGTAATAAAGTTTTTGAAACTTTCCGCGAAGTTCCATTTTAATCTTTTGTTTGTTGTTTTGTTGTAGATATTTCGATGTAGAATTTGGCATTGTGTTTTCTATTATGCTTTGTATCTTAATATTTAGGGCGGATCCCTTGTAGCATATGCAGATATAACTGAGCCCCAATGTTTCATACACACACGAATTAATGACTAATATCAGTTGTATTAAATGTCGCCGCTAAAATTAAACACTTGTAAATGAAATAAAGCTCATTATAAAATCTATTATTTCCTTATATAAGACCTGTGACCGACACATTCCCCGAGGTACGGTCTTTACTTAAAACATTCGCTTCCTTTTACATTCATAACCCTCATACATGCTCGCCAGTTTTTTTTTTTATTATCTATGGCTTCGCACAGTTTGTTTATATAGCCGTAAATAATTTGTATCAAGTTTTTCCCAAATCGAGCTCAAAATGTTTCAAGTAAGTTATAGTCCGTCTGTCAGTCCTGTCAAGAGCTCAAGTATAGTGCTGGAAGAATACCAAAACCATGTCAAGCAGAGTAATGCAGCAACACAAGATATCACAACAACGGAATCGAGTTTCGCCTTTCCAACATTAGTGCACTTTCACTACACTAAATTGAATAAAACTCCACTAAAATTATGCAATTTAAGTCGAATTTAACACTATTTTTCAAAACATCGATGCGTTATCAAAATCCCGCCAAGCTTATTATTATTTCATAATTATAAGTTCAGCGTTAACAGGTATTATTTAAATTATCCTATTTTATCTGCTAAATAGTTATAAAAAATAACATAATTTATAATGTCCAGCTATACAAAGACTGTAAAGTGTGTATCTCAAATATAACGATATTAAAATTCCCGTAATTCCCACGGAAGTAGACACGCGGGGTGTTGTTAGGCTTAGCTATTATACAACCTAAGACCAGCATAACCGTGACTGTTGGAAGGCTTATCCATCCAATCGATATTATTTGTTGATTTTAAATATCGCTAAAATAAGACGTTTGGATCAATAAGCCTCTTAATCATCGATATAATAAATGTGCTGTGTATCCCAAATTACCAACACCGTATTTACAAACTATGCTAATGCTAAATAAGATCTCAAAACAACGCAGTCCACAAATCCACCACAGGATGAACGGGAAGCTTTTTCGTCAAATTCATCGCATAGTTTTGAAATTTGGCAGACAAAGGCAGAACTTTTATACAAAAATGATTACATATTACGGAATTCTGGTGTACTCTTGACAATTGGATTTATCGTGTTTCATAGTATACATGTTACACATGTACGTTGGTCGGGTGCAGAAATTTGATATATTTCTCCGATACCGACGTGTCGAACATTTCAATAAATTCACAGTTCCGGATAGACTTTTCCGATAATATGCGACAAGCGATAAGCATTCGTGTTGACAGATATTGAATAACGTGTTAGTTATCGTTAAAATGCATGCTAAGTTGCTATTTTATTTGTGTTATGTTTTTTATTCTGTATATTCTGTAGATTTTCTTCATCCGATGTTTAACCTTGAATTACTGTTTTAAGTTTACAAACAGACGAAGTTTACAAAATAACAAACTGCTAAAAAGCGCTTAAAGCACTCCAAAACAAAAGCACCAAATCCATTATTATTCTTCAACAAATATAATGAAGCAAATTAACTGTAAATATCCGCTTGGTGTTAAACATTTATCCTTTAATCCCACATTTAAAAGTGGGAGAAATCCATCCGCGGGGATTCAGTGGCCCTCGTTAAACTGTTTAGCCGCAAATCACGCCCTTAATTGTATTGTTTTAAGCGTACACTCATTAGCGATTTTAAGCGTTCATTAATTTACGAGTATTGAAGAACTATCTACGTTAACGTTTAATAAATACAACATCAATAAATATTCTCATAGGTGTAATTTCCATGTGCGCTTCCAGTCGGAAGATTTTTTTATCAAACATGTATTTCTGCCAATTTACATAAAACCAACAAAAAAAAAATACAAATAAAAAAAATGGAAACAATTTATCATGACTTGAATGAATTGTTTCCATTTTTTCACTTTTTTTGTGTCTTTCACATACTTTCGGTATCGGTTGGTTATAGAAATCTGAAACAAAAAAATAAACAAAAAAAAAACCTTTTCTATATTGGACCCGACCGGGATTAAAACCCGGAACCTTAGCGACACCCGGCCCCCAAGTCGTTGAATATATTACTTTGTAGCATGTTAGTTGGTAGGACAAAAATTGGACGACTCAAAGGGTTTCGCTTAGAAATAGAAAATGTCTACAATATATTATACCCATTTGTTGGACTCATTTGTTATTCCTCTGATTCACGAATGCATAAATAAGCAAAAGTTGCATGTTATAAGGACACAGGTATAATACAAATTGTGTACATAATATTGTAGTAATTTATTATGCTACACCACTGTGAGGAGATGGGTCGTGTCTCGCTTGAAAGCTTCAAACTTGCAGCCATTGTAAATGAATATTGTATACAGCCAGGGAGCCGTGATAGTGTTGCTAATTTTCTACGCTTGCTCCCGTTCAAACTTTAACCGACTTTATAAACAAGGAGATGGATTAGGACGACATTGTTATAAAACAGTATGTAAGTAGATCAAGGTTGTAAAATTTGACCAAAAGCAAACACGAAGAATCATCGACGTGTGGCCTCAACGTTCTATATTCTAGCGATGAGTTACTATTTACGTGATTGGTTTTTTTTTTTTAATCAAAATGGAATATTCTTAATGAAAAATGCTTAAAAAATCCACTTGGTCCCTGGCACTCTTCAGATGGAATTCGAACCTATGACCTTTCGCAAGCCGGGCGACTGCTCTAACCACTGAACTACCCAGGACCTAAGATGAAAATTTGTTCTAATTGATTAAATATAACAATTAAAACGTAATTTTATAAGAACAAACATTTTGTGTAAAGAAAAAAGTGAGTTTGAATATTTGTCTCGATGCAAAAACTGATAAAGATGATTGTATTTTTTATAAGGCTTTTACCACTAAAAAAATTAGCTGCATCTGAAATATGTATATGGAAATTATATAAACAGCTTTTTAAATATGAGCGAACTTTCTATATTGCATTGTGTGATTTTTTTTTTTTTTAACTAAATGTTGACATAATTGAGCGGTACACTCCCTGTACCATACCGTGCATACTACACACACAGGGTGCGATGTTCGTTGTTTCGTAATACATGGCAACACTCACTCTCTATTAGACGATGACTTAGCAAGCCTAGAGTATTGTATACTTACCGGAATATTTTAACACTTTTATCTACCATATTAGCATGCAGCCATTACAAAATGTGTCTCGCTAAAGCGTTTATTGCCGATAAAGGTGGCAAATTACCAAAGCAAACAGATTAAAAATCCCTTCGGTGGCTAACGCAAACAATCGCGTTAACGTTATTCGGGCAATTTTTTCGTTAACTCCCGTTATTCGGCCCTATCTCTCCCTCAACAGGGGTCTTCATTCCATTAGGGCGATGTTAGCTCTTTATGCTTGTACTTAGCTTTTTAACTTCATCATTTGTAACGCCTTTTTTCTTATCTAAACGATTCTGGATACGTGTATTTTTACTATGAGTTTAGTCTTTAATAATGGCTGTGCTTTCTAACATCTAAATGTATTAAAGTGATATCCGAGATTAAATTTCGTTTATTAGTATTTGTACACTTATATAAGTATTTTAAATATTGTTTTATCTGGTTTAAATAAATAAAGTATGCATTATGTGTGTTCGGTTGCGCTGCTTTGCGATGGCACCACTACTTTGCCACATTTATAAATTTGAATATTCATAGAGCGGGCGTGATACTGACTCATGAATTAGCTTATTTTGCCGCGCCCATTCTTGCAGCCAACCCAAATATTTGCGTTCGCTCTTTATGCCGCGATATAAATTTGCGTTTTGCGAGAACCTGTGCTTAAAATTTTTTTAACTTGTGAGTTTTGATGTAAAACTAATATATTTTAGGAGTTTCTTATGTATCGAGTTGATTTTTGTTCTGACCCCAAAGGATCCCACAGAGGCCTCTGATGCTTTTTTTTTCTGACTGTACTTTTTTTCAGAACCCGTAAATACAATTAAAATATTTTAAAACGTTATGGACGGTCTCCTAAGATCGTTTTTATGTGTCTATAATGGTTTAGATCCCCTATGTCCTGTACCAAAAATTCGTTATGTTTAGAAAGTGTTTCACAGCTGAGTTAGGATTAGATATTTGAATATAATAAACTGTTTGATTTGAGTGCTAGGGATGGACGCAATAAATTCGTTTGTCGTAAAGATGACGTTATAAATGCGATGTCGGGGTGTTCAAGCGTGCAGTGTGTGCATATCGTACATGTGGACGAATTTCTCGAGGTTGTAGTGGTCTCATAGTGGCATATCAAGTTTCTATGAAAAACTAAATTTCTACAATACATTTTGAACTTTGAGTTAACTGATTAAGACTTAACGCATTAGACTGTTACAACTTGGAAATATTTCGAGGCTCGTTAAATAGTCAAAACAGAAATTGACAGATAAATAAATTCTTATAGAAATCTGGAGCTGTAAGTATTTCTATAAATCAACTTTCGGGCTTCAAGAGCGGAAGAAAAAAAATAAACGATTATTTGTCGCAATATGCAAAATACGGTGCATTACGGGAGCGTGAGTAATGTTATCATAAATAACAAACAATAACATTATTGTTCTTAGTGAATGAACACTTAATTGTATATGAAAAAAAAATACACATAACATAACGTCACACATTTTTTTCGCTCATTGAGTTTCATTCTTACCTTTTTTGTGTTAAAATTTTAAAATGTATCAAATTTCTTCATTACCTATATATACACTCATTTTGACTGTACGAAAAACAAATGAAAATCACACATTTTCCAAATTTGAATACTGAGTTATCTTCTTTAAAATTCAAACTTTTTAATGATACTGATATCAGCCAGATACAAATGGTTTATAGCCAGAAATATTTTATTACAAGTTTATTCATACTAAATGCGGACTGTTTCCCCAACCTGATATTTTCAAAAGTGCAAAAGAAGTTTATGCGCTACGATGGGCAATAGTACACACTAAGCAACACTTTTGTTTGGCACAAACTGATGTTGAGGATAATTATCAAATTTTTATTTAAACATTTTTTAAAGGTCCATTTTTCAAATTTCACTTGAAAATTCTAACATGTATAGTGAAACAGCCTTTAAATTATACTTATAGTATGTTCTAGTCTAGTGCAACAATCGAGCGGACATTTGGTACTAGTACAAACTAGTCCAATGTTAGAACTTTGTATCTGTTCCTTGGTAATGTAGTTCATCCTCTCATATATGTTATGGTGAAGTTATCCCCGAGTTAGATACTGTACCAACAGTGATAGGATACGGTGAAATGTTCTACAGTATTTCAATAGTGTTATATCTTGCGTCATTTAAGTTGGTGTCGTTTGTTATTAGCTATTATACGAGTTGAAATTCTTATATTATTGTGGTCGCGTAAGAACATAACAACCACGTCCTATATGAGCAGGCACCAATACTACAATTACTATTATATTATAATGATATTCTTGTTTGTTTAACATTGGCATTGATTAATTGATGCGATAATGACATTTTGGGTAAATGTCGTTACTAATGCCAACAGTAGTTCAACTTCTGCGGCTCTTTAATCATCAAGTTTCGTTTGTTATATATAAATATGTATCTAAGTATAAAGATTTCTTTCCGATACTTTCATAGCAAATATATTAAAAAATACAAATATTTATTTCGTAAGACTATTTCTAAACTAAAGTAGTACTATTCATCGGTTACTCGGAGAATGCAAACTCCACAAATAGCACTGTATGTGTATTACTACACTGATACAGTCGGAACAACACGTTAACTTGAGACCTACATGCTACGAGTTACGTTACTCCGAATTCCTTTGGGAATTGCTACGAATTGCTACGGTCGTATGTGTGATTTGCTACGAAGCGTCGAGTTAGCAATAGTAGTAGAGTTCTAGGTAAGCTTGTTCCGTTCTTGTCGCAGTATATTGGATTGATAATGTCAAATTAATTATTGAATAAGGTCACATAGTGTTATTTCCATGGTGATTACAAATTGAGACGAAAATAAAGAAAATGAGGGCTTAGATTTTATGTAGGCAACAAGTTGGCATCTCATCACTAGAGGTGGCTCCATACTTCAGGTATAGAATATTTGGTATCTATTTTTTATTGTCATAAAGTTATCGATGCTTTTCAACGACTGGAACCATTATAGAACAGTTTATATTTTATAGCATATTGTAGAAGAATGTAACATTTCATTATAAAGGTTTTATTACTGCTGTATTATTATTTTTATTAATATTGCAACACAATTAAATAAAATAATATTAACAATGTCACAAGTCAATCATAACGATTAAGATCATATTTTTTCTCTTTATTGCTATTAATAAAAGTGACCATATTTTTATCCGACTCTGGTCGATATGAGTGTTTATGATTTAATTATTATCACCAAACTTACAAACTACTTTTTATTAGTTAACAAATATTAGTCGATAGGATTGTCCAGTGATTTTACGTCATAATAACTTGATACCAGACCGTATTTGTACCATCTTCTACGTCCTTAAATATACGGAAATAAAGACCATGCCATAACATGGAGGAAATTGAAAATAAAAAGAAAATACATTCAGAGGTAATAACTAGCAGAGCAGACCCCAGTCAGGCCAGGTGGACCGTGCCCTGCACATGTAGTGTTTTGTTTTACCACTGCAGTGGCTTCCAGTAGAATTCAATTATCCCAGGTTAGATGAGGGCTTTCAATTCTAATATGAAAATAATTTAGGTTTTATCTTAAAAGCAACTTCATTTTCATTGAAACTTTCAAATGTATGATGTAATTTTCTCGTTAGTTTATTTAAAAATTGATATTATTTATTTACGAGGATAAACAAGGACGTTACTTCTTTCAGTGTTAAAGGTAAAGCTGATTAATATAATTTATTTATGTCACAATATTTGAAAAAAAGTTATTATTATAGTTGAAACAAATGTTCTGTTTTTACTCACCGATAAATAAATAATATTTAAAAAATAAAGTTAATAAAACATTTGACAACCCTAATAATAGAATGATACAAGACTAGGTCTATTAGCTTTTTCTCCACAAATGGTGGACGTTATTAACCTGTAGTGTTTTCTAACAAGATTCTGCTTTAACATGATTATTCTTATTTGAACTACCTTATTCATATTTATTAATAGAATTAGAGCATTGATCTCTTCATGATATGTAATTTGAAAAATTGCCTTAATTTCCCAGTACTACTTGCGGGTCTCGGTGTTTGATTACTTTTTCTGATAATAAAAATAATTGTAAACTTCGCGGTCAGTGGTATCTTTCCTAAATCAGTGACCGCATTGCGACACTATCTTCTTTAGATAGGGATAGGATATCGCTACTTAGACTAAATTTTGGATCTGATTAAGCAAAAAACCTTTTACACTGCTGTTTTTTCCGGATTTTTCCTAATTTTATGAGTGACAGGGGATCATCCGGAACTTAATAAAATTATGATAATACATAATGTTCGAGTTTTTACGTGCCATTGTCACGCTATGTTAATGAAGGTCGGCAGTTCGCGACTCACTATTATTATATACTAGCGATGTAAATAAAAAATTAAATCTTTGTTTCAGGTAAACACATATTGGTGCGCAATAGTTTAACATCAAGTGAAACAAGCCGACATTTGGTGAGGGATTATAATATCCAAGTTATCATTTCCACGAATTATTTTTTGTGTTATGTGTATTTCTGTCATTATTTACCTTACAATAATTATCAGAAGGTAGCTACAAAGCTCAGTGGATAAAAACCGCAGCCCTCGTTCGTTGTTGTTAAGCAACTTTCTCAAGGATCGTCACGGGATGGGTAACCAAAAAATGTTATCTCGAGTTACTTCGTGCTCGGAAGGTACGTTAGGCCGTTGATCCCGGCTTAACAAATGATGAATTTATGTAATATCCTTAAAACCCGTTGACATTAAATATTGTTCGACTAAGAAATTATTACTATAAATACGGACGCAAACATCAATGACTACGAAATCTCCAAACAGAAATTTAATGAAATCCCAAAGGTATCCGTTTCATTGGTTTTCATGGAGAACCGATAGCGAAGCAAAAAAGGCTTCGTTTTGATCCTCCGTATTTACATAACGCTCAGTTATTGTGTTCTGAAGTCTCGGGGATGTTGAGATTATTCCAGGATTAATTTCGTCAAGAGCAGGGTAAGGGAGACGGCACTTTGTTGATACTTTTCAGTCACAATGGATGAGTAATCCGATGCGATGGATTCTGATTCTAAACTTATTCGTTTTTAGAAATACGTGTATTTTTAGGTATGATATCTTCCGCATTATGTTTGTGGTGTAAGAATTGAAGTTAAATGTACGAGGTTGTTGTGTATCTAGATATTTTTTTGCCCACTAATCTCTCACTGATAACATAATGAAAAGATAAGGCAAGAGGAAACTAACTTAAAATCTCGTCGACCATTGTTACTGATAACATCTATTTTAATTATTTTTATAAGACCGTTAGAAGTAGCACTTTCATGTGCAGTCAACGACTCATCAGAGTAAACAGTACAGTAAATAATCTCCAATTAATATACCTATCGTTGCATAAATGTAATATTTTATGTTATCCTGAGGTATTTCTGTATTTCAGAAACATAAATAATCTTTAATAAAGTATTGGGAAACAAACATTCTGAAATGCTGGTTTTATTTAATATTTGTAGTATCTCTTAATTAAATAACAAAGTTACAGAGTGGTGAAACAGTAATCAAACTATTGGAATCCACTCGGGAATCGAGAGGTTGCTCTCTGTCGAAATATTAATATTACAGTTATAATATAACGTTATAATAGTAGGTAAATAATACGGCCCAAGTCAACAGCGGCAAGCGATTGATTTTAGTAATTTTAGAAATTCGATATATTGAAGTATCTTTCGTTATAGAAATGTGTAATGTCGAAGCGCTTTTCTGGGTCGTCTATACATTCCTATAATCTGGTGCAAGGATATAAATATATATTGTATAACATTAACATGTATATTGTTGGCGCCGGGTTCATAATACACAATCATTAATTCCAAGCATCTACTATTGTTTTGGTCCTAACACGACTTTACAGTAGTAAATTTATAAAGCTTAACGTAGTATTCGTACTGCGACATTTCGATGTCGCAATAACATCATAAACTTTAGCTATAATCAAAACGATAAACTTAGACGACTGAGCCCCTGGGGTCGATTCACATCGAAGTAGATTTATAAAAGAAACTTTTTTATTCTCTTTGGAGAGCCTAATTGTTTTCGATGTCTGTAACACAAGTTCTTTATGTGATTGAATAAAGGATAACTTTTAATCATCTTCATGTTCACATCAGATTCATTGCGGTCCCTACACTCGTTTTTGGTTTCCACGACATTCATAAATCTTATTTACTTATTCAATACATAATGAATTCATAATGTTTATCGATATTTATCTTATAGAAAAATACTGAAAGAGCTCGAGCAATTGTTGTAGAGGGTTTTTATAGTTTCCATGTCAATATTATTGTCAATTGATATATAAAAATCATATCAGCCTGTTACAGTCCACTGCTGGACGTAGGCCTCCCCCAGAGTGCGCCACAAAACACGATCTCCTGCTGTCTTCCAGCCACTGCCGGCAACCAATCTGAGGTTCACAGTCCTCTTAGTCCATATATAAAATTACTCATATTTAAATAACCGAAAATTTAAATGCATATGGATGACATTTTAAAGATTAGTTTATTACTTGTACCACACCTTATGGTTCAGTAAATATATATTTTATTGGAATTTGACGTTATTTGAAATATCTCGTTCTGTTATTGTATGTGTTCCATGATAATTTCAATATTCTCCTTAATTTCTCTAATTCGTCGTCACTATACAGTGTGATTCAAGAGGAAGGATTACATCTTTGATTATATAATTGTCGTTTATACGTTATATACAGGACCACACAGGCGAAGCCATTGGCGGAAACAGCAAAAGTAGTCGATTAAAACAATGAGCAAAGACTACAGCGAATAAATATTTAAAAACAAAAATAAACTATAATCGTGAAATAGAAGGAATGAATTTTCGTGCCTTAAAGCAGTCTAAGTTAGGGAGTGTTGGATAGGTATTATCGCGGCTTGGCGACTAGCCAGCGTTCATTCGGGGCTACTGTAACCATTTATCGTGCGCAGGAAGCACCTTGAATTGTAAATATCCTAGATATACGCTTTCTTACTAGGTTATGCTGCAACTCATGTATAATTTGTTGTTATAGGGACATATATTTTTAACTTAAAAACCAGCTTGACATCCATTACCAATTGCAAAGATTCAACATCTTTCGTAAATGGCGCTGGCATTGTATCACTACTAAGATCTTCTGGCACGGTGTTGAGGTCTTCCAAGGATTATATTCTCATCCATTAGGACTATATCATCGAGAAAGCAAGAGAGTGATATGTCCTCGCCATTGTCATTGGTATAGCACCGTCCTCCTTGACTCACACGCCTCACTGCAATTGGATTGGATTTGAGTTCTGGTCCCATAATTGGTACATGTCGCTGTGATACACGGTACATCTAATACTCAAAATCTCCAGTTCCTCTGTTCTTTGGCAGACACTTTTTTATTTTATTAGTATCGTATCTTATTTAGTTATTATTCCTTTAGTTATGTTCTTGTACTATGCTTGCTTATTTAAACTATTCTACTGCTTATTTCAATAATTCGACGCTCTCTTTTGCGCAATATGACATCATTTATTTGTATCATTGACGGATTAACTGACTTCATCTTGTGTTCTCTTTATTTCATTTACTTCTTAGGCTTATAACCCAACAATTGCTCTACTTAATAATTTTACTATGGCGTTATGTATTGTAAACACTCGCTCTGATGTACTAAACTCTACAACGAGTACAAACTATATGTAAACGCGGAGAAACAAAGGCACTCATTTTCCGAGGAAATAAATTTAGAGGGTCGCCGAGAGGAGTGTGGCACTTTGGGAGAACGTAAAGCATATTGCAACTATATTGTGGGGGGAGTGAAATGAGGGGGGCTTGCCTTTTCTTTTACCTGTGACACGTGATTTGTACAGTAAGTTGTACATACATGAGTATATTCGTAAGCTTACATTTTGAGTGATCATAATTGTTGATTGAGTCGATACCAAATCTGGTTGGTCACCCTATTGATGAATGAGTTTACATCTTATTATCTTTATTATTTTAATCACTTATCTAACTAAATTCAGTTGTAGTTTTAAATTTTACGATGAAGTAACATCGTGAAAATTTAAAACTACAACTGGATGACTAAAGCATTTAGGTCCTAAAGTGCAAAATAATCCCAAATTATTAAATACACAGAGAAGTTCTATTAGTCGATATTATTAAACTTCAAAATTGTTCATCAGCTGGTATTATCGCCGTAGGGGTTGTTGTGTTCGTACAGTGTATTTTACTGGCTTTTTTTATAAAGAGCATAACTGTTTGGAATTGACTTCGGGAGCAGAAAGGCCCCGCGTGATGGATTGTGAACAGCATCACGGTTGATTGATAAGGCTCTTTCGGCGGTCGATTCATCCCTTCCCCTCATTCCAAGTTAACGCTGCTCCTACACGCCGTATATTTTGGATCTCTATGATCATTTTTTTATGTTTTAATACTGTATGTGTATACTTAGTATTTTATTTTCAGTACAAGTATTAATTGTATTTTCAAGATTTATTGAAGATTTTAACTGTAGAATACTGAGAACATATTTAAGTATTTTTCTATAAAAATTTTCTATAAAATGTTAATAAACACATACTATTAACAAAATATAGCCGACATTACTCTATAACTATATCTGTTTCGATGCACACGACTTGTTTACAAAATTTTTGCATTTGCTTCCTTTCATTTACTGGACTAGTCTAATGGTAGTATAGTGGTGTTTGATGTGTGGTGTCTATAGATTTTATTGTGCTATGTAGAACATAAGTTCAAGTCCCAAGTTTTTATGTCCTGCATGGGCGATCCCCAGCTCAGGGGATTCCAATGAATTATCAGGTAGGCCAGCCACATCTTGACTTTCCCTTTTAGGGTAGGTCCTAGTAGTGATGTAATAAGATATTGTAAGATATTTTTTTTTGAGATTCAGATTTAATTGAACTATGAATTGTGAACTGACATACCTCATATAACAATATTGTTATAAATGGCTAATACATAAATTGAAATTAAAAATTGAAATTGGTAAAAGAACACCAATTTGTTGCACAAAGATCATTTCCCCTGCTCAGCAAAAAAGTTTTGTAGTAAAGGAGTTGAAACAAGATTTACCTATATATGATATGCGTGTAAACCAATTTTCTAGTTTTTATCTTAAATAAATAATATTATTTTCTTTAAATACTTGTATAAAAAAAAAATTTATTAATTTTATGGATTCTGACGTCACCACTATAGTTATTATACAATGGCGTCAGCTTGCGGAAGTCCACTTAATATGATTGAGGTATTTTGTTACTATAGCGCATCTAACCAAAACCGAACCGGCAACTGCAAACAATTTTTTTTTACAAATGATATTATTCATTCAAATGTATCTATATATTTAATGTTGTATCGCGTTTCGACCTTTATTAATTTTAAATTAACTTTGTTCCGCCTTCGGAAATTATCGTCGAATTCTATTTGGTTTCACCATAAAACTGTTCAAATTATCTTTAGGAAATGTTTATTAAAATTTTTGACGGTGGATTGTTTTTAATTAACTTTGTGATATTAAAATAATTTAATAGCCTGTAATAAGTTGGGAGCTTTACTTCCGAACATGGAACGATATAATGATAATATGAAAGGTCATGTTGACAGCTCGTTGTTTATTTCGTATTTACATGATAAAGAGCATAATATCATCTTCTATATAAAAATCAATTAATGTTCGTTTGTTTCGCTAAAACTCGAAAACGAGGGGGCCGATTACGCTGATTTTGATTTTATAATTTTGGTCGTAGTCCCGGGAAGGTGTAAACGAAGTACATCGTGTTGTGTAATGTTTTATAGAAATCAAAACATTGATTTATATGCTAAACCATAATCCGTGTTGTGGTCAGAAACAGAACAAATATTGACAAAAACTCAGCACAAAGTACACTAATATCTTTACTGTAAATTATATTTCCCTTTGAGGAGTAGGTGAACTTTGTTTATAACAATCGTGAAATCTGACCTCTGTTTACGAAACAAAAGTTTATTTACAACACAATTTCACGGAGTAATTCGAGTTCTCTTTCCTAGAAATGTCTAAACGAGGAAATACATTTAATAATGATTTGTTATTTACCGTTGGTTGGTTTAATAATATTTTTCGACGAGTCGAAAGTTCAGTCGATAGTTTTTCAGGTCTACACAATACAGTATTACACGCGTAGTGTGTAATGTAAAATATATCATGCGTTTTTAAACTTTTGTTTACTAAAATGTGAAACTCTCATATAACTAAAACTTCGACAGATCTCGACCTCTGGACGACAACAAGTTCGTTTAATTATCTCATTTACTTGTTTGTAAAAGGGTTGCATTTCCAGTGCGGATGTTTGTTGTCTTTGTCTCTCTCATGTGGCCTGTCTGTGACCGAGAAGTGTTCCACTTAGGTGACCCAAAAGCAACATTCTCAAGTTACAAGTGACGTGATAAAATAAGACTGAATTTGCACACGTTCATTTTGAAATTGACTTATATCTGTTTTAAATGAGGTTAATCGGTCACTTTGTTTTTTGAATTTATATAATGTAAATTTGCAGTCGCCATATTTCAATCAATTTATGGAATATGTTAATACATTATATACTTATTCTGAATGCAAAATTCAAATATAATATAATAACATATACTTCCTCGTAATTCTAATTTATTTGTAGAAACTACAATTAGTAAGTACCTTGCCAACACGTAGAATATACCAACCCAGATAATTAAATAATAAGTCAAGGCAAAACACCTGTTTTATAACTATTATATTACTGTAGAATTATATTACATACAATTTGTAATAACAGCCTTAGGATGTTAAGAGGTATAAGGTCTGTAATCCGCTTGACGTCCTTCAGTTGTGGCGGGTCCGGACGGTTAGGATCCGGTCCGGAAGAGGCCGGGGTCTTACTGGGTCGACCCTGACGAGCTTATCATCAGACCATGTCGGTATATATTTTTTATTACAACCTGAAATTGGTGCCCATAAACTCTAGTAAGAATGCCGGAAAGTGCAACTATGTTCTAAAAGTTCAACAAAACTGACGAGCAATTTTCAGATTTTTTTATTTATATTAAAAAAAAAACTGATTTGTGAAATTATGAAAGAATTCAGTTTAATACGTTATAAATTAACTAACCAAATGTTTGGCCTGCGCTATCCTTCGCCATTTTAATTCTATTTATGTACATAGTATAAAATAAAGTCTGTTGCCGCTGTTTATACGATGAAAAATTTATAAACTAAATCTTTTAAGCTTACTAAGTATTATAAAAATAAAAATTACGAACTACATTGTTGTTAACAAAAAAGTCTCATCTAAGTTTTATATAATCTACAGAAGCATTCTATATCAACATGTGTCCAGATCGAAACGTCACGCACTTTAAAACTTAAAAAGAACAAGATTTAACACCGACAAATGCTGCATCAATATTTAAATCTATAAACGTTGCTACGTTCGACATGGCCGGCCTACAAACTCCTGTCTGTGCCTGAGGCGTTGTCATTTCATATTCATTCATGTCCGACGGTTCCCGCCCGCCCTGGGCCTGTCTAGTTGTTACTTACCGCGCTTTATTTTACATGTTTTTATTAACATTACCAATGCTGTGATACGAAAGAAATAAATGCGTATCTGGAGGATTTCCAATGATTGAAATCTGAAAATTAGTGGACTTACATAGTTATTTTCCATAGGTTTCGGTCATACTCCTTTTTCTTGAATTCTTATTATTATATAAAAAAAATAGTTCACACACTCAACACTGTTTTGAGCACAGTTTATTTTTGGTGAGATATTAACACAGCGGTTTAATTTCGAGAGGAGCGTATTTTATAACGTATTTTCGCGTTGACACCATGACAGAGAGAGAGATCTTCTTTTTTTTTTTATATTGGGCGGGTGGAATTTTAAAAGAGGTTTTATTATCTACCGTTTGAGTTATTTGTATAGTTTTTATATTGTATGTTGTGATGCGTGTAATGTAATAGTAATAATATATATATATTTATAATAAACGGCGCAGACAACTCCCCCGGCCTAGAGGTTTCCTCTAAACATGCGATGAAAATAAGCGGACTTCATAAAGCGAATATACTTAAAACTAATGCATTACAAACAAAAATTATTATTGCGACGGCAGTGGGCAAAGACGAACCACTGGCCGTATATAAGATCCAGATGCCGTACGTACTTTAACAGTGCGTATGATATTGTCCTTTCCAGGATAAATCGCATCAACTACACCTAAAGGCCAACAGAGAGGATGAGAATTATTATCTTTAATTACGACAATAGTACCTAATTTAACAGGTTTTGACGGAGAGTTCCATTTTTCTCTCTGTTGGAGAGAAGTTAAATATTCTTGACTCCAGCGAAGCCAAAAAGAGTGCGTGACTTTATTTAAGAGTTGATAACGAGATAAGCGATTATCTGAGATTTCAGTAACATCTTCAGCAGGTAAGAATTTAAGCGGAGTAACATTTAAAAAATGATTAGGAGTTAAAGCGGAAATATCAGAGGGATCAGAGCTTAAGACACAGAGTGGTCGGCTATTTAATAAACCTTCAATTTGAACGAGAATAGTATTAAATTCTTCATATGTGAGAATTTGTGAACCAATTGACTTGAAAATATGCGTTTTGACACAACGAACATTAACTTCACTGAGTCCATTGAAATGAGGACCATAAGGCGGACTATGCCTAAATTGAATGCGATGGTCAGACAGTAATTGCTGACTAATATAATTAATATGTGATTTGGAGTGTATTAAAGAATAAATTTCATTTAATTTGCGTTTAGCACCAATAAAATTGGTACCTCCATCACTGTAGATCATAGAAACAGGGCCTCTACGTGATATGAAGCGTTTAAAAGCGGCGAGAAATAAGTCAGAACTTAAATCAGTAACTAACTCTAAGTGTATAGCTTTTGTTGTTAGACAGACAAATAAACAAATATATGCCTTTTGGCTTTTTATACCACGCCTACGAATATGTGTAATAAAGAAGGGACCAGCGTAATCAACGGCGGTATATACGAAAGGTTTTACTTCAGCTACTCTGAAGGTGGGAAGATCACCCATTGGAGGGAAAGTATTTTTAGGGTTAACTCTAAAACATATATTGCATTTATGTACCCTTTGACGTACTAAATTTCTGGCGGACAGAATCCAAAATTTTTGTCTGATGAGCGACAGTAAAAGAGCGGGACCCGTATGAAGATTGATGATGTGATAATAATCTACTAATAGTTCAACCACGCGTTCCTTAGACGGAAGTAAAATGGGGTGTTTTTGACCATAATTAAGTTGAGAGTGAGCTAACCTTCCACCAACACGAAGGATACCATTTGTATCGACAAAGGCATTTAGTTTAATTATATTTTTACCGACTGTTTTATTTAATTTTAAAGCGGAAATATTTTCAGAAAAATGTTTGTTTTGAACATATTTTATAATATATAATTCAGCGATTTCCAAGTCAGTGACAGAAATAGAGCCATGAGTATTCAAATGTTTTACAAAACGTAGAACATAAACTAGTATGCGAAGTAATTTAGAATACTTAGAAATGCGATTTATTAAAGCCTGAATGGAATCCGTAGTAACATTTTGGGTAACTTGAGCTGTCATAGAAAGATTTTTAATTTCCATGAGATCAGAATTATTGAAATTAATTTCGAATGGCTTAATCGGCCATTTAGTAGCGGGATACGTAAACCAAACCGGGGCGTTAAACCATAACTTAAGGTTAGATAATATTTTAGGCGTTACAGGACGAGAAACTATATCAGCGGGGTTTTCACGTCCGTTGATATGAAACCAATGCTTAGCGGGTAATTTAGAGTTAATTTCAGTTATGCGATTTGCGATAAATGTATGAAACTTATAGGCGGGCGAATGAATCCATGTAAGGGTTACAGTTGAATCTGAAAATGCGTAAATGTCATGAATAGTACAGCGTTTACTTAATACTTCTTTAACAGCGGTAAGTAAATTAGCTAATAAAAGTGCAGCGCATAATTCTAGGCGAGCTAAAGGCATTTTATTGAGTGTAGCTACACGGGACTTAGAAGAGAGTAATAATACAGATCCATAATCTTTTTCACCAGTACTAACTCTGATGTAAACGGCAGCACCATAGCAGCGTTCGCTGGCGTCCGAGAAACCAAGGAGTATCACATGGGAATTAGAATTAATTCCTACGTGTCGAGGAAATTCTATTTGTTCCAAAAAAATCAGTTCGTCATGGAATTGAAGCCATTTATTTTCGATATGCGGAGGTACAGGGCTGTCCCAATCAAGTTCATGTATCCAACAATCTTGAACGAGTAATTTCATAAAGGCGATGACAGGGCTAATCAAACCTAAAGGGTCGAACAGACGTGCGGTTGTTGAGAGAATATTACGTTTGGTACATTTAAGCGAAGAAGTGTTTATCTTGAATTGAAAAGTATCCTTATTTTGATTCCACTGCATGCCTACAATTTTTATATTAGAATTTGCGTCAGGGTCAAAATTAATATTTAGCGGGTTCAAATTTGATTCTGGTATTTTATTTAAAAATTCAGTATTATTAGAGCTCCACTTTACTAAATTAAAACCTCCCGAATTGAACATAGCGAACATTTCATGATAAATTTGTTCTGCAACAGTAACACCATCTAGTGAATTCACATAGTCATCCATATACATATGATTTTCAGCTTCATATGCAGCTAAGGGGTATTTATCTCGGCTATCAGATGCGAGTTGATGTACAACTCTCATAGCTAAATATGGAGACGAAGATATACCAAATGTGACCCTATTAAATTCAAAAGTACTCATCTCCTCGTTAGCGTCGAATCTATATAATATACGTTGAAAGGCGTGATGATTATTTGTAAGTTTTACTTGAAAATACATTTTTTCAATATCGGCTGTTACAGCTACAGAAAATATACGTAAATTAACGAGTAAATCAAAAATATTATTCTGTAAATTAGGACCAATATACAACAAATCATTAAGGGATTTACCTGAGCTAGTTTTACAACCAGCATCAAGCACTACGCGCGTTTTAGATGTTTGTTTATCGGAGCGATAAACAGCTCTGTGCGGAATATAATAATGCGGTACTTGTAAGGAAGGATCAGTGACCTTTGATAAATAACCTTGATTAATGTAATTTTTAATAGTTTCGTTATAATTTTCGCGAATTTTAGGATCTGAATCTAATTTCTTTTCTAAATTTAGTTGACGCCTTTTAGCGATAAAATAAGAATAACCTAATTCTGAAGGTTGTGACTTAAATGGAAGATGTACAGTGTATCTACCTGTATCATCGCGAGAATATGTAGAAGTGAATAATAATTCACAAGCCTGATCATCAGGGCTCATATGAGTTTTATTAGGGACATTTTCGAGTTCCCAAAAACGTTGAGTGAGAGTTTCTAAGGAGTGAGAATTCGTTTCGCAGAAAAATAATTGTTCTGATTGCGAGTTAGTATTTTTTGAGTAACACGCGCGAGAAAAAGACAAGGGATCACAATGTGCCCTACCCATAGCGATGTAACCGAGTGTAGTCTGAACAGCAACGACTGATGAGTTCGGTATACTAACCTTTCTATTACCTAATAGAAAAGGAAACAACTCATTACCAAGAAGACAATCAATATCAGCAGGGATATGAAACTGATCATCCGCCATAGGTAAGTTATGCAAATGAGCAAGTTTAGAAATATCAATAGGACATCTAGGCAATCCGTTTGTGATTTTATCAATAACACGAGCGCGAATAACATACGAGCAACGGAAATCAAAACGAGAATAAATTTTAAAAATTGTAAAACCGAGTGAAGGAATTTGTGACTGACCTATACCAGAAATGATCGAGTCATCAGGCGTAATTTTTAAATTTAATCTATCACAACATGCTTTGGAAATAAAATGGCTCATAGAACCCGTATCTAGAAAAGCACGAACAAAAACAGGTTTATTATTTTTATAAACAAAAACAGAAGCGGTAGGTAACAATACGGTTGTATCATTATCAATATTATTCACGTTATTAGTTGCTGCATTTAATTCTACGCGTGAACACGTAGTAATTATATTAGAGTCGCGTACCAACGGCTCGACTAAGGTAGGTATACTGGTGGGACCGGGGAGCGACGACGAATGCTCTGTAGACTGCGGCGCGGCGCGTGGTCCGCTCGGCTGCGAAGGCGCGGACGCAGAGTAACCACGATGGTTCAGTGGTGCGTGAGTGGCAGACCTAGGTTCAAATCTATTGCGAATATTATTATCTAAATGTAATAATGTATGATGTTTGCGTTGACAAATGTTACAAGTATTTAACGACTTGCAAAATTTAACAGAGTGATAACCGAGGCAATTATGACAGAAATTATATTTATTTACTAATGCGTTTCGAGACTGAGCATCTGAATTAATAAAAAGAGAACATTTATAAAGCGGGTGCGAATAAGGAGCGTTGCATACTTTGCATGGCCATTGTTGCGTTTGCGGAGTATGAGTATTTGTAAAAAAAGAAAGAGTATTTTTAGACTTAGGTGAGCCTTTATTTTTATAATTGTAAGTAGTTGAATTATTAGCGTTGCGAGACAAATTAGGTCTTGCATACGAATTAGAATTGCGAAGCGTTTGAATTTTACTTTGTTCTTTTAAAAATGTAGAAAGAAGCTCGAAAGTGGGAATTTTAATATGCCTATATGATTGCTCAAATAAAGATACGATGTCTTTATCTAGCTTACTAAGTGCAATATGTGTAATAATGAAATCAGACAGATCATCGATATTTAGACGTTTTAAAGCGGCCTCTGCTGAATAAAACTGTTCTATAAAAGTGTCGATTGACTGAAATGGTTTGAAATTCAACATTTGATCTATATAAATTGCAGCTTGTACTCGAGTGTCTTGATATTTTTCAAGAAGTGCGTTCCATAGAATTAAATAATTATCAGCAGTTGGCGTAATTCCTGAACAAACCGTTAACGCTTTGCCTGATAAACAACCAATTAAATATTGGACCTTCTCGGCCTCAGTAAGATGCAAATTATCATGAATAAGGCTTTTGAAATTTTCATAAAAAATCGACCAGTTACTTAGTGCACCATCAAACGATACTAATTTAAGAGGTGGTAATTTTCGGTTCAATAAATCAAATTTATTATTGTCACTGTTACTGGATGATTTGTTTTGCGTGAGCGTTGAAGCCGTATGTTTTATACAACAGTATAATTCGTCAAACGAGTGTAACGCGGTGTAGTTCGGCTTTGACAACGGATCGCTTTCGAGTTGGGCTAAAATCCAATCATCTAATGTTTCCATAAAGCTAGAACGAATCTGATCTAATGAGTATATCCGCGATAGAAATTGAGATTTAATTTGAGGATCGGAAACCTTTAGACTGAGGTCATAAATATTTTGAATTATTTCAAAGAGACTATTTTTCTTAGACTCTAATAGTAGAACCTTAGAATTAGTCGCGACATCCTGATATTCTTCATCACTAGAACCTTTCTTTTTGCGGAGAGTAGTCATTTTTATTCTTTAAAAATGCTTATCAATAAATGTATTTGCGTGTGTGTGCGTTGAAATAATATGCGGTTATTATGCGTTGATAAATCGTGAATGTGAAAATAAAAATATGAGCGAAGTGTAATAGACAAATATGCGTATTATAAATATTAAATGCGTTTTATAGATATAGAACGAGATGTAGATATAGAAAATTTGAAACGATGTTTTTCACAGCGTGAGCAATTGCATGTAATGGCGGCGGTTTTGCGTATTTGTATTGAGCGTGTGAATTGTGCAGTAAATGAGTTTTTTATTATGCGATAGATAATGAAAGAAAAGGGTTCGACCGTCAGGATCAGTATCCGGGTCGTGAGGAACAAAATCAATGGAGGATTTCCAATGATTGAAATCTGAAAATTAGTGGACTTACATAGTTATTTTCCATAGGTTTCGGTCATACTCCTTTTTCTTGAATTCTTATTATTATATAAAAAAAATAGTTCACACACTCAACACTGTTTTGAGCACAGTTTATTTTTGGTGAGATATTAACACAGCGGTTTAATTTCGAGAGGAGCGTATTTTATAACGTATTTTCGCGTTGACACCATGACAGAGAGAGAGATCTTCTTTTTTTTTTATATTGGGCGGGTGGAATTTTAAAAGAGGTTTTATTATCTACCGTTTGAGTTATTTGTATAGTTTTTATATTGTATGTTGTGATGCGTGTAATGTAATAGTAATAATATATATATATTTATAATAAACGGCGCAGACAGTATCCTTTGTCTTTATAAAAGTTATCTTTCATGATAGTTTATGAAGTTAAATCTGTTACACGTTCACAACTTTAACTCGACTTTAATTTTTCAATTCAATTTTTTTTTTTCATTTTTCGTCATTACACACTCACTGTTAATCGCTTTAGGGTTTACTGGTGTTTGTTTTTTTTTTTTGTTAAGATCATACGAACAACAGTAATATTTCAAAGATATTTCAGCCATATGACGTGAAGAGTAGAAATTATATATAATGAAAACATAGTTCTTCTAGAAAACAACAAACAGCATATAAATTATAAACTGAGGACGTGAGTTTGTAAAAAATAGACAGCAAAAACTTTGAAAAAACTATTGACAATTCATAAACTACATGATACTAATAATGTTTGGTTGATTAATATTTATAACTAATGCAATTTTTAACTACATATATCAATATAAACAATAAAACATTTCAAAGCGTATTTAATAAAAATATCAGACAACAAACAATAAAATCCAAATGATATTATGCATTATAGAGAGGGAGTAGACAAAGATTTGAAACAGATGTGTCAGTTCGATTCCCTGGCAGGGCGCCAGAGATAATTTGGACTAATTTCCCCCACACTTTGCACTTTGGCACGGGCCCCCGGACACACGCTGTTTAAGTTGGAACTTTAACTTAGATTTCTTGTATTAGGGAAGCTGTGAAACTCCCTCCAGTTGTTCACTAGTTACATGTCTGTTACGAAAATGTTTTCATTAGAACCAACTCGACTCGTTTTGAAATAACTTTCTAATTGCTTAAAGTTCGGCCGATAGTTTAGAGAATACCTAGAATTGATTAAGTGTTCAGACAATTTCATTAGTTCTGACTTGGTCAGTAGGTGTTGACGACTCAATTTTGCCATTCAACAGCTTATTCTTTGGAGCGTAAGTTTTAAGGTGTCAATCTGGGTTCCGAGTTCGAGTACCGGTCGGGTCACGGTAGGTAAAAAATTATCTTTCCTGTTTTGTCTTGGTTGTGGGTAGGTCGTAGTATTTCAGTGGTTCAATTTTCCACGACGGCTACTAAGTTGGAATCAATGGATAGTTGATTAATCTGTCAAGAAAGCGTTGTTGAGTTATTGTTCTTCTTTTTTACTTATTCATTTGCCAATAAGCACTATTACATATTACAAAAGATAAACTCTAAGGAAGTAGAAATAATCCTTGCTGAAAGTTTCATTCTATTATTAATTGATATAGCGGCTAGACATCAAAGCTCGAGACAAATTTTCCTTTTTTGTCCATTTAGTGCGATAGCATTCCCACTTTTCTTGTATCATTTTGGGTAAAATCCTAAACGGCAGACATAAAATGAGCAATGCAGTGACAGACACTCCACTCGGCAACGAATGCCCCTCGAAAACGTCGAGAGCGCCACCATACTCTCCGTTTATATTTCAAAAGGGGGTTTAGTAAATGAACGACTATTTTCCGAGCGGACGGCGAAACGGATCCAGATATTATATTTGCAAACTCGAAAATACATTCCAATCGTTACTCTGTTTGGTTAATTGAAGTATCTTTTATACAAAATAGTGCTGTAAATCACATCGTGGGCATTGTCGCTTTGGCATATTATGAAGTAGTACATTTTATGAAATAATACTCGTATTATCATTAGTGATGCGACTCGAATAGTATTTTGTGATTCGAGTTATTCGAGTAATTTAACTATCTCACTCGAATCGTACTCGAGTGTTCGAGTCACTCGAGTAAAAAGTCTCTCTTGACTCGAAACTTGCAACGAGTTAGAAGTCGAGTTACAAGTTTGCAATTGAGTGAGATCTCTTTTAGAAACATTTAAACAAATACCTTTATTATTAATTAACTCATTGTCACAGATGGAGTAATAATTGAAATGAAATACACATTATAAGAGTTTTTACATATTATTTATTTAAGTAATCAACAAACTGAAAAAATGTCTTCCTAAGAAGTAAGAATAATGAAATTTCCATGAATGAATTATTGATAATAACAATCACATTTTCTACAATTTTAATTACAAGTAACTTAGTTTTCTTTTTATAATTAGTTAAAAATTATATTGTAATAAGTAGTAGTAAAGTGTATTCCAATCGAGTACGAGTTTGACAATTTCACTCGAGTGACTCGAGTAAAAACAAGGCTTGAGTCGCATCACTAATTATCATTTTCCTTGGTTAGTTTAAAGTAATATTCATATTACAGTCATTTAATCCGCTATACTTTTAAAAGAAGAGCTATTTTATGTAGAGCTCTTGATGATGATGATTCTCCTAGCCTTGACCTTGACCTTGGCGACCAAACTCCTAGTCCGGTTGCTGCTCATGCGCACGAATATGGCTGATTTTATTTTAGATCAAGTGACTTCTACTGAAGTCGATCAGATAATATTAATAATATACACAAAACCTCTACCCGACTTCAATAGTTGCTTGAATATATAAACTTGCCTTTTGTATGGTGATTGTTATTTTCAGTTTATAGGCTTTTTTCAAAGTCGTTTTTATTTTTTTTTGAAAAATACAAAATTATAGAGTTACAACGGCAACAGCACCGAAATGCCGGGAACTTAATAAATATAAGCTTGTGCAATACTTTAGTAAACTACCATTCCAATGTAAATGATCATGAAAGTTTAAAACAACATAAATTAAAAATGGTTTTCAAAACACTGCTATGCCCACGTTATATTATTTATATAGAGGTTGTATTTATCCATTTTTTTATAGCGAACATGTCATAATACTTATTAGTGTGCCAAAATTCCAGCACCAACCGTCCATTAGTGTGAGCTGTGCTTTTATAAACCATTCTTGACTTTGAACACTTTTGACAGCTTGATATTATACAGATGAAAAATTTGATTGCTAGTTTATAATTGATAACATTAAAAAAAACGAAACTATTTTTAAAATTCTTTCGCTAACCAGAATCTACAACATACGCAAGTGACAAAGGCTATAAATTAAGGCGGCCGAAGTCGCGGCTAAATAGCTAGTACATGACATTAAATATAATACAAGATTAAATTGATATTTCGAGTAAAAGAAATTTAGTGTTTCGGACATAATGAAGGTCCCACTCGTATATTAGGTTAGTTAATAGTTAGACAACAGCGGACCGTAGAGGGCGGATGTGCCAACTTATTGTGAGGACATAATGGCATCGTCACTGGCACGGGACAACTTATTAACTTAATTAAACTGCTTTGTTTAGGTTATATTGTATAACAGTGTGACTGTGTGGTCATTTTATTTGTTGACGGTTTTTAATATACAATATTTCTATACAATATAAAGTCAACTGTTAAAGGAAAATATTATAAGTTATATTAATTTTGACGTCTAGATGGCGTTATGGCGAATTACATCGCGATAATAAAACATAGCTGTCATTTTATATATCGCACGTTGAGAATGACAATGTCAATAACCAAAAACGACGTATTTCTTACTTTTGGCAACATTCTTCTTTGTTAAGTATAAACTTTAAAATGCAAAGATCCCTGTGAACGTAGTTTGCATAGAAACTGCTAGGTGGCGTAGTGACGATACGTTGTTTAGAGGGGCTGATTACAATTTCTTGAACTTTAAACGCTCATTACTCAAATTCGCATTTTTGCATTGTGTCACTATCGTCCTCAGCGTACGATATGTAAAATTTGTTCAAAATAAATGTCTCCGATCTGCGAGTGTGAATCTTATTTGTCTCCTTACGATTCCTGGGATTTTGTACAGAAATTATATAGAAAATTAGACTAATATTAATAAAAAAATCATAATTTATGACCTCATTGACGTGTGACGTGTTAGCGGCAGCGATTGATTGATGTAACATATAATTTGATAAATATCGGGTGTTGGAGTATGACTAACTACGTGGACTATCCGCACGGTCGTGGTTTCACGAGTATTTGTGAGCTAATCGATATGAAGGTCAACTAAATATCTGAATTTGTCAAGTAGGTATACTGGTCTATATTCATATTTATTTTAAAGAAAGATATGTTAATGATGGTCATCTACTATTAATGCAATGTCTTCCTCACAAATCAATGATGACAAATATATAATAATATATTGTACTTTAGGTACACGGTACAATGGCAAAATGAAAGTAGTTGTGATTATATTGATAAGCTACTATTACGTAGACATTATCATAATTAGCTTGCTGTTATACAGTATTATTTTCTGAGAGTTTATTAGATAGATATTTACACCACCAATGACATAGATAATATTTTGGATACGTATACATTTAGTTCATTTTTTTTAAACTGCCCCAAAAGGGAGTCTTTTAGGTTCAGATTTGTATGTATGTATGTAAGTTTCTTTATTCCACCATAACTTTTAACTTTTGATTGACTAGTTTCTAAAGAAAACATATGAATATAAATTTTCCTTTTTGGCATTTGGCAGTGATTTTTTTTTTATAGTAGTTTATTAATTAGAACACCTACCTCATTGTGATTGCTGTTTATTAAACAAGAATATCAAAGTAAGTTACCGCATCGTGTTCCAAAAACGTTAGCTTTTAATTATCAAAACAAGCCGTCGAGTTTGTTATTTTAGACGCTTCGAAAATTAATACTGAAGTTGGTCGGAGCGTTGCTGACGGCGGGCGACGGTTGCTGTACGCTGAGTTTGCTTAAACACGTATAACAACTGAAAATTGCCTTTATACTTATTGAAAAACGTTAGATTTTCGCAACAGACTAAATTTAATTTTTTTAATCCACAGAACCAACAGACAAATCCATAGATAACAGTTTTAAGACTTTTGATACGTATACCAATATCAATCCATAGATAACAGTTTTAAGGCTTTTGATACACATACCAACACCCTCACTTATCAAAATAAACTAAATATATTACAGAATATTACTCACAATACCAAGTAACATCATAAACTTATAGTGTTTTAAGGGACACAAACCCTTAGTGAATATGTCGGCAGGCATATCCTGACTAGATACATATTTAAGTTTAACAATATTGTTCTTAACAACATCACGGATATAATGACAACGAACATCTATATGTTTTGATCTGTTATGACTTTGACTACTTAAAGCTAACCGTAATGCGCTTTGGTTATCACAATTTAAATCTATAACATAAAATGTACCAATAAGTTCGTGTATTAAATTTCTTAAGTACACTGCTTCTCTAGAAGCTTCAGACAAAGCGGTGTACTCTGCCTCTGTGCTTGAAAGCGATACAGTTTTCTGTTTTCTGCTTTGCCAAGAAATAACACACCCTGACATTAAAAAGCAAAACCCAGTATACGATTTCCTATCTATGGCATCACTAGCCCAATCACTATCAACAAAACCTTTTAAATCACAATTACTATCATTGTATCTTAAACAATAATTTTTAGTACCCTGTAAATATCTCAAAATACGTTTAGCAAAGTTCCAATGAATATAACTATAACATGTGTTAAATTGACTCAGATAGCTGACAGAATAAGCAATGTCTGGTCTTGTGAGTACTGCTAAGTACATTAGACTTCCTATCAATGCTTGGTAAGGTACATCTGGTAAATTCTTATCAGAAGACTTATCTAAGTTCAATTTAGGCTCAATTGGAGTACTTTGTGTTTTACAATCAGACAAACGAAATCTAGAAATTAACTGCTCAATATATTGTTGTTGATCCACAGTAATAACATTTTTATTTTTATCTAAATTTATCCTCATGCCTAGATATTTTCTAACAGGTCCTAGGTCTTTCAATTTAAATACTGAACCTAATACATTCTTCAATTTATTTGTTTCAGTGTCACAGTTTGAAAATATCAGAAAATCGTCTACATATAATGCCACAACAATCTTAACTTTACCCTTAGTTTTTGTAAACAAACATGGTTCATACAGACTGTTTTTAAAATTTAATTTACATAAAAGGTCTTTTACTCTGTCATACCATGCTAGAGAAGATTGTTTTAGGCCATAAATTGCCTTTTTTAATTTTAATACCTTTCCCTCACTTTTGTTTACAAAACCTTCAGGTAATGACATGTAGATATTTTCTTTCAAAAAACCATTTAAAAATGCAGTTGTTACATCTAAATGTGTGATACTCATTTTTAATTTAACACTAAGAGCAAATAACAATCTGAGTGTAGAATGACGCACTACTGGCGAAAATGTGTCTGTGTAGTCCACACCAAACTTCTGCGAGAAACCTTTCGCCACAAGTCTTGCTCGGAATCGCACATTATTGTCCACATCAAACTTTTTATTAAGTACCCACCTACACTTCACTATGGTAGCATCACCTGGATTGTCTACAAGCTCCCATGCTTCATTCTGCTCGAATGATTGCAACTCATCAGCCATGGCACGCCTCCACTGGTCCCTCTCAGGCCCCACAAGAGCCTCTGCAAATGGAATTTCACCCTCTGCAAATGGAGTTTCGCTCTCTGCACCTGGAACACTACTGAATACCTGTGCTATGTTGCTGAAGCCATACCGATCAGGTGGCCTTCTCTGACGCTTGTCACTACTATTTGTCATTTGCTGTTCTGACTGAATAGTACATTTTTGAACATCTCTTGGTGAACTTTCAGTCAATATTACATCAGCGTCTGTATCTGAGGTAGCTGAAGAGTAATTTAGGTCCTCAATTTCAGGAATATTCTGATGCTGTTCCCTCACTGAAACAGCACTCTCCTCCTCCAGACAATCTGCCGGTGTCTCATTGGAAATCCAGATAGCTGATGACTCACCACTGGTTTCACTTACATCTGGTTCATCCTCCATTACTATCACATCTCTGCTTATGATAACTGTATTCTTGGAAGGATCATAGACTCTGTAACCTTTGACATCCTCACCATATCCAAGTAAAATGTGCTGCGTGGCCTTCTTGTCCCATTTCAATCGTCGCTCTTTAGGGACATGCACCATGACTTTGCTTCCAAATAAGCGTAGATGACTCAAATCTGGTTTTGAGCCATGCCATAATTCAAATGGTGTTTTATTCAAACCTGATGCAATACATCTGTTCTTTAAATACACAGCAGTATTAGCTGCCTCAGCCCAAAATGACTTGTCCAATTTAGCATCATATAGTAAACATTTTGCCTTCTCAACTACTGTGCGATTAGCTCTTTCGCAAAGTCCATTTTGTTCTGGTGTATAACTGTTGGATTTTTGATGTATTATACCAGCCTGTTTCAAGTAGTTCTCAAACTCCTTATTGCAAAATTCGAGTCCATTATCCGTCCTCAAAATCTTTATTTTCTTGTTTAATTGATTTTCAACAACTAATTTAAATTCTTTAAACCTGCTGAAAGCTTCACTTTTTTTCTTCAGAAAATAAATAAAAGTCATTCGACTATAATCATCAACGAATAATAAAAAATATCTAGCTCCATTCAATGAACTTGTCTCCATTGGACCACATAAGTCACTGTGAATTTTGTGTAATGTTTCAGTCCTGCGTCACCCACATGAGAAAAAGGTAGTCTCCCTTGCTTACCCTCACAACAGGTCATGCATCGAGATTTGGTTATGTCAAATGAGCCACTGTAAGACAAACCATCCACAATATCATTATTCCTCATCTTGTTCATATCTTGACTGTTCATATGTGCCAGTCTTCTATGCCATAACTTTCCACTAACCTCTGGTGTTGTAAACAAACAAGTTTCTGATTTTAACCTCAACTTGTAAACGCCATCTGATAAATCTGCGGTAGCAACCAAATCATTGTTTTTGTTTCTTATGTAGCAGTGTTTTTCATCAAATACAACACTATTTTTCTTTTTTATTAGTTCACTTACTGATAATAAATTGGTTGTCAAGCTAGGCACGCAAAGCACATTTGTCACAGTTATCTCACAGTCTAATTCTGAAACTATTTCTACATCTCCAGAGCAAACCACGGGCACTTTACAGTCATTGGCAACAACAATTTCTGGTAAAGATGGAGTTGTGTTTGTGTTCTTCAGCCAAGTCTTGTTTGCTGTCATGTGGCAACTCGCGCCGGAGTCCACGTACCATTCACTTTTGTTAAACTGTCCATTCATGAAAACAATATTAAATACACATTTATTTGTATTTTTCTTCAACAAGGGGCAATTATTTCGATAATGTCCATCCTCTTTGCATTTGTAACAAGTAACCTTTTTTATTGATGTATTATCTGTCACTGTCATTGACTTTTTGTTTCCCGCCAATGGCTGACCCACATATTTCTTAGGTTTTGTGGAATATTTATTTTTTGCTATGAATGCTGTGCTACAATTTTCGGACTCACTGGATATTTCCATGTCGAGTAATTTAGATTTTATGACATCTGCAGTTATCGAAATACCGGAGTGTTCTATCGCCATAATCATTGGAGAATAACGTTCTGATAAGCCGGCTAGTAACAATGACCCGAGCCATTCGTCCGTAATTATAAAACCTGTGCCATTTAACCGCTGCGCTGTTTCGACCATTTGTGTGACATAGGTAGCCATCTTGTCACAATTTTCTAGTCTTATAGATATCAAATGTCGAAGCAAGGTTATTTTGCGTGCGAAACCAGAGTCATCGAACATGGTTTTCAACTTGTTCCATAATTCTGCCGAGCTCTTAATATTCTTAATGTGCACATACAATGCCGGATCTATTGTCAATACTAATTTTGCCTTTGTTTTTGCGTCGTCAATTGGCTTCACATCGAAATCTGCCGTTGGTTTGATGTACTTGTCCATACCCTCTAAAACCAGCAAATTTTCGGCCGCAAAACACCACTCATCGTAATTCTCTCGCCCTTTTAACTTTGGAACATTAGCGATATAGTTAGTAGCCATGTTTCAGCGAAAAAAATTCACAATTATCTATTTTAAACTATAAAATATCTGATAATTTTATAAGAAGCCCATAACCTATTGAAAAACGTTAGATTTTCGCAACAGACTAAATTTAATTTTTTTAATCCACAGAACCAACAGACAAATCCATAGATAACAGTTTTAAGACTTTTGATACATATACCAATATCAATCCATAGATAACAGTTTTAAGGCTTTTGATACACATACCAACAATACTTGTCCGGTTAAAGTTCATTTAAGCTTTTATTGGTTTTCTACCTGAATTTCAGCTTTATCTCTGATATAATTTACGAGGCTGTTATAAAATCGTTGTGATTTTTTCTATCTTTTATAGTTTCGTTGTTCAAGTGGTTATGGTAATAGACAAGCAAAAATTATTATAGAGTTTTATATATCAGATAATAATTTAATCAGTGTGAATTTTTATGATCTAAAATGAACGAAGTAAATGATGACATAATAACGTCGTAAAAGTCGCCGGAGGAGCTGTTTTAATGTTGTTTGTGGCAATTTGTTTCGATGTGAAACTATTAATAAACAGTGCACCACGGACCGAACTAGGATTAAGGAAACCGTAAATATTTTTACGTGTACGAGTTTCTTTAATGATATTTATAAAGATTAATTTTATTATATCAATTTTAATAAACAGAGGTTCGATTCTTGACGTATTTACGGGTTTAAATAAAAAAATCAATACAAGAGATTTCATTCAACATTTAAAAAAAAAACTGTTTCTAAAAGTCTGATGTTACAACTGACAGACCTTTTCATTTTTATGTGTTGCGATATTACTGTTATATATGTAAGTCAAGTTAAAGCGAAGCCTACATATTACATGAATTATAACTGGGTTCCAGTCGGGTCCCTTTCCTCTTGTGGGAGATATTTTGCTTCAAATATATATGTTTTATTCACTAGACCTACAGTCCCTTCCTGTGGATGTTACGTTGCATTAAAAGCTTTTTAATATTAGAACACTTGTAGATTTTTATGGGTAAGCTCAACATAATTAATGTTATCCGTCTGTTATCTAATGTTCCATCTGAGAGTTGTTTAATCTTTGCAATCGTAAGTAGTGCACACTGTTCAGTCGATTGGATTTATTGGTGTGTTAATAACGTTATAGTGAATTGTCTGTTATATGTCACGGTTTGAATTATAGATGACATATAGTTATTTGAGGAGACGTGGGAAATGACGATGGGTGCACCTTTCCATTGATTAGACCCACTACAGTTGTAGAGCACAATCGTGTTTATAATACACCAATAATGAAAATCTTCTAGCTCGTATTGATAAATGTTTCTTATAAGTTTATGCGTGTTGTGATAAGGAAGTTTAACAAATTTCGTAAAGGTTCCTTAATGCTCCTGACGCTGGGCCCGGCTACTTCTGCAATCGTTAATACCAGACAATCTGCCCGCGTAATGGTTTCAATACATAGAGACATAATTGGGCTGATAATAACGATGACTCTTGGAATTTAGTCGATGTTACTTTTAAAAGTGGTAGTACAAGTATCACTTGGTATGTACTTAGAATGACAATCATCAATTGTCGCAGATATAACACCACCTCTCCTCGGAAACATACTGTCAAATGAGCACGCTAAAAGTTTCGAACGATACGTATTTTTTCGCAAAAATTATCGTGTTAGACCTATACGACTACAGATTATAAAACAAAAATAACGTTACATTCGATACGAGCGCATTACGAAAGGCTTTTATGGGAACGGTTCAGGGAAAATAGCCCGTGGGGGGGCTCGTCACGGATTTATTGTGCCCGCTGCTGTCCGCCGGGCAGGTACCGAGTGTAGTTATTAAATTTTACACACAGCTACCCTGTGTGTCGGTGATTACCGAATTGTATTTATATTATGGCATTAGGTCCGATGTATATTGACAATAAACCAAACATTTAACATTTGATTATGGAATTTACGAAAACAAGTAAATTTTATTTGATATACTTGAGTTTAGCATATTTTAATTGAACAAAAATATCGAAAACCTAAGAAAGAATGATTTTTTTTTGAGCAACGTTTAGAAGTATTTAAGTTTAAAAGAAAATGTGCTACTTGATATGTCAAAAAACATGAGAATCGATCTCGTTCCTTTTTTCTCGGATCTGAGTGGACACTTACTAACCTTGTCATGGTTTACCGAGTAAATGAAGTCCCGATAGATCTATCAAAGTGAAACGATTATTCAGCGGACCATTTAGATATTTTATAACATTTTTATAACAAAACAATTTAAATATTTACAAAATATGGAGCATATTACATTACTAACTATTATTAGATATTAAATTTAAAAGATTTCAAATCACCATTCTCTTACTATTTGTACTACTAGAAAAGCTTTTTTATTAGTTTACGTTTTAAAACTTTGTTATAGGTGTGTCATATAAAGTTATATCTGCGAGTAAAACTTGAGCTTTAAAAAGTTGAGTCATACTCGTGGATTAACTTCATACTCTCAAACTCAAGCGCTCTACAAAACTGTAATGAACATTTTTACCGCAGTTTTTTTTTCTCAAATTCCAAAAGTTTAATGGAATTGTTGAGTACGGAGATGTATTCAGTTGCGTGCTTCAGTAACTTAATGAAGTAATTGTTAAGTGTTCGTATGTTGTGGAGGCTTCAAATAAGAGCTTCGTACACTAAGGACTATGAGGGGAACGTCGACACGAGCAACTTAGTGCAAAATGTAATATAGAGCTAGAACAATTTAAATTAGTTTTTGTCAGGCGTTCAACCGAGAGTGTTAGTAGATTTGAAGTAATACTTGAAAATTAGCTTAAATAATTTATTATATATGTCGCATCATCATTACGAAGATCGTTTGATTTAGTTTCTTTTATTTTAATTGCTAGTTATTCGATTACTTAATTACTCGATTGTAAAGAGAGCGTGATCATCGATACTTTTAATTTTATTAGAATGGTGACACTGACTTTGACAGTTCGTTTATAAAAACCAAGTTGCCGCCATTTTGGCAGACATTCTATTTCCGATCGCCGAGGAGTAAAGACATCTGACGACATCACGCTCATCTCGTTATATTTTCGTGTGAAAAGTGGTAAAATGGAACAAATCCACGTTGGTATACACGCCTGCAGTGTTATTTTAAAGATAGTCCTCCGATATGGACAATCTATTTGGGCTTCGTAATAGCCCCTTAGGACTACCCGCCGTTATATAACTTATAATATATAACGTAACTAGCTTCTCGCCAGCTACTAGCAAAGCAAGCAAAGAAGTAATATTATTAGTAACTTCGTACGTTATGAAAATAAATTTTACAAATGCACGTTTTGATTTAGTTAACTCCTAACATTGTAGCAGTGTAAAACGGACCTATAAATAACTATTGAGGGTGACCTCGACACTCCACGGGCAATTAGCGGCGACACAATCCCGGGAGGTTTGAGATAATTCCCGTGATCGCTTTAAAAGCCTTCGCGTCGCTTTTTGGCTTTATATGTGATTCGGCAAGATTAGCGGCCGTGTACAGAACTTGAACATTTCGATAAACTGTTGAAGTTCATAAAAATCTATTTGGTAGTTAATTTAATAGCTACGTCAACAAATATATACTCTCTATTTATTTTTTATTTATTTATTTAATTAGGATAACCAACAAGACACAAATCGTCTATAAGTAAATTATTCAGTGCTTATAATATAAAATCGATGCTAAATTTTGCTAAATTAAAAAACGGATTTGAGTGAGGTTATTTTCACAATTCAAATATCTTGTTTTAACGTCTCTTTCTTGTATTAATTCATATAATTTGTAATATTAAAAACATTAACAACGCTGCAATGGAACCGAAACTGCTAGTAGGGTATAGTTTGCTTTATACATAAGTAGGGTGTTTGTGTAATATTAAAGTTGTTTTGGTAATTTAGAAAATAAAATATATTTGTATGTATGGCAAAAATATTTTAAATACACGGAAAAAGCTTTTTCTTGTTTGTATAAAAAATATGTTTCGAAACACTAAATGAAGGTCTGTAAAAACCTTTTATATAGAGATCATATTATAAACAATTGTATTTCAAAACAAACTAAATCAATACCACTATCGATGATCAATGACTATTATTTTTATTTTTATTTAGTTCTAGCCAATCCTGATAAAAATTGATGCTTTTATTATATATTTTATTAAAATAAGTACTGCTGAGCCACTCAATTCGAAGCAACTTTAATACACCATTATACTTTTTGTTTTAAAATTATTTCTATTTATTTACTCCTTCTTCTTGGCGTACAATTTTCGTCTTCTTTTCTTGCCAATTCGTCTCAAAATAAGGAGGTTTCCAATTTACCAATATGTTCACTTTTTCCAATAACAGTTATCAATAATCTTTATATTTGTTTCAGGTACACTACAGATAATAGGCTGTATATTACGACCATAATTGAGATGAAACAAGTTTCAACAAGCAACTTAGTTGGTAAGTTGGTTAATTCTTTTTCTTTTAAATACAATATTTCACAAACAGTTAATAAAATATTTAATAGACCGATGCTACTATAATTTAAAAGAATTCTTGGATTATAAACTTGTAATTGACGGATTGTTTTTATTTATAATTGTGTTGTTTTGTGTTTTAACTTAACTTAAAATTAAATATTATTAAATTAATGTGGTAATTATTTAACGGAAATTTTATGTGTCTGTATTAATTGTGATTTTATGAAGCGATGTATGTTGCGATGTCCTTGCAGGACACATGTTGAAGATAATTTATATGTAAGAACAAATGTACCAACATGGACCAATATATATTATGACTAATACTACTATACTAATTAAATGTTTAGTAGAATGAGTCAATAGCATAACATGCAGGTACTTTATCCTCGCGGTAATTTATTTTGCACACGACAGAGTTACAAAAGAAACAATTATTTCATAGCGTCAAATAGTAAGCAAACTTATGTAGACTGTAACACTTCTAGATGTAAATGCGTTAATATTATAAAAAAATATATTCTATTATCAAAGAAAATTTCTTCATCAATTTTATGTTCACATTATTTTGTTTTAAAGTACACACAGCAGCACAAGTTACTACAAAAAGTCTACAGTAGTGCAACCGAACTAAATGTTAATTATCTTATATTAAGGCTTAAAATCGCTTGTTGAAGTTTCATCTTTCTCGTTAAACTTATGTGCTTATATATTTAGTTTACTCGGACAACTGCCCGAATACGACAAATGGACTTCAAGGAGACATATTTAAACATACATAGTTAAACCACTAAAACATAATTATTTTATGTAGATTCTTCTAATCAATGTATCTGTGAGTGTATAACTCTGACCAAACTATGTCTAAACAAAAATATGGGGAAAACGAAACGAATACGAATAGATGACATAATAATATTGATAAAGTGAGAGATGTCGGCGTGGGTCCGACTTGTGTCGAAAATAAATGAGGTAATGTCGACAACACATGTTCATAGTGCACTTAAATATATGTGGAAGTGTAGATATAATCAATGTTCGTAATTAAAAAATACCGACTGCGTAAAAACGAATTTAAAAAATGAATACATGAAAGAATTAACTTAAACAAAAACTAAAAAGAAAGAAACAAGCCCAGTAGTTTAGAATTCTGTTAACTAATACAGAACAGAACGACTAACAGTCGGGGCCCATTCAAATTTTACCAATCAAATCTTCCCAAGGGGAAAAATTTGTTCTTCATGTTTTTTCACTGCTTTTTTTTTTGTTTGTATATCATTTATACTTTAAATAAAAACTTTAATCAATATGTAAGAAAATTAGCGAGAATGTTTTGTTAAACAACTTTAAATCGTTATATATCCTAAACTATTATTTAAAATGAAAAATGATAAAAGGAACCTAAAGATGATTTTAAAATACCCATTCAAGGACATCCCACTTGACATAGTTCATCGATTTTTATTTTTTTCATTTAGACAATATGGCGTCTGGTTGTCGCTGTGGTGAATTTTGATTTTGTGGTGAATCTTGACACTCGCAGGGTTTAGACGAATCGATGGACGTAAGAATCATCAAAATCGGCCCACCCATTTGGTCTCTAGAACGCGATATAGAAACAAACATACATATATACATAGACTGATAAACACATTACCCTCCTTTGCGTCGCGCAGTCGGGTAAAAATTGTAATATACTACCTCTCTACCCGCGTAGTTATGTATTATACATATAAACCTTCCTCTTAAATCACTTCGTATATTGGTGAATACCGCATAAAAATCAGATTTTTTTTTTAAAGTAGGGATTATGTATAATTATTTGTATTTATGTTGCCTCTTCACATATAAACAACCGGCTTAGGTACAATTTAAAACTAAATAGGCACGTTTAGTGCTTCTGTATTAAAATTGGAATATTTTTACCTGGACAACTTTATTTAATAAAAAAATCGCTCCAGACTATGTTATTACCTATTTAAACTTGTCGGTTCAAGTTTGAAAGTCAAAGTTAAAACTGTCTTTATCTCTAAAATATATTATTATCTTTCACTTTTATCACCACTTCCCACTATCATTCAGGATCATTTAGCAGTGGAGAATATAACATTTATTTGTAATTATACAAATCAAATAAAAGAAAAGATGTATGGTCCCAGAACGTATTTGTATAAAAGTGAAAGCATAAAGTCACGAACGAAAGTTATTACATATACTATTATTAAATACATTACCATAATTTATATATTTCATTTACAAAATTCACCAGTTACAGAATGTTCCTTTACTTTAGTTCCTTTACATAACTCTTTTATTAATATGTTCACTGTCGGATTGATCGCAACTCCAATACGAGTGAAATATTCGATTCAGTCACAAGTTAATAAAACGTTTGAACGGCTCCAATTTAATATGGCGGCAGTATTCACATTTTTGTTCTAATTTTTTATTTCATCGTGAAATGCCAGACGTTCTCTGTGTTATATTTCCACATACATTACTTATTTGATAAAAGAACTCGAGTACTGTGTAACAGTGTGCCATTAAATATTAGAAAATATTTTGTTATAGAATGACTTTAAAATTATATAAAAAAAATAATCTAAAGAATCAAAGCTATTTTAAAATCAAAATGTGAAAAGTCTACTAATTTGTTGTTGTTTCATTCGTAATAATTACAAAGAAGCTAGAAATTTTTGATGACTTTACCAATTACGCTTTATAATTAGTAAACGTTCACAAGAGGAAATAAGCTTCGATAAACTTGTCAAAACTTAAATTAATTCTAACAGTTAATAGAAAGTGAAATGTTCCGTAATAATCGTGAAAACGGCCCAGTCAACTGTCGGGTTACAATCACAAAAGAGCCGAGCGGACGTTTAAAATATCAATACGAAAGGAAATTCACTATTGACAAGGTATTTCTAAAGGAAACTTCGCAAAGGCACGATCGTGGCGAGAACTGAACATTTCCGGTTGATCGGAGCGATGGAGCCTCCTCAACAAACGAGAATCGAACCAGCTTTTTTTCCATCTCCCTCCGATTGGAAATAAACGGTAGTTCAACTGTGTATTGAAGTGCTTTCGTATATAAACGATATTGATTTGAGACTCAAAGAAACAATTGATGGTTGACCCCAATTTTGTAGGCAACCAAAGATTAATTTCATTTAAAGACAATAATTATTAAGTAAATATTTAGATTACCCGTATTTTATGTAGGCACGATGATTTAGTTGCTAATTATAAATGTTATATGTCAAATATTATATTATATTGTCTCTCATTGATCAATTGATGACCTTAAATACAACAACTATATCATTGAAATTAAACGCTTCAATTTATCTTAAACGGGTTTAACAATACATTGAATTGTAAATTAATTAATTAGGAACTGTTTTTAATTAACTATCAATCAAATAATAAAAAATATTTCAATTAATTAACCAATTCAATATCGACATTTAGATCCAGACGTCTATTGTTGATACTAAATTGTATTCGTAATTTATTCATATACAAAACAATAACATCACAACTACATTTGTAAATACATCGTAAATTATACACAAATTAACATTAATAAAGACAATAGTGAGTCTGTTGTTGAATTAATTTACTCGAATTTAGGCTATCATTATAATTACATTAATAATACACGAATTGTACTTTACCGACTGATTTATTATAAATTCTGAATTAAATTTTCTGACCTTACATATTTCGACAATACAAGACTTCAATTTATTAAAATGCCATGTTTATAAAGACGCTTACAAACTATTTAATATTCATAATGTAATGGAATTTAATTATTTATAATTCAGTAAGTGTTTAAATGAATGATTTTTATAAAATAAATACTTTAGATTTTATAGATATTTATATGAACTAGATATTTTTATGAAGAACGAACTCTAAGATGATCGCGGCGGAATGAACGTGTGTTAGTGATTTCTTAGGACTTCTAAATATATTTGGTCATCCATTCTGTACGGGAATTCGTACATGCCTACATGTCGGTAATTTTGCCATAAACTAAATTAATGGTACATTAGCAATTCCACCAACGCGATTTTCATATTACTTTTTTAGTATTAGAACAATCTTTTGGCATAGTATTAGTGTACTTAGATCATATTCATCCGATGAGAGGCTTTACTATAAAACTTTTTAGAACCAATTGTTTGTACAGTTCATACAGGACACTAGAAACTTCCAGTACAGTTTATACAGCACACTGCAAATTTGTGAATTAAATCTTAATGTTTTGTGGGTAGAGTTTAAAATCAAGTGCAGCAATTCGACATATTGTTGTAACATGACGTGCAGCCGTGTGTACCGAGAGGCGATATCTTAAGCGCGATCTAGATAAAAACATTTCGTATTGAATGCGTATTCGAACCCAACTTCTTCTTGACCGTCGTAAAATACAATTTATATAAATTGAAGACCACTTTTTTGGGGACAAGTATTACATAAATACGTTCATGGAAATCAGTATTCCCTTTTATGATACTAATATAACGAAAACTGTCTGTTAGAATAGTTATAATATTTTTAACAGAATATTTTCGAATACTGTTGTTTCAAAATATGTCTTAATTTTATAGCAGAAGAACAAAAGAAATTTTATATCACAAATTAGACGTTAAATAAAAAAATAAGTTTAAAAACTAATACCCGAGTACAGCTAAATCACATTTAGTTGTTATTTAATTAATTTTTGGGTGTATTTAAGCAAAAACTATCAATTTTAGTTTCTTACTTTATGCTCTCTCGAGGGTTGCCAATTTAATGTAACGTCATATAGCCTAGTATAGCTCGTAGACAACTAAGACGCTTGACGCTTCTAATGATACGTCATTTGTCCAGTTACGATGTGTAGTTTTTAAGTTATAAGGTAACAAATGGACATTTTTACGTACATACCGGCCAAAATCATAACCCTCCTTTTCGCTGCGCCTCCATGGTCGGGTAAAAAGTTTAGATTTGTTCCTTTCAAATGTTACAATTCTGTAAACGATAAGCTTACCTGACCGATTTTTTTTTAATTAAAAATAAGACTTAACTTATTTTACTATAGTAGTAGTTTTCATGTGACTTTGCACGCGTTCAACAATCAAATCTTTCCTTTTTATTATATTAGACAATTCAAATATGACATATTCTACTTATCTATCTACAGTTCTACAAATATTAAAATCAATTGCTGTTCGTTTCTCTCATTTAAACTCGAGAACGAACTTATTTCAAAACTAAAATCAGCTTAATCGGGAGATTATTGTCTTAGTCCAGGAAAAGTTTAAATGGTGGGAAGTCTATATGAAGTATACAGGGTCATATAATTACAAATAAAAATTATCTTTGATACGAATATAAAAAAAAAATCTATAAAATGATCTTCATTTAGTATTTTTCAATTCAATATATATTTTGTTACAATATATACTCTGTTTTAAAGGTAAATAATTGTTTATATATTGCGTACCTATCTCATCATAGTGATAAGTTTAGTTTACCATTGAAGCATTACTATTGTGTTAAATTTAGCGAAGGGTACGACCCAACAACAATGGGGGGGATTAGAGCCACATATTACGGAGTACAGCGTAGTGTCATGTGTATAATAAGATGTAGTATGTTAATAGTGTAATATCACGTACGGCCGCGGCCTCTGGGGCCTATCTGTGTGATTGAATGGTGTGAAATAAAGCGAGAATATAGGGGAGAATTTTAATAAGAATAACTCGCCGTAGTAGAAAGAAAAGTTTGATACATTAATTTTATAAAAGCGTAACACACTTCATTTTTTACCTAAGAATCATGTCTGATTCCACAACGGTCGTTTAAAGTTGAATAAATTGAACTAAATGAAGTTGTACCGTGCAGTTTTACTTATTTTATATGCCAAGATAATTTTTTTTTCCAAGTCTGATATAGTTACAGCCATTGTAATGGTTAAGATTCAGCTGCCGTTAAATCATATCTAATATTAAATATCTTATACATTATGAATCAACATCCCACTTGCTAACTTAAAAAGTTTCGAGCCTAATCACATACGTTTTATACTAACATTTAGTTTATAACAATATTACCTTTATTTATATACTTGTCTATAATCAAAGAATATTCCATAAAATATTTTAAATATGACTAATGATCGCTTAAAAATATCGAGTAGAAGACTAACTAACTGTAGTCAAGAGAAGTAATTGCATGGGAATTAACCAACTGCACAAGAATTTGAGTGCAGTAAGAAATGTTAATAGCTAAGTACAATATTATCACTATTGACGGTTCTTACTTCATTAAAATTCTTGTTTATTTATATAGTTTAAGTCATTTATAATACTTTCTCAAGCAATTACTTTTCTCTTCTATAGATACGAGTGAATGAGCGTAGCGTGTTATAAGCTTATGTTATTTGTGCTACAGCCCTGGACGGACTTCTCACGTAAAATTGTGATTTGTAGGTAAACTAAAAGTTTTTATGGCTATGGCGACCATAATTGTGCTAATATTGCCTTCTAAACATTCAAGTTATATATATATATATCCTATTAATATTATAAAGGCGAAAGTTTGTAAGTATGGATGTATGGATGTTTGTTACTCTTTCACGAAAAAACTACTGGACGGATTTGGATAAAACTTTACAGCAATATAGGTTATACATCAGAATAACACATAGGGTACTTTTTACTGGGAAAACTTCTCACTCCCACGGGATACCGACTTCCACGCGGACGAAGTCGCGGGCGTCCACTAGTATATATATAATGTTAATGTGTTTGTGTTGTTATGGTATACATTGATATTGATAAGTATCCTACGTGTATTTGTGTAAACCAGAGAGAAACGAATGTTTTATTTTTATCAAAGGTGATAGGTTAATAAAACAGGCTCTAAGATATTAACACAAGACAACGCCCAAGCGGTGTTTACTTTTGTACTTTAGTGTTTAAATTTTTTCATCACAGATAGATAATATATTTATACGATCGACACACATTTACGGTACATAAAAAACAATAAAAACTACAATACAATACAATACAATACAAAAATTCTTTATTGTACACACCATTATTTACAAAAAATTATATCGAAATAATAGTATATAAGGTAGTACAAGGGCGGCCTTATTGCTTAAAGCAATTTCTTCCAGACAACCTTTCTAACATGTAATAAGTTATCCTATAAAGTGTGCCGCGACGATACAAAATGGTGACAGCTCAGTGATATTTTGCTGTGAAAGCAAAACACTGATTTTCAGCTGCAACTAAATAACCGTGAAACGGTAACAGCGCCACTGGACACAGCACGAACAAAATACAAGCAACACACAACTATAGAATAATATCTCACTTCACATATACATCTATATTGTGAATATTATATGAATCCACCACATATTCCGCCTCGTATTTTATAGATGGAACTTTGTATTTTAACGTAAACATCGTCGGTTTTATAATATCATTAGGATGATTAATGTTACTAACCTAAACTTACAGTATATTCTTGCGCGATTTATACAGACAAATTATAAGAAGCTGTCTGTTCACAATTTTAATTTGAAAGCTGACATATAGATGTTATATCAACATATAAACGACTGTAAATGAAGCCGTGATCAAATTCACTGCACAACATCTTTTAATTTTGTTAAGTTCAGAAGAGATATTAAGTTTTTGGTCACCCGTCTAATCACGAGCCGTTTCGAGAATTACTTAAATTTTGCAATTGCACAACTTTCTTCTGAATCTTAATATTTATTATACTTATTTATGTTACAGGAGTAACAATTCTGCTGCTTTTATTTCTACGTAATCTAAACATACATATCTTACAACACGGACTGTACTGCGTTAGCCACTATTCTGTGAAAAAGATAACTTTGATATAAGTTTTGGCGGAACTATCGTTACGCCGATCTCGCCGAGAACCAATCGCAGACGTACAATTAATTGGATCAAACGGGATTCGATCCGGCAACTTCGACAAAACTACTTAAAGTAAATGTTTTATCTTTATGGATTCATTTACGTCTTCCTCTCCAGAGACCTGTTCTGTATAAAAGCGTGATAGAACTTAGTTTACTCTCCTCATTGTATTAATTTTTCCACAAGAATGATTGATAAACTTCTTAATTGCTATTGGATTAGAACCATTATTGTGATTCTATCTTTATAATAATTCCAATATCATCGACTTTTCTAGTATTCAAGCTCACGATCACACATCGTTATATTAAATTAAATTCAATATAATTAATTCAGTCTAGGCTGTTACAAGCAATTGTGAAAGTCGTGAGCTATGCCATCGATCGGTTCGGCGGTAGACCTTCTACTGAGAAGAACCGGTAAGACATCTGGGATTGTCAAATTGGATAATGTTGTGATTAAAAGAGTCTATGAGGCACGTAATCTGGGCTCAATTTATTGCGATTTGCGTTTTGATAAGCATATTAGTAACTGTGTTCAAAACTGTTTTGATAAAAACTATAAATGAAAGGTACGGTATATAAAAACTATAAATGAAAGGTATGCACCCGTTCACGAGCATGACGCATGAATCAGCCATCGCTTCGCTCAACTATATTTTAGGGAGCGTAACGACTGTATGACCTTCGGACCGATCCTGTGCATCGCCTTCCATGCGAGGGACATCGCTAGGCTAGCCCTCATTTTGGGGGAGCCCCACATAATCTCGGTTAGCCGCGCTAGATACCCGGGGTATGAAGTAATCCATTTCCCAGCGTCAAAAAAAAAAAGATAGGGAGCGTAACGACTCGACGCACATGACACCGCCACTATAGAGATTTTTAAGAAAGCATAACTACTCTAGGTTCAAAGCAGTGACTTAAGGAGGCCAGTTCTAAAAAAACTAATATTTTGTATAAGCAACATCGAGTAAAGTAATGAAATTTTAAGTTAGCTCAAACTTGACCACGCGTCGTGATTACTCTCTTGTTGTTTTCTCATTCCAAAGTTTGAGTTTCAGTGTAGACGGTGGAGTTTACATTAGCAAGGTGTTTACCTGGCCCCAGGGGAAATAACTCATCAACACTGGCATATCTAAGTAGACGTGAATAGCTGCAGACTATGTAAATAGTTAATAGGTGAAATCGCAACCTCGGGGAACATTTGTACAGAAATAATGTTTTGTTCAACAAAGCAATTTTATGTCTTACAAAAACTAAATATTAAAAAAACAAACTTAATAATTTTCACTAACGAAAACTTTGAAATCGCGTGGTTATTTGCTGGAAAAGTTTAATTAGTATTTAAAGACTCAAGCGCAGTATGAACTTAATAAATGGATCAAATAAAAATTATGTCTTAGAAAAAATTGATTCATGAAGACTTCATTTAACACAAACACATTTAGAATATTGTCAAATTTTTAGTAATTGTTTAAAAATTTAATAAAATTCTTTATCCTTATTAAAGTACAAAAATATATTGAAATTTCTTCTATAAGCATTCGTTGTTACATTTTGTTACAAAAAAAAATATATAGTCTTTCGTGAAAACGATTTAGGGCCTACGTAAATTCCTGTATGGTAATTCTATGTAAAAGGGTTACTATACAAAAGTTTTTATGTCCACCGAACGAACTTATCGTCTAAGAGAATCGCCTGCCTCTTTATTCACAAATACATTCCAATCACAGTAGTTCGAAGCCGCTTATACTGTCTCTGTCACTTTACTAGTGGTGGACAGGAATGGAAAAGGCTATTGGACCAAAAAAACTCGAATATATTTCGGCGATATAGATGGTATAATCTTATTTTATTACCTGTCGCGGTGGCCCATGCCAGTCCGTTACGTATTCCATCAAGTTATGTTTACAATGTGTCAGCTTTGAAAACTATACCAATTTAATATTGATTTCTTATATTTTCACGTGCACTGTCCATAAATGAAACAAGTTTTAAAATTTTGAAGTAGTGGTAGTTTACGGTGGCCAGGTAAATAAAAGTCAAATCTAGTGTTAAAATAATTTAATTTAATAAACGTAAACGGCTCCCTAAAATATAATTTATTTGTATTGTGAATGTGTCCAATAGTATTATTTTGAAGGTAACTATTTATTTATAAATAGCACAGCTACAGAAAACAAATCATACAATACAATAACACAAAATGTCCCCGTATAGCACTAAGTTTGTCCTCCGATTATAGCTACACTTCAAGAGTATTTAATAAGAGCACAACATTTCAAGAGTCAACTTACATATATTAGACTAAACATGTAATTATTATTAATTTATTTTAAGACCACACGTGCGCAAGAAAATGGATAAGCTTTGGGAAAAAATGTCCAAGTCTTTACTAATACTATTGTAAGCTCTACACATACGAAAAACTAATTTTTGAAAATAGGATTTTAATTCCACGGAATCCATACACTAAAAATATAATTAACATTCATCATCATCATCAGCCCTTTTACGTCCCCACTGCAGGGGCTCAGGCCTTCCTTATGGATGGTTAAGGAATTAACATAAATGGATAATAATTAACGTAGTTTAATTCTTTAAATAATATGATAATTCTCGTATAAAAGGTAGAAAATACATAAAACGGATCACATAAATATCGACCCTAAATGGACAACACCAGCTATAAAATCGAACGGCTCTCAATTACATATATTGGAATAAAATATTTCAACGTTTTCGGAAAGGTTCAGGTTGTCGATATTGGCGGTAGCGAGGCAATATATATGGACGCCGCGATACCGTACCGCGCACCGGCAACGAATGCGACGGGAACGGTCGGGATTGATGGCCCCTACCTCGGGGATTTATTGTATCGCATACTGAAAATAAAAAAAAACATGATATACCTCTTAAAATCATACTCTAATATTATAATTGACACTTAAGTTAAAGAGATAGCTGCCAGAATTGTTCCCAATAAATCTTGTGTTAACTTTAAGAGTATAAACTTAGATATGAGACAGCAAAAATAGTTAATTTCGAATCATACACCTTGGAGATGTAAACTGAGTCTGTCTTGAAATTAGTATTATACATACTTCTTATTCAATCAAACAAAATCCAATGTTCTACAAGTAAGTGGGTAAACGCAAACACACTAAACTTAGAGACTTAGGTGCTGAATTGTGTGGTTTATCTAGTGTAATATAGAGACTATTATAACTTCTTGTAATAGTCATCAAAAAGTTCATCGAGCTGACGGATGATAATTCAACTAGCCATTATCATCCAGATACATTTCACCAGGATCCGCGCAACAGTCCCCCAGGGATGCCTCGTAAAGCGCGGGCGTATAATTTAATATCCACCAGGACTGTATAATTAGCATAAACATAATTAATTTTCTCTTTTTAAAGCTCTTTAATGGGCGATAAAATAAAAGAAACATTTCTTCTTGTCCTAAGATCCATATTATTTATATTTTTATTACACATAAAATACAATGTTGTTTGAAATTAATGGGCTGGAATGAACTAAATATGAATAGCTATTTCGAGAATGTAGTAAATTCTTGTCAATTAATGAGTTTTGGCAATCGGCAACATGTACATCACCTTGCTAACATATCGCTATGACAATGGACAGACAAGACAGAGCGAACAAAAGAAAAGGCTACAAGTTACTAACTCAGTTAGTAGATGGCGCTGCTGAACTGCAACCTGCCTGCATCTCACTTACGAAACTTTTATAAGTCGACTTAATAAAATATTACTTTACAATGTCTTTTCTGTTTCGAATTTTCTATTTAGTATATTAATCTCTTAAAAATCCCAGATATAACGTAATTCTAATGCTCGTTCGCCTTCGAACAGACACTATGTACTCATAACTAGCACAAATTTGACAAAATATTATCTCCCTTTCTTAGAATATAGAAAATACAGTCAAAGCAAAAAATAGATAAATATATTGAAGGACTCGAAATGATGACGTCATTATTCACTATGAGCAAAAACTGTTATTTACAACGTAACTCTCCCCTTCCCCCACATCCCAAGAAGACATTCATATTTCATCACGAAATGTGACTCTTGCGAGGAATGTTCGGTGTGAGCTTTTTCAGATGTCATTTTTAGGAGTGGTTTTCCGACTTCAAAAAAAAGGAATTTATTATAAGTGTATGCACAAGTACTTGATATTAATTTTATTACATACTAGTTGACCCGGCGAACTTCATACAGCCATATACCCGTTTATTATAAATTATACATATTTGTAAATTTTTCTTATATACATACACACCTTGTCTTGACAATAAGGAACACATACAAAAGAATCATTCAATTTGGTGCAGTCGTTTAGAAGTTATGCGCGTACATGCATTTTGGTGATTAATTTTTATATATGTATATGGAAGATTTTTGACAAAAATTTTATATTTTTTCGTTAATGACGGAGTCAGTCTCCGAGGATCAATATATTGTAGAAAATGATATTTTCTATGTTTGTTTTGGATTGGGATATTGTGGAGACTACGAGTGCTTTAACTGCTTAATTTAGGATTCTCAGCAAAAACATGCGATATTGTCTAATGTTAATTTATTTATTGGAGATTTAACATACTTTTCTAATGTAGGCATAATGTAGGGTTTAACCTGGTATACAAATTGGGACATAATATAAGTATTCTTATTCTGTAATATTATTATAAAGCGTAATCAACGCAAGCTTGAGATATCGTTCAATAGCAAAATGTAAAGTCTATGAAACTATGAAGGGAAGAAATGAGGAGAATAAATCAAAACCTGCGGCGCATGCGTCGGTGTTTGGGCGAGCCTTGCGTGTGATCTTATTGGTAGTGTGGCCGATAATCTATCATAAGACACACGCGGCTCTCCCTCTCACTCATCCATCTGCGAATAAGATCGAAGACGGTCGTCATCATCAGCCCTTTTACGTACCCCTGTAAAAGCTCAGGCCTTTCTTGTGGATGGTAATGGAGGATGGTACGGGAGGATGAAAGGATCTGCGAACAAAATTGAAGACGATAAAATGATAATAAAACGTGCGATATGAAAGAAAGTAATGTTTATTTATAAGTTTCTATAGAATTAAATTTAAAACGACATAAATAATTGAGTTAATTATCTAACGTACTTTAATATTTCTAAGTCAATGTGTATGTGAAATTTAATTTACCACAGGACAGAAATTTTACCACTGTGCTGATTTTATGTTGGTTTTTGTTTGATCTTGTCCCATTTTGATTATCGGAACTAGTTTCAGTCCGAATAAGTTCGGATAATCGAGGTTCTCCTGTACTTATTGTTTATGGTGCAACTCCCACGTTACTTTAAGCTAACTAGTTTAGTAGAACTAGTAAGCTTAAAGTTTATTTAATTAAATATAAAGATAAACAGATTAATGTTTTACTAACCACCCGGTGACCGTGACTCGGGTGACGCGTGACATTTAATTTCCATGGAAATTAGGAAAATCGTTTATCTACAAGGAATATGAAAAATTATAAAGGCTGTTTTGTAGATTTTACAATCCCTAAAATTTCCTTGTCTGTCTAGAATATTTTCTTGTTTTGTTTTGAGTAGTTTATTTATCGTGAATGTTTAAATTATCCGTTGTCCTTAAGAAACATTTAAGCCAGCTTAAGTTACACGCTAACATATATTTTCATCGAAATTCACAGTTTCATGTAAGTATATTCAAACATTCGTTTAAAAAAGAAAACGACATAAATTTTATTATTATTACCTATTTACCAGGAATGTTCTACATTTATTATACCTATATATACATTATTTAAGCTATTAAGCTATTATATCTATTAAATATGAAAACCGCGTTGATACGTAGTAAATATTAGTCAATATTACACTATAAAGTGTAGATATTTCAACTAACAGTTTCACACGGTAAATTATCATTTGGAACATTCACATATTGGTAAATAATAGTGTAATAATACTTTTTGGCAGTTAACATAAAATAATTTAAATAAAGGATTAAGATAATAAAAAAAATTACATGAGATTATTCAAATATTATAAAAAAAATCACGTAAAACCAGAAACGCTTATTTATTGGTTAAAACCTGTGGTTAAAGCAAAAAGTTAATATGTATATAAAAGAAAAATCTATTTTTAAGATTCTCGGTGTGGCTATAAATATGGATAGGTATTTTATATATTTGTGTTCTTGTAAAGATGCCACAACCATAGTAAGTACATATAAATAAGTCATATATTTAATTATTAACAACTTCGTGTGACCTCTGGCCCTACATTTCTCTCGGCAACTCGTTTATCTTATAATTAGTATTTACTAATTACTTATGTATTATTATCGATATAATAAGATTTGCATGACTATGACAATCTGTTTCCTTTAGTTTCCATATCAACTAGAGAATGATTCCATAAATTTGAAGAAAAAGCTCAATTTCTCAATAATAATATTTATTAAGAATAAATTTCTTTCGAATTAAACAGAAGGAAAACCGTCGGCTCTCACGATTATAAAAGTTTTACCCCATTGTAACAGTTATATTGCTTCCTAAGTGGTCTGTTAAACTTTTATTCAAACTCATTAAGACCACTCCATTGTAAAGGTGATTATTTAACGTAATGAAAATCATAATAAAAGTATGCTTTTATTTTACTGACAACTGAGTAAGAAATTTTTGATTCACATAATCATTATCTACTTCAGATGACTGATTTTCACTGTGTTATACAACGAAATGGACTCTGAATGGACACGTTAATTTGACAATAGCATTTAATTACAGTCCTGGTCGCCTTTGTTAAAATTGAATGGTAAAATCACCAGGACAGTTGTATTTAGCTTTGTGCCTTTCTAATGTGATTTAATGAAGGTGAAGGCTTTGTTATTCTCATTATAAATCACATGACTTTGTGTAGAATAGAAAATTCGATGCTCCACGCATAAATATTTGGAACTGTATATAGTACAATGGTTAGCGATTGTGAAAGTCAATTTTCGCAACTTCGGGTAAGTGTAAGTTTATTGTCTCTAGCTCCTCCGTGCTTTGGAGTTAGTAACTTTCATTGCAAGTTCATTGTTACATAAATTTATAGATGATGTTACAGATAAATAATATTGCGGCATGCGGAAATTAAAGCTCGTGTTGTTATAAGGCCCGTCTTTGACACTTCAACTAATACACTTCCATTCCTTGGGAAAAGTACTCACACATGCATGCGTATAGTATATGGGACTTCTAACAACGCGGACGGTAAGTGCTGCAGGTACCTCATATGTAGACTAGTGTCTTCTGCAATTCCGTTCACCTTTATAGCGGGCCCTAGACGATCATGCGGCATGACATACATCATTTGCTGTAATGCATGCATGACCCTTTAATAGTATTGATTGATACGAATATGCATGCCATTCGCATCAATACTATCATGTAAAATACTAGTTTAATGGAGCTCTTAATGGAGCTTGTTTCTCTATAAAAAGTAATGAAATCTCTAAGCAAAGACAAGTTGAGTCCAAACGTACATGCATGCGTGACAGCACGTACACATTGTATGCCGCATCATAGTCTAGCGTTCGCTTATTCTAAATACATTACTCGACTCTCTAAATATTTTAATACATTTATTCTTTCTTTTTAAAGGAAATATCGTTTTGTTTTTCGTGTTAATCTGAATATAATATGGATTATTATCGTGAATAAGTATTTGTACGTCTGTTACAATTATACATCTTGATATTATTATGTGTCGTTCTGTGCACGCGTGGACAGTGTTTCACTCGAGTCCCCAGTTTAGTCTACAACTTTTGCATGTGCTGTAATCACGGCAACAATTTAAACTTACCTCATTATCCTGGACGTGAGCTATTTGGGTAATTTGTTGTTTCGGATGTTATAAAAGCTTAATTCCATTGTTATCGGTTGACATAATTTTAAACTCTATTTATGGTAAGATTGTAGTAATATTATTTGTTTATAGAAAATATAATTAATTATTTGCAAACTTTTTGTAAAAAACTGCATGATTCTCTGGGTTAAGCTCTTTTGGCTGCGACAGCTCCCTTAGAAATGTAAAATTTATTCATCTTAATAACTCTTGTTGTTTATGTTAATCGTATAACGCAAGTTTTATTCAATTTAAACTAATAATTTGTCTTAATATTTAAAGTTTATTATACTGAATTTATTTTTCAATCTTGAAGAAGGTATCAATAGCACAAACTAAACTGGAACAACCTTTAATCTAAACAATCAGAACAAACAAACGCTAAACAGAATACAAATGTTTCCCTTCAGTCTTAAATGAAACGAAATCGTCGTGAATTACAATTTAAACCCAACGGAATAAACCGAAGCAGTCGATGAGCTTGATTACTACAGAGCTACACCTATCAATCGCATAAAAAAGTTTAAAATTCCAAGTACATTAGAGAAGACAAGGATATATATGATCGTTTGACTCATTATGATAGTTGATGTTTTATCTATCCTTACTAATGTAAAAAATCGAAGAACTTGTTCAATGGTCCTAATTTCTCATATGCTAATATTAGGATATAAGCATATGAGAAATTCTCATTACGTTTATTAGCCTAATATTTTGAGAATATTAGAGGTTATTTAACGACGTCAGGAAATAAATGGGAATAAAAATATTTGCAGGGCTTTCATTTATCGATATTTATCATCATGTATTAATGACCCTATTGCTTTCTTTGTAGAAAACATAAGATTTACGACCATTAACTATCATGCGTTTTGAAATAATACATTTGTGGCCACCAATCCGATGACCGTTCTATGAAAAACTAGCCTTTGCAATCGTTCGGTACAAACCACTATGCCGTCATTATTTTATATTTATCTATCATCTAAGAGGTTTCTATAATAATCCTAATTCAAACGTTTACAATAATATTTTACAAGAGCAACTTTATTTTTAAGGAATATATGGTTTTAAGAATGCAGATCGCCGCGGGTCCCGGAGCAATGTCTTTGTTTTAAATAATGGGTGTAATTCAAGTGTTATGTTCTACACAGAGTTCACGCGGACTTTCTCATTATTGCGGCAGTCTTTGTTAAGATTTCTCTCTTTTTTGGCTTCTTTTAATATTGTCTCGGTGGAACTTTAATATAGCACCACAAATTATACAATTGAGTTTACGGAAAACGCAGGCGCTTTGATTGTTCTAAATTGTGTTACTCTAAACCTGGGTTGTTTGTAATTTTTTTCTTGACCTCAACCAAAGCTTAACCAGAATGTGATCCTATTTTTATATTTATTACATAACTTATTAAAATACAATAAGTCCAGTCAAGAGCAAGTCGGATTCACACCCTGAGAGTTGACACAAATGTTAAAAACTAAGACCGTCTTAGAAGTTTTCCTGTACCTATAGAGAAACAATTTTCTGCATTGTTTTCCTAAATTTTAGTTACGGTAATTTTGGTTAGATGGCGGGGGCGAGATGATGGTAATTTTTCACATATTTTCTCAAATAATTTAAACTGTTTACCCTACTTTAAATAAATTAAAAAAAGAATATCTGATATCACTGAGCGTGGTACACCGTACCGGTTCAATTTCAATAAAGTTTACCGAATAAAGTTTCGCCGCAGAACCAGTGTGGCAGGTTAACGAGGTCTCATTAACTGTTTGTAAGCTCATACCACGTGGACCGCTTGTTTTACTTTAGGTTTATAAATCGAATAAAATAATTCAGATCGATTAAAATAATACCGGTAAAGCGGAGTTTTGGTTCAGAGCAATGAAATGAAATGAAAATGTCTTTATTTTTTGAATCGTCCAAATATTTTGCCATACCACTCGTTCGGGACGTCTTTTAGCTGACAAGAAGAACAAGCTAAAGAAACTTACCAGCTCTTTATCATAAGTGATGACCTTTATAGTACTACGTACTACATAAATCGTGTCATTACCATTATAGTACTACGTATTATAACAATAATAAATACAATCTCACCCGATTTCTGAATTGAAAATTTAAAGTTAAGCAATAATAATAAGTTGATGTCGGTGTCATAAATTAGAGCTTTTGCTATTTGAAACGTAAGAAACTTAAGTTATTGAAAATAATCAGTTGAGATTTTGTACGTTTATCAATTCAGAAACCGCCTGTGAGTAATGCTACCTTAAACGTTGTGCCTTATAAAAATACAGCTTACGCTAGTTATAAAGTTATAAATTATGTCAGTATTTTTCAGTCAAATATTTTGCTATAGAATTAGTGTAAGGTATGTGTTCAAAGGCAATTTGACTCTACTCAAATACAATAATTATGAATGTAGTCAGACATCTACAATATCAGATATTGTAGATAGTTTGGTGTAAAGTTTGTAGCTAGTGCTACAAAGGTCTGAATCGGTTGTCATGGCGACGGGCTAGCCAATTAGTGTCGCCACTGTCGCGTGAAGACGGTCGTCTGCGGGATTCCTCTGCAACCAATACAAATTCCGACGAACTTCAGTTAGTTATGATAGCTTTACTGTTTCACATTGTTTTAATTGAAAATGGTCTGACGTAGATTTAACTAGACACCTTTAAAGGTAACACTCAAGCTTGACATTCCACTGAATTCAATTAATTTCGTTTTATCTCAACACTAAATTTTTCATTTAGACAAATTGTTTCTTTAGTAAATTGGTTTCTTTAACGTACAAATTATCTGAAAAAAGAAATGATTCTGGACTTTTTATCAAAGAACTAGCTCTTTGCTAGAATTACTCAAGATTTTTCTCTTTATGTATATCTATTTAATTCCTGTCGCTATTGCACCTACTCCCCGTCATCATTCATTACTGTTTATCTATGTTTTCTATGCTATCATTGGTTGCCTGGAAGAGATTGCTGTATAGCAATAAGGCCGCCTTTTGTACTGTCTAATCTTTTTTCTTTCTTTGTAATGTGTCCTATATTTGTGCAATAAAGAATATTATTATGATTATTTATTAGGCTTTTTATATTAACTAAAATATGTTATTGATTTCATTTCCACCAGATCGGTTTCAGCGGAAGATCAGCGCTGATCACGAGACCAGTATATGCTGAACTGGAACCGTTCCAGGCTAAATATTTCCTTTTTTTTGTGAATATGCTTCAATATGATTTCTCTGTCCCAAATAAATGTTATTTTTTTATTTTATTTCTTTATTTGTTTTAATGCTAAACGCACGTTGACCATAGACCGTAAAGAAGGAGGCGGCGAACTTATTCTAGAAGTGTTCATATAAACATGAACACCCGCACTCCAGTACGAACCGAATCATAATAATTTTAATATTATCTGTCAGTAATTTACAAAGTGTAAAGAAAATTCGTATGATACAATCGTCAAGGAATTCAATTTATTTTCAAGAGCACTCTGTGTGCTCCTTTTTATTTCTAAGCCTACCTCTACTACTCTAATACCTAGTATTTTTTTTTTAAAAGGTCGGTTACTCTATTTATTAATGGTATGTGTTTCACTTGAATATTTTATATTATAAGGCAGATCGATACCCAAAACGGTAGCAGAACAGTGGCGAATTGTATACATGTTAAATAATACTGTGTTGATTGAAAAGAACTGAAAACAAAGAAGTCTATGTCAATTATAAAATAAAGCTATTGAAACATACAAACGTATATTCGTTAATCAACTTATAAGAAAAACTCAATAACATTTAACTGTAACAAATCGAAATCAGGCCGATATCGCTTTTACAGTGATCGACTAATTAATGTACAATCGTGGACAAAAGCGGTCGGCGGCAACAATCAGTGTACACGCGCCGATACAATTGTGATACGTTGTTCGGCATAAAAACGACTCATTTGCGATTTCTATTAAAACAAAACTCTTTACGTACATGTTACAATTAAATTATTGTTAAGAAAAAATTAGGTATCACGATATTAACACATACCTACATAGGTATAAAAATTTCAATTTATTTCATGTAGTTAATCCGTGGAGCATGAGCCTGACGATCTGTATAACAGGTGACAGTTTAAAGACACAGGTAGAAATATAAAAGTGAGTGTACCATAAAACACAATGTTTTCTGTACTGTATATCATGTATCGGCAACAACTACCCTCACGTATTGCAAATATTGACTGATTCCAACGAAACGTTGTGTACATAAGTGTACATCGATGGCGCGTTACGTGCGTGTCTTGTCTCTCTTGTTTCTCTTAGTTACACAAACTTGAGGATTGTATCTCGCTTACAAACTCGCGTATATTGTACTTAGTGTAATTGGCACGAAAGCATGTTGTAAAATTAACGAGGTTTAATAATAATAATCTTCAGTAATTGTTTACTATAAATATGTTGCAAATTAGAGTCACATTGCGGTGCATATATTGAATGCATACTTTTGCCAGTGTTCATATATGTACAATTTAATAAATTTCCTATATTAAATGAATGTACTATATCATATTCTGGGAAATAAATATAATTATTGATAATTAAATTATGATTTATTTCACTGTTTTAAAGCGAATGTATTCTTTTAATACTTTTTCTTTAATCGTAATTAGTTTGCGCTAATTTTTAACCGACTTCTATTCGAAAAGGAGGTTATATGTTCAACGGCGATGTACGGTTTTTAATTATGTTCACCGATATTTTCGTCAATTGTTAACCGATTTTTATAATTCTACTTTTTCAACAGCTTGATGAATAAAGGCGATTCCATTTAAATTTTATAGAAATCAAATAAGTAGTTTTCCTTTTATAACAAAACAAAATACGCTTTCCAACAGAATTTCACCTAAATATTAAGGATATGTTATGTTATGGCCCATTTCCGCTAAGAAAAAAAGATTGCATATT